>JAVBJF010000354.1:0-377416 GCA_033439095.1 Pseudococcus viburni | reverse complement strand
TCGGCTACGGCTTTCAGCTTTCAAAAAAAAAATACAGCTTCGGCTTCAGCTTTCAGCAGGGTTGTAATAACGGATCGCGTTCCGTTCCGTTCTAAAAAATAATTTTTCCGTTCCGTTCCGTTCCAAAAATAATTTTTCCGTTCCGCTCCAAAAATAATTTTTCCGTTCCGTTACCGTTCCGTTCCGTTCTAAAAAAAATTGATCCGTTCTGTTCCGTTCCGTTCCGTTTTAAAAATGGCAATTTTATCCGTTACCGTTCCGTTATTCCGTTCCGTTCCATTCCCATTAGATTTTTGATCTTGAGATAACCTAAATTTTAGTCCACACAAATTCAAATTTTGGCTAATCCAAGTCGCTAATCGTGAATTTTTTTCTAATTTTCAGCCATCTGTATCGTTTTACTGAAAATGGCATTTCCGTTAAGGGCATATTCTCCAAAACATTTTGCCTATCCAATTTACATTGCGCTTATGGGAGCTTCTAAAAGTTATACTACTCGAAATGGGATGGGTGAAATTGTCTCAAATTTGTAAATCTGTATTCTTCGAGATGATCTGTACAATCTTACGTATGATTTTCTCATTACATCGATTATTTTACGAAAAAATTGAATTTGAAAATCCCCGAAAATCGTTGGATTTTTTTGGGAAAAATTCTGAATTTTTGAATTCAATTTTTTCGTAAAATAATCGATGTAATGAGAAAATCATACGTAAGATTGTACAGATCATCTCGAAGAATACAGATTTACAAATTTGAGACAATTTCATCCAACCCATTGCGAGTAGTATAACTTTTAAAAGCTCCCATAAGCGCAATGTAAATGGCAGGCAAACCAATAGGCAAAATGTTTTGGAGACTAAGCCCTTAAGTAGGTAAATGCACATTAGGTATATCGAAATTTAAAGGTGAGGTCACCAAAAGATAATTTAATAAAAAAGTTTAAAATCATAAAATTTTGAAAAAATCAAAAAATGAATAATTTTAATTTTAAATTATTAATAAAAATTAATCCGTTCCGTTCCGTTCCGTTCCGTTCTAAAAAATATTTGACCCGTTCCGTTCCGTTCTAAAAAAATATTTGACCCGTTCCATTCCATTCTGTTCCATTCTAAAAAATATTTGACCCGTTCCGTTCCGTTCTAAAAATGGCAATTTTATCGGTTACCGTTCCGTTATTCCGTTCCGTTCCGTTATTCCGTTATCGCAACCCTGGTTTTCAGCTTTCGGCTTATGGCTTTTGGTTTTTCGCTTCAATTTTCAAATATTTTGCTAAAAATTGATTCTTTTTCTTAAAATTTTCATCAATGCAGTAAATTTTCCCAACCTGAATTAATTTTGTCAAACTTTAAAAATTTTGATATGAATTTCACTTTTACAGAAACAAAAACACAGAATTGAAAAAAAAATTAAGCCGAAAAAATCTAGCTTTTGGCAGTTTTGGCTGGCTTTAGCTTCTCAAATATTATAGCTTAAGCTTTCGGCTGGCTTTTCAAAACAAAGATTTTAAGGCTTTTTTCAGCTTTTGGTTTAGGCTTTCGGCTGGCTTACCAACCCTGGCTATCAGTGTTGTCGGCAGTGTTGTCGGGCGTTCGCGTTCTGAACGCCCGTTCGTTCAGAACGGGCATAGTTTTTGGAATTTTTGAACGGAACGTGAACGAACGCAAAAATGAGTGATTGAACGAGGAACGAACGGCGTTCAAACACAATGAACGCCGTTCATAAATTGAACGCCGTTCTCATAATTTTTCATACATTTTGTGAATTATTGTATGATAATTTGATTCAGAAAATTACTGATATATAATTTTGAAGCAGTTTAGACTCTCGTTGATTTTTTTTATTAAATTAAAATTCAAAATTGATCAAAAAATTCCTTAAAAAACAATGAACGGACGAACGGTGAACGCTGAACGCGAACGCTGAACGCGAACGCTGAACGCGAACGCTGAACGCGAACGCTGAACGAACGATGAACGAACGCTTCCATTTTCCAAAAAAAAATGAACGGAACGCGAACGAACGCTTAAAATACCCACTGAACGATGAACGAACGGCGTTCAAAAAAAAGGTGAACGCGACAACACTGGTTGTCGGGCATTCACGTTCTGAACGCCCGTTCGTTCAGAACGGGCATAGTTTTTATTTTTTTTGAACAGAACATGAACGAACGCAAAAATTAGTGATTGAACGAGGAACGAACCGCGTTCAAAAAAATGAACGGTGTTCATAAACTGAACGACGTTCTCATAATTTTTCATTCATTTTGTGAATCATTGTCAGAGGTGCAACGATTACGATTTTAATCGATTATAATCGATGCTCATACCAGGGGTTGAGAACGGAACGAGAACGTTACATCGTTCCGTTCCGTTCTTCCATTCATTAAACGTTCCATTCTGCGTTCCGTTCTGTTCTGTTCCCGTTCGAGATACACTTTGAAGCGTTCCCGTTCTACGTTCCGTTCCAGTTTTCAGATCCGTTATAACGTTCCCGTTCCCGTTCCGTTCCGTTCCAATTTTTTTTTTACAAAAAAAGTTTAGCTTTCATAAATTTATAATTTTGTCACGTCGTTAACTACGTAAACATGAATCATTATGATGGGAATAAAATAAGGTTAAAAAAATTATAACCTAATAGGTAAGTAGGGAGCGGAAAAATATGCACCCAAAAATGTCAAAATATGTTCATATAAGTAATATGCACTTTTTAAGCGAAAATGTGCATAGTTAAACAACCATCATAACATTGGATAACTCAAAAGAGTATGTCAGTTGACCACCACGTCTTCAGACCCCCAAATTTCTTAAAGTAATAAAACGTCAATTGACCACCACTTAAAAATGCAATACGACAAATAACCCACAGTGTTGACTTTGAAGCATCAAATAACCTCCATGTAATTTCAACAACAATTTTATTTAGGTCAAATAACCCACATGACTTTCAACCCACAAAGAAAAATGAAGAATGGGGCAAAAGTGAAACGTCAATAGACCCACATCCCTGATTTCTGTATGACAAATAACCAGGGTTGACGCGAGTCCTTAAAAATTGCGACTCGGAGTCGAAAGGCGCGAGTCACGGTAACAGAACGGAAAAATTATTTTTTAGAACGGAACGGAATGATAACGGAACGGAACGCGATCCGTTATTGCAACCCTGAAAAAAATTTCAATTTTCGAGACTGAAATTTATCCTTTTTTAAGCAAATTTCTAATTTTCTGACACTTTTTGTGTATTGATACCATGATGGTGAAATATCCAAAAATTTACGCCCAAAAATTTGTAAATTTTAGAGACACAAAGAAAATTTTAAAAAAATGAAATGATTCGTGAAATAATAGGAAAAGTACAAAAATTTTCGAATCGCGAATCACGAATCATCGGAATGATTCGAACGAATCACGAATCACGAATCATTTTCTCTCAAATGATTCGAATCATTTTTCGAATCATAAAATAAGTGATTTGAATCATGATTCGAATCAAAAATGATTCGAATCGGCACAACCCTGCGCTGCAGTCACGCTGAAAAATTGGGGGGATGGAAATTATGAAATACATTAGCGTATATGGGAGAGCTGAGGTTTTTCGGATTTTTAGGTAAAATGGTGGGGTTTAGAAAAAAATTTGTAGAAACAAAAATTAAAGGTATTTAAATTTATTATCGATTGGTATAAAAAACTTTTGAATTTCATGAAATAAAAGCCATTTTATTAATATTTCTTCCATTTAATTTTTGCATACGTCAGCTTTGAATTAAAATTACTTAAAATCTAGATCGACAACACCAATTTTTTATTATTGCAAATTGTAGAGAATTTTATGCTCTTTCCAATGACGTATTAACGATCTTTATCGCGTTTATATATTGAAGCCGCTGTTGTCATTTTCAATTATCTTGATCGGTTATTTTCAAAAATGGCGATTCATGTTTTGACACATTAAAAAGAGAATAGCGGCTTTAATATTAACGCGATTAAGATCGTTAATACGTTATTGGAAAGAGCATAAAATTCTCTACAATTTGCATAAACAAAAAATTGGTGTTGTCGATCTAGATTTTAAGTAATTTTAATTCAAAGCTGACGTATGCAAAAAGTGAGTAGAAAGAAATATTAATAAAATTGCTTTTATTTGATGGAATTCAAAAGTTTTTTATACCAATCGATAATTAATTTAAATATCTTCAATTTTTGTTTCTACAAATTTTTTTCTAAACCCCACCATTTTCCTTAAAAATCTGAAAAACTTCCTCTCTCCCATATACGCAATGTATTCCATACCCCCAATTCTGCGAAAAAATCTTAGTTCCAACAAGATCGTATAGAATGCAGCCACTCCGCGTGGAGGAGTCAATTTCGGTTTCTCAAATTTAAAAATAAAGGTTATGGGTTATTGATTATGGTTTGCCTGGAAGATTTGGGTTATGGGTTATGGTTTTGGGTTACGGTTAGAAGGGTTATACCATCAGAAAAACTACATTTTTGTGATGTATTTTTTCTTGGTACATAAATCGTATGTTGCTTGAGTATGAAGTCAGAATTTAAAGTCAAATTTTTTGGGGATTGGGCAATTCAATTCTTTATTTTAAAATTAAAATGTAAAAAAACACTGAAAAAAAGGGGAGAAAAGGGAAAAATGAGAGGGAAAACATGGGAAAAAGGGAAAAGGCCGTAACCGTAACCCAAATAGATTTGAAGGGTTACGGGTTACGGGTTATTTCTGCTCAATTTTATTTCGGTTATGGGTTATGGGTTTTCTATTTCGGTTTTTGTTTCGGTTATGGGTTATGGTTATTTTTCTAACTCAAAAATAAGGGTTATTTAGGGGTTACGATTAAGGTTACAGTTATGGTTACAGTTTGGGTTTGCACCCCTGGTTTTCGTTCTCATTCTTCAAATTTTTCGTTCTTTTTGGTTCTTGGTTCTTTATTTTACTCAAAACTCAAAAATATCGGCATTTTTCAAGCAAAAAATTGAAAAAATGAAAAATCATCGTTCTTGTTCTCGTTCTTGTTCTTCACTAATCGTTCTCATTCTCGTTCTTGTTCTTTTAATGTTTTCAACATTGTTCTCGTTCTCGTTCTCAAAATTTTTGGTTCTTTTTGGTTCTTTGTTCTCGTTCCTAAATCCCTCAACCCGAAAAATTTGTTTGGGTTTTGACTTTTGAGGTTTCAATTTTCCAGGGTTTTTTTCGTTTTTTTCTGCAAGCAGTTCAGATTTTTGTGATACTGAAACTAACTTTTTTTTGAAATTGATTTTTAGGATTATGACATAGGTAGGAATATAAAATGAACAGTGAACAATTGATCATTCTACTTCAAACGTCCATATCTTTGTAAGAAATGATTTTCAAGACCTGGGACCAATTTTATTGGATTTTCTGACGTTTTTTACATCACAACAATAAAAATTTTTGCCCGAATGACCCTAATCAAATGAGAAATTTTTTTTAAAAACCCCAAAACCCTAACCGGAACCTCAATCCGGAACCCTTACCTTCCGGGCAACCAGTAACCAAGAACCCCTAACCTTTATTCTAAAAATTGAAAACCCTTAGAACCCTTAACCTTTATTTTTTCACGAAAACCTTTACCCACCCAAACCGAAAACCTTTATTTTTTATAAAGGTTTTCCATCCCTGACCTCAGACGAATTTTTCAGAATTTTTCTATGCATAGATTCTGAGAAAAAAAATTTCAAAGATATTAGTTTTCTTTGAGTTTTTCCATTTCTACTGACTCATGCCAACTGAGTGCCATGAAATCGATACTGCCACCTTGTAGAGGACCCCAAACTGTATCTCTGACGAATTTTTCAGAATTTTTCTATGCATAGATTCCGAGAAAACAATTTCCCAAGACATGAGTTTTTCAATTTCTGCTGACTCATGCCGACTGAGTGCCACCCAATCGATAGTGCCACCTTGTAGAGGACCCCAAACTGTAACTCTGACGAATTTTTCTATGCATAGATTTCGACACAAGGTGGCACCGTCTATTTGGTGGCACTCAGTCGGCATGAGTCAGCAGAAATTGAAAAACTCAAATAAAACTCATTTTTTTCTCAGAATCTATGCATAGAAAAATTTTGAAAAATTCGTCAGAGGTACAGTTTGGGGTCCTCTACAAGGTGGTACTCTGTTGGCATGACTCAGCAGAAATTGAAAAATCGTTTCAAGAATAGGGATGGCAAATGCTCGCGCATTTTGTTTTGTGTGCGCGTTCTCGAGCATATGCGCGCATATGCTCGAGCACGCGAGCATTTTCTGTAATTTTGTACCTCACTCTATTCTCTACAACATATCCAAAATTCGTCAAATTCTGTTCAGCCGTTTTCAAAAAATCCTGCCGAAACAGTTGTCCCATTCCACTGACTCTGATAATTTTTATAATTGATAAGAACTCCAAATATACAGCGTTTCAGTCAAATCTGACATATAATAATGAAAAATTAGAAGAAACTGAAAAATAGGAAATAGGAAATACTCACGAGTTTATCAATTATCAAACATGTTTTTATCAAGCCACAATTGGGCTATTTACAGTTGAATTTTTTCTGATTTTTTTTTAGAAAATGCTCGTGCTCGCGCACATATAGAAAGTGCGGTCTCGCGCATTTGAGCATATGCGCAAAATGCTCATTTGAGCATTTGAGCATGCCATCCCTAGTTAAGAACCTAAGTCTTATACTTTGGAAATTTTTATCTCGAACTCTATGCATGGAAAAATACTCAAACTTTCCTCAGAAGTAAGGTTTGGGATCCTCTACAAGGTGGCACTCGGCTCGGATGACTGAGCAGAACATATAATTATTGTGAGATGGTAGATTACCTGTTGGAAAATTCCCCCTCTCCCTTCGTGTACGAGAAATATCTTAAAATGTTGCCAGAGTCATGGTAAGTGTTGCCTTTGAATGTGGGATCACTGGGAGTGAAGAATAACTTTATTTTTACTAGTTTGGACTTATACTTGCACCGTGTAAATTTGCTTCACCAAATCCAAAGTCGAAGATCATCTTGCAAGCTAACTTCACCAACATTATACAATCATTGTGCGATTATAATTACTTAAAATAAAACACATCAACTCGTTATCGAACAACTACGAACTGAAAAATTGAAACTAATCAATAATTTTAACAAACACACTAAAACTAATTATTGAAAAATATTACGGAAAATTAGCACTAAGCTTTCAATTAGGAAACGTATGTAATTTTGGGTTTGCAACATCTTCACTCCCCATATCAGTTCTCCGTCCACTTACAAACTGAACGGGCAAGAGAATGATACAAAGGACGCAAGATATTTTTTCTATAATCAAGTAGATGTGAATGGTAACAATTGAAATTGCTGCCTTCGATTCCTCACCCAACAGGCTCTCACGTACTGATTTTGAATAATCACCATTAACCTCCGGTTCATAACGAACATCTGTTTTTTTTTTTATTTACCTGCCCAAAAAAGAGAAAAAAATAAAGATAAATCAATATTAAAACGTATTCACTTCACAGATCAAGTTTACACATTGAAAAAACCAATACAAGCAATGTGAGTGGAAGATTGTAACGTAAAATAGGTGCATACATTATTCTACGTTAATTTTTTTTTTATCTCGAGATTTCCACGAATTTCCAAAAATGAAGAAAGTTAGTTGCAATGTTTCTTATCGGAGAAAAAGTGGCAGAAAATACATTCCGAAGGAAAGTAGACAGAATTTACTTCGTCATTACACCATCTTCACCCTTCACCAAATCAGCATTACAGCCAGTTCTACAATTTCCTGAAAACCAGAATTTATTTTGAGATGAAAAAAAACAAATACCGGACACATAATACAATATTTGTTATATACTTCAGTTCAGTAGAAGACAAGTTTACCGTTAAAGAAAATGTACTCAGATCCCAAATCTTTTCAGTTACAATGTATTCTCAACCAAACTACATACTTGACGGGCAATCACAAGGATAATCATCAAAATTAGTAATTCAATATTTATGTATTAATTACCTCATCGAAACGAAGAACTTACGTTGCTAGAAAACGCACAACCTTACCTACTACTCGCCTGTTCGCAACACACGGTGACATGGATACGAGTAGTCTGCGTTTTTGGTTTTTGCATTTCAACTAGGCAATGAAAAATGAATAACTTACTAAGGTATGTTGGATATCGAGTCGACTAATGGTAAATTTCCTGCCTCAATACGCAATTGAAATTCAGATTTTTTCGCACTCTTCTGATTTTCGATCCTCTGAATGCTTACAGTTGGTGAATGTAAAATAACAGTCTCTACGAGATACTTGGTAAACATTTTTCAAATTATTATCCACCGAAGCTTCAAACACGAACTTTTTCTGTCGATAGATACTCAAATCGCAGTTACATTTTAGTGAATGCGGATGGACGCTGATTACATTTTTGTTTTGCTGAATAATATTGGTGATGCTGATAGAACAAAACAAACGAAGTTAAGCACCGCTAGGTATGTATTGTAAATAGGAGTGAGTATATTAGATTAGGTATCAGTTTTCGGCTTCGCGTCTATTACACGCCAACATACGGTCAACATGTTATCAATGCGTTGCTCATGGCGTCATATCATATCCAACTCACACAAGACAGTCAAACCTGGAAACTCGAATACCTTCATGACGTCACTACTCATACCACTGAATGTCGTTTCGACTTTTTTTTTTCAAAGTCCAGATTATTTTACGTAATTTTAAATAGTTTTGAATTTTCTGAAAAAGTTTTCCAACTCCAAATTTTTATTTTTTTCCTCGTAATTTTTTCAACTCCTAATTTTTTTCTCAGAAATTTCTCAACTGAAATTTTTCTCTAATGTTATTTTTCCACGACCGAATTTTTTTCTGACATAATTTTTCCACGACCAAAGTTTTTCTGAAGAATTTTTCCATTATTGAACTTACATCTTTTTTGAAAAGAATGACTTCTGTTTGATTGACGTCGCAAAAATTTTATTTTCTCGCAATTTTCACATCTGAAAATTTTCCACGTCCAATCATAATTTTTTCAACTCGAATTTTTTTCTCAAAATTTTTATGGCGTCAATCAAACAAAAATCATTCTTTTCAAAAAAGATGAAAGTTCAACGATGGAAAAATTCTTCAGAAAAAAATTTCAGTGGAGAAAATTAAATTACATATGTCAGAGCTCAAAAATATTTCAGTTGAGAAAATTCTGAGAAAAAAATTACGAGGAAAAAATTTGGAGCTGGAAAACTTCTTCAATAAATTCTAAACTGTTTAAAACTGACGTAAAATATTCAACGGCATTCAGTGGTATGAGTAGTGACGACATGAAGGTATTCGAGTTTCCAGGTTTGACTGTCTTGTCCAACACACGGTCATGGTCACGCTCAATAAAATAAAATAAAAGTAAACAAATATTTTTTCTTATCAATGTATCCGCCTTCCGCTGCAGTTGTACCCAAGTTGAATTTATTTTAATTTTACTTTATATTTTTTGATAATGTATGATTATGTTTTTATGTCAGAAATCAAATTAATTCTTCAAACGCTTATTTTGTAAAATTACGATTCTAAAGTTGTTACAAATCATCAATTTTTGTAATTTCGTTATTATTTATCAAGTAAAGTTATCAAAAACTACATATTTCGCGGAAAGTTGAAAGTTGAAGAAAAAATATTTCATTGGTGCGATTAAACGAAACTATTCATCCTATGTATGTATTTATTGGATATTAAAGTTTGTTTCAAAGATGCACGAATCGCAAGCTTCTCACGTTTCAGTAAAATGAATACCTCCTCCGTTGGTTGGGTAGGTTCAGTAATTTGTGTGAAAATGCCGCGTATGTTTTCAAACCAGAATCATTCTTTATTTTATGATTACTCTTCATGATCGAATGATTTCAGTGAATTGTCATCACTACTCGTTTTAGCATTCGATTAAGACTGTAATCAACATTTCTCTTAAGCATGGTAGGATGCTCAATTTGTGGAGAAAAATTCAGGAGAAAGGACACGGTAACACTTCGCCTAAACGAAAAGAGACTGCCGTTACTAGTTTAGAACCACGATACGAAGGTCCTTTAAGAGGATTCGAGTTAAATGCAAACGGTGAATTTCAAAAGTTTTATAGTAGTGTTAATTGCGTACTTACTTATACAGAATGCTTGTGGTTTTATTTTTTGCAGAAAGTATTCCTTTGGAAAAATGCAACCTAAATCCGAATTTCGACGATATATTTTGCGATAATAATATGTGTTACAATTACTTCAAGAACTTTCTAGAAACCAAAACGACGGCTACCGAAACGTTACATTTGTGGAATCGGATTTCGACGAGTGGCGGTTATTTTACCAATAAATTAGCTAAAGACGAAGATGTTATGGTAAGTGATAGTCAACCGGCGACTGTGGCGCAGAAGGAAACCTGCGAAGAAACAAATACAACCCTACCGATCCCGTTTGCGAATGAAAAATTTGGAAAACTACCCGACCTTTTGCAAAACAAAGCTGCATTATTGTCAAATAAATCGAACGTAGACGATTTACCCAACGCCTGTGTGGATTCATTGGAGCTGCAGCCCGTAACAATCGACGTACTGCACGAGTAAGAAACTTTGAATAGCACTTGTGTTCGTAGTTGTGTATTCTGCGAATTTTTTGATGTCAATCGCCAAGTACATATGATTTATTTCGCGATATCGTCGCAATTAGACGCCTATCTGTTTTTTACCAACGAATTACCATACGTTGTAGGTATTGGAATGAATACTTGCGCAGCGAATGGTACTGCAGATATCAAGTTGATTTATTAACTAGCAGATCTATCACGTTAGGAGATGTGCTGCACCACGATACAGCGTTGTCGTATTTCATACAAGTAAGTGAACAGCTGCACGCTAGGCGATGCGAAAGGATAATGAAAATGATACATACGAAATAGAAAAATACCGGTAGTTAGTACAAATCGGATTTTCGCAAGTTTTTAGAAACCGAAGGATGTCAGCATACGGTGGAATTTTGGTTCGCTGCCACTTATCATGAAAAATTCGTTCGCAATTCGTTGGATAATGGCAACTACGATACGGAAAAAAATCATGCGCTGACCGAAGCGATTAATATCTACGAAAAGTGAGGAAACAGTACATATTTTATAAAATAATTGAACAAATACCGAAGTTACTTATTTCATCGAATTTCTTAGATATTTATCGTTACAAGCGACGTGTCCTCTCGGATTCAGCGATCGTGTGCGATGCGCCGTCGAAGAGGCGATATGCGACGAAGTGAACGGACCGCATTTCGATTGCTTTGCACCTGCCGTGAATGTAGTTCTCGCATTCTTACGAGCGCACTATTTAATTCATTTCTTTTCGTCGCAACATTACGTGCATTTACTATCCGATATGATTAGAAATAGTACTTCGCTCGCGAATCATTCCCCGACATCTTCTATTAGCGAATTTAGCGTCGAATCAAAGCAACCGCTTCTCAATAAACTGGATCCAGATTCAATTTGGCGTCGTAGAAAACAAAGGTTTGTGTCAATGTGCCCATTTCCTTTTTTTGCAATATGTGTGTATCACATCACTCGGGCATTGATGTCACTTATTAGTTCTGTTCGCGTGTGTCTGTATAATCACTCGCTATTTTCCTTTTTCTTTTCCTCCTACGTGTCATGTTATGTTTGTTTGTTTTTTTCCCCCATCGTAATGTGATTTCTAATTTTTTTAGCGGCCTAAGCTTCGGACGAATAGATCAATTTGGACGATTTCGAAGAGACATCGAACCAGATCCCGGTCGCAATACAGGTAATGCGATTTATCGCTTTTCTTGTTACGGTACTTTTAAACGATAGCCATAGTCTGTTTCGTATTGCTTTGCGATGCAATGTGATTTTTCCATCTATTTTCGTCCGGTATCGGTGTTACTTTCTTTCCCTTTCCTTGTTCGGGTTGCTGATCCGCGAAGTTACTGTAACTTGACGATTTTCCATTAAAACATTCACGCCACATCACGACTACGCGAATATTTATTTATCGTACTCGAACTAATCATTGCGAAATGCGATTCTTTGGACGTTGAAAGTTGAAACCTAACGTACCTATCTATCTAACTTTATTTTTCTTATTCTCGTTACAGAGTCGAAGATTTCTAAAATGATGAAAAAATGGGTACAGCGCGGTGAAAATAAGGTACGTAACATGCACGGATGTCAGTTTGTTGAGACCGTTATTCGCTGATATTTACTGCTGCGTAGGTTGAAGAAGAAATGGCGTGGCAGGTTGCCGAAATGGTTGTGAAAGATGTAATCGATTTGACGATGGGCTGTAACGGTGAAAGTGAAGGAGTAGAAGAAGACTGATTTCTTTGTTGGTCAGAAAGAAAAGTACGTAAGAGTATCGAACCAAAAATGGCGTGATTATTCGACGCCCAGTGTATTTACTGTTTTTACGAGTATTATATGGATTGTAATTTTTTCAATAATGAATTTTTATTCGATTTTTGATTTTTCTTCCTCCTCCTCCTCCTCCTCCTCCTCCTCCTCCTCCTCCTCCTCCTCCTCTCCCCTTATCCAAGGTGTAGAATATTTAACTTATGCGCAATGACGTGAACTTGTATAGGTGTGTACAGCGGCGAAGTTCTCATTGCGTACTTGCTAACTCGCCGCGTATTTGCTTCCTGTCACTTGATTATGAATGTCAGCGTTGGTTGATAAATATCGTAGTCGTAGCACTCCAACGCGCGCGGGTAAGTTATGCGTAGGTATGTAGATGTACCTTTCCACATCTACGTAAAATATGGAGAAGGGTTCACGACAACATATTGGCAACAAGAATCACCTAATAAATCTTCGATCGCGATTGAAAATCGAAAGTGCTAAACGCAAAGCCTATCCTGTTAAGCAGTGGGCTTAATCGATTAAGTAATGCATAATGGAGACCGTCGAAGGTCATTCTCAGATCAGCGACTGTTATCCTATAAATAATTAGACGGAGACCAGGTTCGCTGGTTGGATTTGGATAGTTGACCGAAAATGTACAAATGCGCCGCTGACAGTCGTTGGTGGTTGGCCGGTAAAATGGTGACAATGATTTAAATTGATTGAGTAGCACAAACGCACGTTTTGAAAAAATCTAAAGCAAAATAGAAAATACAGGCGCCCCTGCATATGCCCAAGCCTAACCTAATGCTTCAGCTACTCAATTGAACCGTGTCAAGTCAAAAGCGACCAAGCGACATCAAAAATTTTATCAAAAAACAGACTTATAATAGTGCGATATTTTCTAAAAAAGTTGAAGAAGAGATAATAAATACCTATGAGAAATATGAACTCTGGTAACATTAATCTATCAGTAATTCACGTGTTCAGAAGCTTACTCTGTGTTACCTGTGAAAAATGCGTTAAAATCTCAGTACTTTCAAATTTGTCGCTTGGTTGTTTTCGACATTTCGACTTTGACTTAACGTTAACACGGTTCAATTGCAGTAACGTCAATCGTACATATTGCAATTGTGATACTTGACGGTTTGATTAAGTGTTGATTTGATTTTGAGGGAATTCTGATTTTCAAGAAACTGTAGCGACGGCCGGTGTAGGGTGTACGGTAAACCTTATATTATCATAAATCATTTTGATGTTTTTTATCACTTCTCCGTAGTTATCAACAATTCAACATACATAACATAATCAACACGGTCAGGGCCACTGCAGCTGGGTTTACATATATCTTCCAGTATCCAGTTCGAGTTTGTTGTTGACGACAGTTGACGAGACAAGCGGTTTTGATTTCAGTTCACGTGAAACGTGTTTTTGTATTTGTAGCGGTAATGAATTAAAATGTATAAAATAGAATTCATAAATTCAAAGGACATTAGTAGTTTAGTTGTTTAGTACAACTCTGTACTACTGAAGCGAGCACCGAAGCGTGGCAAGTTATTGATTGTTATCGTTCGTATGGTAGTTATGGTGCAATATTGTTAGTATCGTTTTGAATATTGGTTTTTCAAATGTTTTTTATTCGTTCAAATCCGACGTTCAGTTCGTTGCAGCATTTTTCGTACTCGTTTCGTTATGCGCTTCGACGACGACTTTATTCTTCGAAATTTGACGACTGTGTTCCGGGACCGCGGCCGAGTCGATGCGAAGCAAATAATCGTGTTACAAGCGATGAAACGTATAAACTTTTGAAGGTAGCCATCGTAGGAGTACCGAACGCCGGCAAAAGTACATTAATCAATCAAATAGTGGGCCGCAATGTGAGTACCAATATGCATACTACAAACGACGGCCACTGGGCAGTAGCCGTCGTATGGAAAAATAATCAACGACGAATGCAATCGCGACGTTTCAATGTGTTACACAGGTATTCGCGGTTTCGCGGAAGGTCCATACTACTCGATGCAATGCCAGAGCCGTGTTAATCAGCGATCGTACGCAAGTGATCTTTCTCGACACTCCTGGCTTGGTCAGCCTGAATGAAAGCGAGAAGTTAGTATCAAAGAAATTACACGCGTTGTAGTACTGCGCTTAGAACCTAGGTATTCGAATGTCGAATGCCGACTTACAGCAGTTTACTGATCTAAGGTTGTAATTCTCATCGCAGACATCGGCTGGAAAACTCGTTTTTAATCGATAGCGAAGAAGCGGTCAAGGAAGCTGATGCTATCGGTGTGATTCACGACGTTTCCAATACGTATACGCGACACCGGTTATCGTCCAAAGTATTACGATTACTTCACCAGTATTCTTGGAAGCGTACTTTTCTCATTTTGAATAAGGTTAGCGGCGTAAGGTGGCGAATTGCGCCGGCCCGAGTATCATCATACGACTACGCAGATTTAAAAAAATCATCGATGATCTGGTGGCTGCGGTTTTTTTTCCTCCTTTCCTTTTCGTGCACATATTACTAGCGTATTTTTTACCTTCTCTTTTCTAGTTTTGCGCATAGTATCTACGTACTTACTATATTTGATGCTTCTCTTATTTCTTCGCAGGTAGACGCTATGAAGCATAAACGTGATTTGCTGGAACTAACCGACCGGCTAACGGACGGACAGTCGGACGCGTATGTGGATTCAAATGCGTTGACGCAAACTCAATTTCAAGAAATGATTAGCAAGGAAAGTGGTTGGCAACATTTTGAAAGTATTTTCATGGTGTCAGCTCTGAACGGAGACGGCGTCGGAGACATAAAAGTACGTACCGTGGTTGCCATTTGCGAATACGAATGACTGGACGACCGTCGCGTCGCGTCTTACCGTCTTATCGCATTCGCGATTTATTTACCTATTTCGATGCTACGGTAATTTCCAAAGTTGAAGGGCGATTTTAATTTTGCGCAGTTGTATTTACTGGATTTGGCCAAACCGGGAAAATGGTTGTTCGACAAAACAGTCGTCACCGATCAAGATCACGTTTCAGTCGTCGAAAACGTAGTTTTTTCAAAACTACTCGAATATCTGCCGAATGTAGTTCCGTACAATTTGAAAGCGGCCGTGGAATACCTGAACCAATCGCAAGATGGTAAAGTAGTCCACAGCTGTACACTTCGCCCGAGATTCTAGCCTAGTTGCTGCAGAATTTGATAAACGTGTTATCGTTTCGTTTTCGCTTTGCAGGTTCAGTCACGGCTGTCGTGTTGATAGGTTGTAAAAATTTGCGAACGCAAAAATTCATCATGGGCAAAGGAGGCGGTCGTATGAAAAATATAGCGCTTGCGGTTGAGCAAGATTTGCGAAAATTTTTCCTCAACGATGTTCGTGTAAAATTAGTTCTTGTAGATGAAAACCAGTTAGAAACGAACGACCGAACCGATCGCCATTTTTACGAACCGCGACAAGAATAACGTGACTAGTTATCTTTGAATGTACATTTTATTTTTCCACTTCATCAGTTCCCGACTTGATTTTGCGTCAATTGTACTCTAGTCAATTCATCAAAGAAACGGTCCATCGTTCGTGTTTCGAGTACGAAGTAAGAACACGACGAAACGTGTGTCGCCCACATTTCTGTTCACGCAGTGACTAATATAAACGTTGAATTTTACAAAATTTATTTTCATTATTTGTCCCTCCAAATCGTACAGAATAATAATACCAAGAATAAGAATATAAATTAATAATAATAATAATAATAATAATAATAATGATAATCGATAAAACAATGACAAAAAACTACAAAAGTACCGAACATTTTTCGTAAAATAAAACATACGCAACCGAAGCGATCACGTTATATAAAGTAGTCTCCTTGACTTCTGTATCCGAAACTAAATACCACCTGTAATTCAAAAAGCACAGAAACAACAAATTACTAAACGCGAGCGAGAATACGACGAAGGATGAAAAGTAATCAAGTGGCCAACGCGGCGTCATCGGAAGCGGTAAATGAAAAGAGATCCTATAAAATCGTAGGTAACGCGCGCATCGGACTTGAAAAACTATTATCTTTACAACGAACGCGTGAAGGAAACCTCCGAGTCCGTCGAAAGGTTTCCCTCGGGGCGGTTTCCTTCGCCAAGCGAGCAAAAAATTGGCGTTAATTGCATGCAAGGTCAAACACAATAGGTAGGTTACCTGCCCTAGTAGCTACGCGATTACGCTTCAATATTTTCGATAGGGGTGGAATAAGTCTCTACATCAAACGAATTACGTATTACACGATCGCGATGCCTGCAAAATTCACTGTCTGACCGACACGCGAAGGATCTTAAACCCATGTTCACTGTCGTCTAGAAGCCGCGCGTTTGATAACAAACTTGTATCAACGAACTTGGTGCTTACAGATCGATACTATGGTCGAATGGGAGGAGGGAGGGAATTAGAGAACTCAGAAGTCAGAACTCGCGCCGAAAGAGCGGATTGTTTTTCATAAGCGTAGTTCGACAGAAAAATTTGCGATCACGGATAATGTACCTTGGATCACTGCACCTGTGTTGCATTTGAGAACCGGCGGTTCCTCGTCTGTACGTCATGAAATGGCCATCGTTGTGACTGCCACGATGAACGATTACCGATTTCAACCTATACACGTGCTTGGCGGAATTTCTGAAAAAAAAATCGAAGAAAATTAATGGCGTCAACCGTCTGGGTTACCTAGAGTAAGAGCACACAAACAGACAGACACAGAAAGCACACTACACGGTACACGTACAATAAATGAGAGGGTGGTGGTGATGGTGATTCGTCGAGGCGGTTTCCACCGCCGTTTGCGGCGAGGGCTGCGCTCGATTCGGCGGATAGATTTTTCTTCACAGTCTAAAACGATACAAACGTGTAAGCGTGACGTTTGAAAGCGCGCAAACAAGTCGGCATTCTTTCGGAACAATCGGTGACGGTGACTTACGAAAGCGTTATTCTTCCTCGGTTTATACAAATACGGATCCATGACGATGTACTCGGGAAAATCTACGTAATCTTGTCGCTTGTACACGCCGTACTCGTGAAACGACGTCCGCACAATATGAATACACAAGCAAGCCGGTAACTACGCGAACGCGCGGTAACAAACGTAGATTAGTAGGCGAGTACGTGCGCGTCTACGTACTATATGAAGGGTACGCGTGATATGGTTAGTCTCGGTTCTCGGTACAAATTCGTAGCTCGAACTCGAATAACGCGCCTCAAGTACGAAACGGTTCAAACAATGAAACACAGCAAAATACCGTACCTTTCCAAAACGTAGTAGTTTAACCGCTGGCGCGGTAATTGGTTCGGTATTTTGAGGTCGGTTCCTATTACATCCCTCGCACGTGATACCGGTAATCAGTTCGTTTTTGACGAAATTATTCAACAGATTGCTCAAGGTGTGCGCGTTTACCTCGTTCGGTTCCGGCAGATGAAGGGAAATGCTGTCAAATTTATCATACCTCAGAACGGACTGTAACAAATCAACATTTTCAACAATTCATTTTAACCAGGCACCGCGTGCGGTGCCGAAAGCCGCGAGTCATTCGACACTCGCGAAACCAGCAAAACACGTATTTACCTTGTAGTTGCATTTCGTACACTCTATTTTGTTAGTCAAATATCCGCGAAACGGCGATGGCCGTGGACTTTGGTTTAGATCGTGAGCTATTCGCGGTCTCGGCATCGATTCGTTTTTCGTTTTACTGCCGCAATTTAATCTGGAAAGGAAACAAAGAATGAAATTTAACCAATATTACACGCGTAATTATTACCGAGTCGACGCGGCCGCGTATGGAATTTCCAAGTACATCGAACGACACGCTGGCGTTAGCGCCTCTGCCTCTACCTCAACGTACACTGCTGCTACACAGCGTTCTACCTGTTTTCAGTTAATTTGTTCGCCAACGGCGACGATACAGCAGCTTCATTCGAACATCCCACTCGACTATAACTGAAACACGCGGACGCGTCTCCTTCGCAGCCGATTCCATTCATCGATCGCTTATCGGCGACAAAATTGAGATCCTTATGACTAGTATCATCACGGTCGTTTTCGTAATCGTCGTTTTCATGTGCGATACCGCTTTCATCGCGTATACGTCGCTTTTCGTTCGAATAAATCGGCCAAACGTTCTCTTTATCCGAATAACAATCATTTCGCACCGCGTTCACGCTGATCATCAACTATTTTGGAAAAAGCACAACCTTAGTCGCAAACAAAACAATCGAGGAATTTTACGAATTACAACGCCGCACTTACGTCGACGCAAGACTTGTGCGCTTCTTCCTCTAATATTGTAATCAAATTGCAAAGCAACTCGTGAACATCTTGCTGAGAGTTGGTTATCTTCCAGCCGCTGTGGTGCAGAGCATTCACCACTTCTACGGGCGATACGAAATATTCATCGTCAAATGGCGCCGCATTGCCACATAAAACTGCAATTCAAAACGCAATTCAACTTTTTCCGCCGGAATACAAAACAAAAAAGCACGATAAAAAAGGGAAGAAGACAAATGAAAACGCAAGTTCCGAGCGCAATTCACAAAACGCTGTCGCTTTAACGCGCCTGTACTCAAAAGTTTTTACATTTTCTGCTAATATCAACCTACCGTTCAGCAGTTTTCTCATGGCGATAGCCACTTCTCCTTGATTTTCTTGAGTATTGAGCCATTCTACGAAGTAATGGCAGGAAGCCATCGCTTGCAACAGAGAATTTAAATAGCAGGTTAATCCCAGATTTTGTAGGCCGATTACAGTGCCTGCGAAGGTTGAGAAAAGAAATAATTCAACAAGAAAAAGCTAACGCGAAATCACGCGCTGGAGCGACGCAATTGTATTCACGTAAAAAAGCGGGCATACAATAAATGTAGTCGAACCTTTTCTTTTTGGCCTGATGGCCGTTGAAGGACCCCATAGAATGAACGTTCCAACAACGGCGGCTACCGCCGTGACACCGGCGACCAAAATTACACGATCGCTATCCATCAACTGATAGCATATGAATAACAACGACTCACATTTTAAATAACTCGACAAACTAAACAATACGATAATGGTGGTTATTACGATTTTAGGACCCGTTTTTCCACGTTATTTATACCATTAAGAAATGTATCAAATTTGAACGCAAACAATCGGCTAACGTCGCTTGGTAATCAAACTCAATATCGCGACTCCACGATAATGATATAAACATTTGATTTCATTCGGTATCACGATACTAACTCTTGAAAAGTTTGGCGAGAGCAAAAGTTATTACAAACGATAGTGAATCAGGTGATTCCAGCTAAAGTCATACAATTAATTGTTCATCACAGTCTATTACAGATTTACAAATCACGAAAAAGTGATACACGGCTCATTGCAATCATCCAAGTTTTTCGCGAAATAGCAAAGATTCGAGAACGAATTTTTCTTCGGGGTGTACTTAGTAATAATGAATAGAAAAAGTAAAAAATCACCAGGATGGTAAATGTTTTTGTACGATAAACGGTAAAATAAAAATCAAAATGAATAATTAATCACGAAATAGAAAATAATATAGAATTAGAACTCTAACTAATCCAAAAAATTCTAGCGTTTTGCATATCACTGCCTGAAAAGTGATACTGATACGTGCCTTACTGATACAGTGACAGTAAGGCACTATAACTACAGGTATGCTGGTCCGCCATTTTCTTGCGTAGAATCGCCGGAACGCCGGAACGGCCGGAACGCTAAAACACTTAATTCCAGTCCGGTTTGACTGATGTTTGATAAGTGATAACTGATTTGATAACTGATAAGGTGCTGAAAGTGCTGAAACCAGCTTGACCAACTGAAACATCCAAGGCAAACATCCTGAAATTTTTTAAAATTTTGAATTGGTTTCACAGTTTCACTGCAGAAACAACATGTACGTAGGTATATATCTCGAGCTGAGCGATAATATTAGTATCCCGCGGAAGGCGGAACCTGTCATGAGCTTTGGAACCACTTATGCCACAGATGTACTACCTAGGACTCGACAATTCTCAAGCGCATGTTGGAACCCCCTCTTTTTCCCATAGGTGGCGCTGTACACAGATAAAAAGTATGAGATACAAAACAAAAAAAAAATTGAACAGGATGAACACGATTCTGATAGTACTCGAAAAACTGAACAAAATGGCGTTTTCAAAAATTTTCCCCCACCCTTCATTTTCTCTCCCACCACCCCAAATTTTACCAATTTGAAGAGGGAGGGGAGAAATTTGAAAAAAATTGAAATAATGAACACGATATTTAATGTACTCGACGAGAGAAGAAAAATGGCGTATTCAGAATTTTTCTACCTCCCTCCATTTTCTCTCCCACCCCCCTCCATTTTACAAATTTGAAGAGGGAGGGGAGAAATTTGAAAAAAATTGAAATGATGAACACGATATTTAATGTACTCGACGAGTGAAGAAAAATGGCGTATTCAGAATTTTTCTACCTCCCTCCATTTTCTCTCCCACCCCCCTCCATTTTACAAATTTGAAGAGGGAGGGGAGAAATTTGAAAAAAATTGAAATAATGAACACGATATTTAATGTATTCGACGAGAGAAGAAAAATGGCGTATTCAGAATTTTTCTACCTCCCTCCATTTTCTCTCCCACCCTCCACCATTTTTCTGATTCTTTCAATTTCACAGAGGGGTGGGAGAGAAAATGGAGGGAGGTAGAAAAATTCTGAATACGCCATTTTTCTTCTCTCGTCGAATACATTAAATATCGTGTTCATTATTTCAATTTTTTTCAAATTTCTCCCCTCCCCTTTGAAATTTGTAAAATGGAGAGGGGTGGGAGAGAAAATGGAGGGAGGTAGAAAAATTCTGAATACGCCATTTTTCTTCTCTCGTCGAGTACATTAAATATCGTGTTCATCATTTCAATTTTTTTCAAATTTCTCCCCTCCCTCTTCAAATTTGTAAAATGGAGGGGGGTGGGAGAGAAAATGGAGGGAGGTAGAAAAATTCTGAATACGCCATTTTTCTTCACTCGTCGAGTACATTAAATATCGTGTTCATCATTTCAATTTTTTTCAAATTTCTCCCCTCCCTCTTCAAATTTGTAAAATGGAGGGGGGTGGGAGAGAAAATGGAGGGAGGTAGAAAAATTCTGAATACGCCATTTTTCTTCTCTCGTCGAGTACATTAAATATCGTGTTCATTATTTCAATTTTTTTCAAATTTCTCCCCTCCCTCTTCAAATTGGTAAAATTTGGGGTGGTGGGAGAGAAAATGAAGGGTGGGGGAAAATTTTTGAAAACGCCATTTTGTTCAGTTTTTCGAGTACTATCAGAATCGTGTTCATCCTGTTCAATTTTTTTTTTGTTTTGTATCTCATACTTTTTATCTGTGTACAGCGCCACCTATGGGAAAAAGAGGGGGTTCCAACATGCGCTTGAGAATTGTCGAGTCCTAGGTAGTACATCTGTGGCATAAGTGGTTCCAAAGCTCATGACAGGTTCCGCGGGCTAATATTTTAGTAATCGATGAAATTGATGCGAGTTTTTTTCGATTCACGTAGTTGAATACCAAAAATACCAATAGCTTCCAACCATCAGTGTGTTTAGCTCTTGCCTCCGCATCGCGACTAGGTTACTGAAATGTTGCGAAAATTCTGTTCGTCAAAGTTTGTTTTCTCTTTCTCATCAATTCTTTGAAATATGTACGCTTTCAATAATTATGATACTCGAAATGTACAAACACAGGCATGCCGAATTTCGAAAATATTCTGTCAAAGTGAAATCGTTTCACGAAATTCCTTCACCGAAGGGTCTTCCGTTTGTTGGCACCTTATTTTCTTTGATCGTTGCTGGAGGCGCCAACAACCTTCACCGTTACATCGACAAAAGACACAAACAATTTGGAGTCATTTTTCGAGAGAAATTAGGACCGATAACGAGCGTATTTCTGAACGATGCCGACGAAATCCGAAAAGTATTCATGCACGAAGGTCGCTACCCGAAGCATGTTCTCCCCGAATGTTGGCTGTTGTACAATAAAGTGAAGAATTACGAACGAGGCTTGTATTTCATGTGAGCCTATTTTTTTTATGAATCGTGTATAGTATATTTACTTCCAAGGTACCTAAGCGTGAAGCCGAACCATTGTATGCGGAAGCGCGATGCGCCAGTATTTTTTTTTTTCAGTCGCAATTTCAATTGTCTACAGGGATGGAGAAGAATGGTTCAAGCATCGAAAGTTATTGAACGACGTATTACTGAAACGCGATTATCACTCAGAAGCCGAGAAAAACGCGATGTTTGTGGAAGACGTATTTCAAAAATGGTTACAGTTTTCCAACGACGGCGGCCAAATATTAAACTTGGAAAATGAACTGTACAACTTATCTATGATATGTATGCTCAACTCTGGCTGCGTATTGCTACGTGATCTGTTGGTACTTCAGTACTTGCAGATCGATTCGATTTGCTTGTCGAGCCATGTATTTGGTCCGTTGTATGATAACTGTGGGCGATAACTGCAACTGCCGTTTTTTTTTTTACGATTTTTCAGTTATGATGTCTTTTGTATTCGGGCGGTTTTTTCACGAAAACGCCAACTGTTTTTTACCTCGCATTCGCCAACTATCCGGCGTCGTGAAAGATATTTTCCAGTGCAGCGTTAAACTCTCAGTTCTTCCGGCTGCGCTAGCTATGCGTTTAAATTTGAAAATTTGGACGGATTTTGTGAATGCTGTTGACGAATCGATTCAGATTAGTAAGTATTCATGATTCATTATCATCATCAATTCATCATCATCATCGAAGTTTGTTCGGCCCGACTATGCGTTGCCTTTTAGTTGATGATAACTTCTTTCTTTTTATTTGTAGCGAGTGATTTGTTAAGCGACGCGATTCGATACCATGAAAGAGGCGGCGACGACGAAAGCCTTTTCCATTTTTTATCAAAACGGAAACTCAGCCCCGATTTAATGGAGCGAATACTGGTGGATTTCATTATAGCCGCCGCAGATACTGTACCTATCGAATGCCGTATTTTGCTTCATTTTCTTCGTCTGAACGGATTTTGTTTTCATTTGATTCTTGATTTTATTGACAGTCTGTGATTGCAGAACGCCTATACCACCATGTGGACGTTATATTTATTAGGAAGGCACAGAGACGTGCAAAAGGGATTATTCGTTGACATTACGCGCAACCGTGAAAATAGAGGGAAAATATCTTCAATTCGAAATGTGATTAGAGAATCGATGCGATTGTATCCGATAGCGCCTTTCATCGCTCGTTACACACCCGAAGAGATGTCTGTTTGTTCTTATCGCATTCCGGCCAACGTACGTTTCTGTTTGCTTATGATTCAAGCATTCGCCTGTAGTTGTAGGAATCGCCATTATACTCGTAGCAATGCTGAAATTCGTATTTATGCTGATTACAGCAATTGATAAGCCTGTCGATGTTGAATTGCAGTCGCAACGACAAGTACTTCCCGAACGCTGATAAATTCCAACCTACTAGATGGCAACGTTTAGCAAACGGTAAATATGTGGGCGTTGCAGATCCGCACGCTACGTTACCGTTCGCCATGGGAGCGCGATCGTGTATCGGGAGAAATTTATCGAAAGCCCAACTTTATTTTACGATCAACAAGGTTCGTATTACCGCGCGCTTTCGTTAAACCTACGCCGTCTGTCGAGTTTTTCATTCTGCAGATTCTGCATCTGCAGCGAGTATTACATTATGTATTGTGTAATATAACGACGATACGACGGCGTTTTAAAACCGATACTTATGGCTCGAGCAATTATGAACACCCGAAAACGAGTGTCTGAGTTTGACCAGTGCTCAACGTAGCATATACGTTACTCCGTCCCCCACCCCCACCATTTTCAAAAGAGAAAGACGTCAAGTAGGTGGAGCGGTGCTCAACGTTTTATCACCCTTGATCCAAGTTCCTACTCTTTTAAGACTTGCGCATTTCGCTCGACCGTGCAGAATTTAATCAGATGATAATTGATGAAGTCCTGTGTACTAATAGTGTTTCTATTTTCACGGTTTTTGCAGATTGTGTCGTCGTTTGAGATCGAATCGTTGAACGAAGTAAGCGTCAAATTGAATCTGATCACTGTGCCTTCGCAACCGATTTGCTTACGTTTAAAGAAGAGATGAAGTCCGCTGTCAGAGCATTCAGTGATCTGATAAATGTGCGTTTGTAACGCGCAAACAAAGAATTCTTTACAGCGCAGCGATGATAAATTATTTATTACGTTGAAGAGCAATAATACCAATACACACGCGTAATTCGTCGCAATGTTTTATTTCCCAAATATGGGGGAAGGGAGAAGGGAGGGAGAATAGTAAAGAAATGAATAAGTAGTAGAAAATGGAATGATGAAGAAATTGAATTACGACTATGAAACGCGCGCTACACGCTAACGAAAAAAAATATAATAAAATCAGACATTCTACTACGTTAACGTAATATTTGTAGATTAAGATAGGAGAGACGGAGGAGTATCAGAGCGAGTGAAAAAAAAAAACGAAACATTTCAATTCTCACGAGTCGTGACTAGCGATAACGATGGTATACACATAAATTGTAAGGATTTCATCAAGTATGATACATTTTTTGGAAATTCAGGAGGAATTCGTAAATTCACCAAATGATGGAGTAAGTCTCAATGAACATCTAGCATGTCGGATTGTACGAGTTACATTTTCTAAGTTTAGTACAAAAAGAATTTAGAAAAAAACAAACAACAACAACAATAACGAGGAAAGAAAGCACAGTCGTGAGAACCAATCTCGAATCTCAAAAATATTCACATGAAGGCATTCAGAACACGCAATTTTCACGGAATGTAAACGGTGAACGCGTTGTGCGACGCGATTACGCGATGTTAATCGCGAGCGCCTATAGCGTAACTAATCCACCATCCGTAACCATTTTCCCGTTGAAAAGATCTTATATCGTTGGTGAGTTGGGCGATAGTCTGTACAAAAGATGGCATATCCTACACAACACAACAACATGACATACGTTAGCAAAATCAATGTCACATAAATATTTGCATTGCGTACCTACGACTAAGTACTACGGTACAGTTTGCAAAATACATAGGCGATTAGCGTATAGCTACGCACCCAAACAGTAAGGTTCAACTAACCGTCTGTTTATTGATGTTGTTTTGTAACGAAGCTTTCTGTAGAGTTGTCAAGTGTTCGAAGTGAAGCAAAAAATTCGGTAGATACGCGCCGTAAAATATTTCAAAATTCACGGCAGCCATGTGATAGATCGCGGTTAGAATTTCATCCGTTAAATTTAGCATACCGTCGATCAATGTATATAACAACGTGTCCAAAAATTGTGGTAAGAAATGTACGCGAAATGCCTCCTGTAAACACACACACACAAAATAAATAAATAAGTAAATAAGAATAAAGCAACACGAGAATATAGTTCTTCCAAAAATCAATCGACACGGCAGCAACGTACTTTGTCGTATAAACTCCATTTCATATTTATCTGTTCCAGAAATCGTAGATTACTCTGATAATTGGTCAAATCGGCATTTTTTTTCAACGATTTCAAAACGATCTGCATGATTTTCTCAAATTCGTCTTTGTGGCGCAATTCGCATTCACTACTCGCATTCGTATGACTTCGTTTGTAGAAATACTGCCACTTGTTGAGTAAAATGCTACGCGAATAAAAAAAAAACGGACGCGATGAGAGGAAAAATTTGCAGACAGCGCGGAAAATGAGAAGGCGATTGGTAGATGATCCAACTCACTTGCACAGCAGTTTATTGGACTCGACGCCGACATCTGACAAATCGATGGCCGATAATGAAACGTTACAGCAAATGGAAATTATGCTAGACGTGTAATCTTCGTAAGCGGGATTTTCGATTAACAGCACTAAAATCGATATCATCTTGTCGATACCGCTTCTTTCCATAAATTTCACGTCCAGAGGAATTCTACGCGCGAAACAAAAAAAAAATAACGCAAATACGCGTTCAAGTCGAGTCGATCGTAGCATAAATATACGTGCTGCGTACATCACATACATACTGCACGGCCGAGAGATGCGCGTACCTAGACCTACTAACTACCAAATACGAACAAAGTACGTACGAATATGTTCGCGCAACGTACACGGCACGCTTGTACGTGCGATAGGTTTAGGTTTAGGTATAGGTATAGGTGTAGGTGTAAGTAATGCACAATCAGTACGTTTATGTACGTAGCATACCATGTACTTGCGAAACGATACGTTTACGTTTACGTTTACGTAGGTACAGGTACGTATACGTACACGTACTACGTACTGATTGTAAACGTATCGCGATTCACGACTATCTAACTATACATATGTATTTGTATGTATCTGCGCGCGGCGCTTGTGTAAAAGTAAAACTGATACAAACTTGACGGTGCAATACTGAAACATGACGACAATCTTTTCGATTAAATTCGATTTCATCTGATCGAGAAGTACACGAAATGCTTCCAATACGAATGTCATCATCATGTTGCACAGCTGGTAACTGCCGCCTACGAATCGAGCCGGATATTCGTCGACTACGCACTCCAACCAAGGCTGTCGTTCAAACAATACATAACGGTTCGTACAACAAGGTCGAAGTTAAACGCATACACACATAACGTATGCGGTACCTACCTAAGTACCTACCTACCTACCTACCTACCTACAAAGGTTGCATAAGAGTTACAATACAAATACATATTTTATGTTCTGCCGAATTCATGAAATAGGCAAGATGTTTGCTTAATTTATGAATTTTTAAAATTTAAAGCTTTCTACCATTTTTCCTGTTCCACGGGAAAAAATTTAAGATACTTCGGCAAAGAGAGCAAACTTTCAGCTACATTTCAGCGAAAAATTCATCAATTGGAAAATTGTTTATGCTGCAACGGAAATTCTTCATTCATTAATCATATTTTCTATTTAGCATGAAAAATTTTCTAATTAAAATAGCTAGATGAATTTTTTTCTGAAATGTAGCTGAAAGTTTTCTCTAAATGCCGAAGTGTCTTAAATTTTTTCTTGTAAAACAGGTAAAATGGTAGAAAGCTTTTACCTAATTAAAAAAATTCACAAATTAGGCAAAAATCTTGCTCATTTCATGCATTCGGCAATCGCACGGATTCGGCGTAACACATATATAAAGTTAATTAAAAATATGTAGCGTGAGCCTGGGAAGGCGTGCTCACCTCCAACGCTATGAAGAGTAATTCTCTTCCTTCGGACTGAGTTACTTTGCATTCTTTCAGAATTAATGTTATCTCGTTGAAATTTTCTATATTTTTACAAGTTACGACTTGGAATAAATTTCTTACGAATTTCAATCTTTCGTCGAACGATTCGTTTTTACAGTGACATATCCAGCAACAAAGCGCACACTGCAGTAATCTCTGAGCCTGAATGAATAAGACAGCGGTTACCATAACGAATACCGTCGCTTTCGAAGGTTATGGCGATAGCGATCACGCCATCACCACCAATCGCTATCGCCATCGCCATGGTAATCTCGACTTCACGTCGTCAGCTTACTTCCTTCGGTAGATCCTTGAACGAAGCGTCGGCAAACAGCGGCCTCAGCAAATTCCCATCCTTAATGCAACCAATTAGTCGAGATACGACACGGGCAGCGGAAATTTGTAATTTGGTTGCCGTCTGATCATCGGATGGAACGGCGGCGGCGGCGGCGGCGTTGGTATTCTCCACAATCGGTAACGTCGTGGAGAATACGCTAGCGATGGCATTGTCGTCCTTCTCGATTGTACCGCACAGCCACACTGGCAACGCCATCAATAATTCGCAGTGCCTGCAAAATTAAAATAGGGAAATGAGTCGTCAGGCGCCGTCGCGAAAGCCGCATAGCGGCGATATTATAACGTCGTCGCGTCGTTGCGCGAAAGATTAAAGCGTAAGGCGTTCTCTTACACTCGCAGTAAATCCGGAGAAATTATATTATACTCGGGACGCGCGTGAGCGCACTTGGTATTCGCTAGATTGACGAGTTGAGTTAAACGGCTGACGATTAACGTACTGGTTTTATTGTCGAGTTTCGAATGCGAGGACGTTAGAATCTGAATAGCTCTTTCAAACGTTCGCAACACGACGACTATTTCTTCGATATTCATCGTGGCGTTGGTCGCTGCACACCTTTCGAAAGTAAGCATTTCCGTGTACATCACGCTAGACGAATTCCACAAATCGTACTGCGCACCACACCAAAAACAAAAGTCGAGAGTTAGAGCCGATCGCTGGCGGCGCGACGCGACGCGGCGTGGCGCAACATAAACGTCCAATACCGTAGCAACTGGACGTTCGTGATAGCGTACGCGTTACAGCTAGAGCCACGAAATACGTACAAAGAACCTGGTTTAGCTCCGCTACGACAACGATATACGTAATTATGTATGTGTTGTAGATGTACGTACTTCGCTTACATCGCAGCGTGAAAAATTACATAATACGCGAGAAACGTTGTACCGAATTCTCAACTTGTACGTATGCAGATGTATGTAGGTATGTATTTGTGCGTAGCTATGTAGATGTACATACTACATAATAAGACTCACGATATAGGCGAACGTTTTCTGCGGAATTAGCTCCGCTAAAGCATCGATCACGTTGGCGTGGTTATTCAAATATAAATTTTGCAACACCTCCGTACATTCGAAAATATCTTCTTCGTCTTCGTTGTCGTCGTCGTCGACTTTAGTTTGCAGCTTTTTAATAACTTCTTGCAGAAGGCTTACCAACAGATCTTCGTACCTGCGAAACGCGAAATCATCATTCGTAAAATACCCGATTCCGTACCCGTACCAGATACCACTTCTCGTAGAGTACTCAACTGTTTAATGTGGTCGATATTGCGCATCGCCAAGTACTCCAAGAAATTACACCATATCTCCAGACAAGAATAATAACTTTCCAAATTGATTCGGTGACCGAAAGTCAATTTGAAAAACGACGACAACAGCGACATTATTTGTATCGGATCCGTGTTAGATTCTATTCTGTGCCAGTGCGATGAAAATATCAAGTTGACCATTTCTAGTATTTTACTAATATATCTAAAGGAACAGAAAAGCGCAAACGTTATCTGCGGCTAGTCGAATACGCGACGGCGGCGGCGGCGGCGGCCCCCGTGGTTTCCGTTCGAGCGGGACGATACGTAGACCCAGTTATGTAGATACCGATTTTTTGCGTTTCAATTTCGAAATAACCAAGTGCAGGCCCGCACGGTGTACTTACTCCTCTGAGAAAGCGTTGTTTGGTGTGTTGGTAATCTGAGTTAGTATTTCATTTAATTTCGCGCAGATGTGAAGAATTATAGGCACGCTTTCGATTGGTACGCAATTTTTATACAAAATTTCATTCAGTATAGACAATGCCGATATATTAACGCTGTTGTTCTAGAAACAGAAGAGAGATGAAAAGTTAATACGACCGCGTTCGAAATTACGCGATGAGCGATTATCAAACCAAAGAATTTACCGCGCTAATCGAGCATTCGAAAATCGGCAATAATATTTCGAGCTTATACACTTGGGCGGATAAGGGCGTCCACGAAAACAGTTGCAAGTATATTTGAAGTACATTTAAGTAAACCTTGATCTCCAAATCGGTGCATTTGAATTTCCGGAACGTAGCTACGAATAAAATCACGCACGCGCGCAAAATGTAACAAAATGAATGAATGAATAAGTAAACAAATAAATAAATACAAACGCACTCGACGCGACGAGTGAAAAAGAGTCGGAAACGATATCATCAACGGCATTAATGATACGTAATTTTTAGGTAAACACGATGGTAAGCGAGTTATATTTCTATTACCGTTCAACAACGCGAATAATTGGGGTACGAGAGTTTCAAAATGACGTCGAATCATCATCTTACGATCCGTACTCAGTTCTTCCCTGGGATACAATAATTCTTCGCAGGCTATCAACAAATACGACAGGCCGAGTAAAACGGTATCGGGATCGTTGGAAATTATCATCTAGAAATCAGATATTTGCGAGCTTAAAATAGTTACGGAATAACATCGAGAACTGGACGTCAATCAGGCCCACTCACGTTGGTAATGTTCGGAATGAAACTCGCGTTAGCGGTCGGCCATTCATTACGGGCAATTATCGTGGTCAATTTCATAACCTTCTTACTCAAAGTAGAGGGTATGACGGCGTAATTTTTGAATAGAAAATTGGAAAGCGACGTTTGAATCTGTACTTTATCGTTATCGCATAGCCTGCACCAGTTTCTCGTTACCGTTGTCTGAAATTGAACGCAAAACGACAGACTTTAGCGAGAGAAAAAAAAAATACCTGCTAGCAAATATGTAACTGCATCCCGATTGGCTCGCCACAAATAACAAATAATTATCAATGACTTTACCTCCATTACTCTCAAGAAGAATGAGCATACGACCGCGTTGTGACACTGTTCGATGTAACGTATGCAATCCTTCCAAGAATCCAATCGTTTCTCAAATTCTATCAATCGCATTCCGATTTCGTCACGTCTATCTTTGCCGATGGGACAATCGTAGAATTCGGTAATCAAGTTTTCCAACATCTCGAATTCTTCCTAAAATACGGTAAGAACACGCTCGTCAACGTTTCCATCAAATCAATTGAAAAACTACGCTACAGACGAAGCAATCGAGAGCACTCAAACTCACCATTTTTGTCCGATCCATTCGAGATAAATTTCAAAACTATCGAATTTCTAGAAATACTTCAGATATCCATAAAAAATCGACACGGTGCCGCGCAAAAAGGTAGACTTTGATGTAAACGAAGTAACGAACGAGTACGCATGGAAAACGAATTATGCGATTTACATACAATGACAATGTGATGATACCGGTGAAAAACAACGAGTACCTATACAAATACACAAAATTTGAAATAATAATAATGCCTTGGTCAATTTTAGTTCAATTCCGTTCACAAGAAACGATATAGGTACGTGATAATTCTCGCATTACTTCCGTATATCTTCGTATTTTCAGTGCATGATTCCAAATTCCTCGCAGAACTGGAGTAGAACCGATGAAAGAAACACGTGAAAATATCGGACTAAATTGTTGGTATTTTGTGCAGGAAATTTTCGCTTACAATCGAGTTAACGTATGCCTGAATTTTTGCGCTGACTGTTGAGCTTTGAGCTTGAATAGATACTAAGGTTACAGGTGACGATGGCTTCCTTTGATTTTTCCGAATTCAAACTCCGAAATTCTTACACGGAGACATCATTTCCGGTATCAAAGACAACTTTCAGTTTTCTTTTCCTCTTGATTCTGCGATGATTGTCGATCAGGTCAGGTGTTGGTATTCGTAATTTATTGTGCGTAGCGTTAACTCCAAGTTCAAGTGAGTAGAACTTTAAGCTTAAGCTTCGAATGTAAAAATATAAGTTGAGAAACTTGAAAGTTTTAACAGATAAGTGATAACAATAATGATGAATGCAACTTGCAAGTTGCAAGAAGCTTCCAATTTCGAGCAACGTTCGAGACGTTACGTTACGGGTCGGGCAGTAACGTATCGGCAACGGAACGGACGGAGCGGAACAAAAGTTCACAAAAGAAAAAAACTAAACTTTGCTTAGTTTGCTGTAAACAAGCAGGGTCGCAGCGGTCGCAGGCGACCTGGCAATAGGGTCCCCGGAATTTTGATTTTCAGTGATGCTGACTTTTTTTTTTTAATTGTCAAAATTCAACAAACTCGGAAAAATTTTGAAGTAGAATTTTTTTTAAAATGTTGTATGAAGTAAAGACCAATTAATATTGAATATTGATTTATTGATGAAGCTTCTGGGATGAAAATAAATTGGGTCCCTTTTCTTCACATATATGGTTTTTGGTTATTGCTTGGCATTCGTCTTCAAGTAGAAAAATTTTTTCAAAAAATTCAAGAAAAATTCTGGGTCGGAAATTTTGAGAAAAATAAATTAAATTGGAAAAAATGTTGAGAAAAGGAGAAAACGCAAATTGCATAACATTTCAGGAAAATTTGAAATTGGAAAAAAATTGAAGCGCCCGTTTAAAAAACAGCCATAGTCCATTTTGAAATTCTGACTTCAGACAGTTGTTGTGAAAAAACATGTTGCCCCTAGTAAAATGGCAACGTATTTCCACGATTATTTGAACATTTGAGAGTAAGTGGTTAACTTCCGTTATTTATACCTTTCTCTCTTCTAATTGGTTTACTAACTCGATGCAGCTTGACGTCATCGAGGTATAAGCCAATAAGATTCTTCACTCGATCTAATGAAAATCGCAAAGATGACGATGACGATGATGATGAATGGCCGAATGGGTGATTTTAATAGGGCTCCTCGGCCTTGGAGGCCGGGAACCCTAAAAAACGAAAACAGCTGCTGTAGGCTGTGCGACGGTTTCGGGTGGTTTCGGGATCTGGGAGGAGTCACGAGTCATGTTGATCCTGGTTGATCAAGCGATCAGCTGATATCTGATAGCAAAGACGACGCAAAAGAAAACATCGTAAAAGTGAATAGTGAAACAACAAATTGAAAGATGTTGCTCGTTTGTTTGAAAAATTATTATAATGGTGCGAAATAAAAACCAGTAATGAACGTGATAGTTGATAAGTGTGGTGTAATTAGTTTTCGATAGTGTGGTGCTAGGGAATTGATTGAGCTTAAAAGTTTAAAGTAAGAATAATAATAGTGAGTCAAAGGCGATCCTTAGGTCGAGTGTGACGACCAAAAATTTGACAAAATAATAAGTTGAACTTATAGCGAGTTACCAAAACGACGTCAATCACGAACGAAACAGACAAAACGTATACAAAACACGTACGGTTGTTGTCGCCGTTGGCTGCGAAGTGCGTTACGTGGGTCTAGGTATGTAAGTCTTCAAAGTGGTACATTTGAACATATTATTATATTTTATACTTTACATAATTGTTATCAAGCACACGCACACTTCGTATTACGCGTAGCGCAGCGTACCTAAATCAAATAATGACGAGCGTTGCGCTACTCGTAAGGAGTTGAGTAAATCGTACCAATGGCCGTTCCCAAATCGCTGATGTTGTCCCTTGTCCGGTCAAGTGTATGTGCAGTGTATGTTATACCTATTTGCGCTGGAAATCTCGCATTCTGTAATCTACGACGGTTCCGAATGGTACCGTGTTCTATGTTACACTCGCTTTAAATTTCGATAATGTCGATGGATTCATCTGAATCTTGTACTGTCGTTCCCTTTTCGACGAATTATCAAGTAGGTATAGGTAGTAGGTTAGGTACATAGAATACCGTTTTCCCCAATCTTATTACTTAGGTAGTTAGGTACTTATTATTAACATTTAGATCATTTTGGAAACGTCCTTGAACTGTTGGCGGAATTTCTGCACGCATTTTTGAAAAGCGTATAAGTAAGTATGGGTATTGCAATGGTGCGAATCATGTAAGTAAATCGCGCGATTCGAGATTCGAGCGATGATGTATGTACATACTATATAGGTAGGAGGTACGTAGACGTACACGTAGTACGATCTACGTAGACGTAAATTAATTATGTAGTATGTACGTTTACGTAAGTAGGGTGGCTGCGCTGTCTGCTGTGTGGTACACTGTTCTGTTGTAAAGAGTTACGTCAAGACGACGACGACGAGCTTTAGTGTACATAGAGGTATTCGATAGGCCAGGCATAGGCGATTAAGCGAATCCGAGTGCGATGATATTGTTTGTCAAGACAGACGTTATGGATGGAAGATTTTCCTTGCTTGTGGAGTATCCTACCTAACCTATACAAATACATAGAGCAGCCGTTAGACGTACTCGTACTTGGCGTTTACTTTAATTACTCAGCGTCCGTACCTACTTACTACTTACCACTTACTGGTACCGGTACCTATACCTACTACCTACTACCTACTACCTACTACCTACTACCCACCTACGTACATAGTTACATGAAATGTCTTACAATAACGTATGTATTTGTTGATTGTTTTTGTTGCAGTTGAAGTCGGCGACACCGGCTCGCGGCGAGGGCGGCAGCGGCGTTTTTGCTAAAAATGGGCGGATCAATCAGCGCGGGTACCGACAATGACGAAATGATTGATAATCTGATCAAGTCGCAGTACATTAGAACGAACGTTGTCGAGAAAGTTTTTCGATCGGTAGATCGAGCTTTTTACTTTTTAACGGAATTTCAGCATACTGCTTACCGAGACTTAGCGTGGAAACAAGGCAATTTACATTTATCCGCGCCGTGTATTTATAGCGAAGTGCTCGAACACTTGAAATTGGAACCGGGTCATAGCTTTCTGAATATCGGTTCCGGCACCGGCTATTTGAGCACGTTGGCTGGTTTGATACTGGGTGAGTAGAGCCGGCTGCGGCGCGGCGTGGCGCAGCGCAGCGCAGCGTTGAGTGGTGCCTAGGTATACGCCTGCGTTTACCCGGGACCACGTCTACGCCTGCGCCTGCGCCTGCGCCTGCCTACGTATGTATTATAGATAGATGCTATAGGTCGTATGCCCAAGTACGCTCTACAGTGTACCTATACCTATACCTACATATTGGTTGCATAGCCAGCAGTACAGTAGGTAGGTCTAGGTACACAAGCGGCTGTCAGCACGCGTTAACCTGAAAATGTATTTCGCAGGCCCGTACGGTACGAACCACGGTGTCGAAGTTCACGTCGACGTTGTCGAATACGCTTACGAAAAATTAGAGCAATTCAAGAAAACATGCAGCGGCGTAGACGTTTTTGAATTTTGCGAACCCGTATTCGTCGTAGGTAAGCTCGCGGTCTCGCAACAACCTCCAACACAGCAGATTTTTCATCCTTTGTCGATTCGACTTCGACTCGATATTATATCGCGCATCACTAATCGTAACCGCCACCTCCAGTCTGAAGATTACGCTTACCACTTACCGCTTACGCCTTAATATCTATTATCTAGACCTACGGATGTAATCAACATTAGGCCAAGACTGAACTAGCGTACCGGGCGGCGTAAAGCGCTAAGTTTACTACCCACCTGTCAGCAGTCTTCAGTCTTGACGAGATTTGTAGTTATATCGCTATATGTATTCAGTCACAATCAGTACTTATTGTATTGCACAAAAACTCGGAAATCGATCGGCAAAGGACCGTTGGGTATGAGCCGAAATAGTATCAGAGTCAGCGAAAAAACTCTCTAACGCGGTGCGCGGCGGCCGAATAGATGCCTTTCCAACGAAGTGGTCAAATGCTTTCAACACTTGGCCGGAAATGGTCATCCCGTTAGCTTTTGCAGCGACGCGACGATCGAAACAGCTAAATATGGTCGCGTCGTCGCGCTGATAAAGTTTTCGACATTACCTAGATACCTACCTGTACCTGTACCTGTAGGTACCTATATGTGACCCCGGCAGACAAAACCAGCCTTAGGTGTTAAATTTTCGTTTTTCATTTTTTTCCAGATTTGGGTTCCCTGAAACCCTTAGAATTCATATGAAACCTTCCCGAGCACCCTAAGTGATTTTTTTGATACTGTAAACAGAAGAAATGTACATGCACCTCAAAAAGGAAATTAAAAAAAAAATTGACTTTTTAGAAACAATTATACTTATTTTTTACAAAATTACGCAAAATTTTACAAAAACGGTTTCAAAACTTTAAACGCGATTATCTCGGAAAGTTGTTTTCGGACATAAGGGTGGTTTTGTCTGCCGGGGTCACATATGGTCGATACACCGCGTTATTTTATTTTATTTTATTTTTTCGAAAATGATGCTACTTTGAGAGTGAGTAAACTAGGTACCTACCTAAGTAGGTCTAGGTACCGCGCCAATTTTTGTCTAAATTCAGGATGATTTTTTTCCGATCCACCCTAATGCACATACCTACTTTATATGTACTTACCTAATACGCCTATACCTATTTGACTTGCCTTCCGTACGCGCGTGCTTTATTGTGTATATTTCCACGTTTCAGGTAACGCGTTCAACTTGAATCAAGACCGAAGGTACGATCGTATTTATTGCGGCGCAGCCTGTCCCGAAGCGCACCAGGAACATATAAAAAAGTTGATGAAAGTCAGTTTGCGAGACTTGGTTTAACTCTTTTGTTAGCCTTTTGCGTCGGTGTACGCGAAACGCGAACGTGAACGTGAACGTGTACGAGTACTTACGATGTACGTTGGTAATTTCGCAGGTTGGCGGTATTTTGGTATTGCCTTGCGAAGACGATTTGTTGAAAATTATCAGAACATCGGAAGGAAGGTGGGAAATCAGTTCCGTCCTACCGGTATCCTTTTCTACGTTGCAGTTTCCCGACCAGAATGTCTCGACGACCATTTCGATGCGTTAGTACCTCTGTAGTTCTGTATCTGTACCACCTACGCTATTACATTACATATACCTAGTTACCTACTAGAGATGAGCACGATGCCGCTAGTAGTCAATAAAACGCGCGTAGCGGTAGCAGGCATCGTGATTACAACTACTTTTTTGTAATCATGACTACTTCCCAAGCGATGCCGCTACTACGCTACTTTTATCGGCGATGCCTACGATGCCGATATTGCCGATACTTGCGATACTAACGTTGACGCATCGCAGATAGCCAGTCATTTGCATGAGTCATTGTAGGTGAAGTCAATTGCAATACCAGGGTACTATAATATAGTACCCTAGCATTTTCTCATTATGGCGATTCTGGCGATTCTTGCGATGCCAGCGATGCTTGAAATCGGCATCGTACGATGCCGCTACTAGCGATGCCGAATTAAAACCAGTATCGTCGCTACTGCGCCGACCCTAGAAGCGGCATCGTGCTCATCTCTATTACCTACATACATATAATGCTACGTTTATCGCGGCCGGCCAACGGCTAGTGCTACTGCTACTGCTACTGCTACTGCTACTGCTACTGCCACTACCTACAGCCGACGCGACGGTCGATTTTCCGTTTTTATTCTGTTTGTACGTTGTTTTTTTTTTTGCAGCTGAGCCGGAACCTCTTCGTTTGCAAGAAATTTGCCGATCTTCGGTTAGGTCGTTGTTGCGAAGCCTCGTCGAAGTCGAAGAACCCGAACTGACGCAAAAACGTAAATGCAAACAGAAAAGTAGCTCGCGAAAACTGTACCCGGAAGATAACTGCGTTGTGATACCGGTATTCGAGGATCCGGCGGGTATCGAAAGCGCGTTCACCATTCAAAGCTCGCGCTTCGAAAACTTTCGTCCGGTCGCATTCGAAAGGCTTATCAGAAATTTGGCGAGAAACTATCAGAATTTAAACGACAACGATTACGAAGCCGTCTCGAATGTTCACGCCGAAGACGCGGATTTATCGTTAAATTTCGAATCTCGCGAAAATGAAACGCCTTCGAACGCGCCCGCAACTGCGGCGAGAATCCTCCGAGTCCAACGACCGAGTCGCGTCGTCGACAACTCCGAGAAAGATTTCATTTCGATCGATCACACCGCCACGATAAGAAATTATATGGGAGATGCGGCGGATTGCGCGACCAACAGCGAAGACAGCAAAAGCAACGGTAATCGCGATAATGATTGTCAAATTAACGAACACGACGCCGATAACGGTTCGTCTTCCGGCTGCGATACGCCGAGTGTTACTCGTGACAGCAATACGTGCGAAAGTCGCGAAAATAGCCTAGATATTTCCAGCGACGGCTCTTGCTGCGGTGGTAGCAGCAGCAGTAGCGTCGACAACAACAGCGGGGGCAACAACAACAACAACAACAACAACGACGACGACGACGACGACGGTGAAATTAAAGGGTGCGGCGATGATGACGCTGGGGTCAGCAGTGACTTCGGTATCGATGGAGCCCACGACACGGAGCATCTTGAAAGCTCGGATGACGCCCAAATCGGTACCGAAATTTGCATGACCGATTTAAACAGCGCAGTATCGGACGTTACTAACGAAAAAACGACGACAACTGCCCCCGCCACCGTCGTCGCTGCCGCTACCATCGCCGCCGCGTCATCCAGGCCGCGTCAAATCGCCATAAAACTCAGAAAAGGACGCTTCGCGACGAAAATTAAAGCCACCAAAAAACATTGTTCCGCGGTCCGAAATGATTTCAGTCGCAACGCGTCGAAGCAACAAGCGTCGGACGAATTCGAGCCGTCGACGCGAGACCATCAGCCAAAAAAAGTAATGAAAAGAGAAAAACTCGACAGCGGCATCAGCGAAGAAAGCGACGACAGTAAGTTTTCTGCGAGCAACGAATCGTCTTTCGCCGAATCTACTAACAACAATCCGATGGAAATCGATAGCGACCAAGACTCGGATTTCACCGAAGATTCTTCGTGCGAAGAAAATAGCTCGGACGCCGAACGGACCGATACCAGGGATTCTTCCAATTCGATATCGTTGAAATACCGAACATGCATGGAGAAAAAAATCCAGTCGTTGCCTTTACCTAAAGCCATGAAATTTTATCTGAATTACGGTAGAGATTTTCTCGTATCTTTTCAGTAACGATTCGACCGTCGCCGTCGCTATGCGCGTTTATCGCCGGCTTTATTTAACGCATTTTCGTATCGTTTGTTGGAAACGCTCGACGTTCGGTTGGTCTTGTCAGTGCGATACGCGTATACCCGAACCTACTCAAGTCGAGTCCTACTCAGCCTGCCCCGTCGCGTCGTCGTAACGGTCCGTTTGCGGTTGAACTACCATTTCCGGGGTTAGTAGGTTATTTAATAGGCGCCTATCTAAAACGTTGAAAACTGGAACGAGTATAAACCGCATCGACTGAACGGAGTTAATCCGATTTTTTTTAAAATAATTTTTCCCCCCTTTTTTCTCCTTTCGTCCTTTCGTTTTTGCCATTATTGCCATTACATTCGAGTAAGTACGTTGCGTCGCGTCGCCTATGTTACCGATCCGATCCGATGCGATGCGATGCGATGCGATGCGACGAGCGTAGAAATTAAAAAACCGACTGCAGACCGTTTCGACGCGATCGCAGATCGCCTTCTCCATTGCCTACGAAGTGAAGACCGATCTACCAAGACGTATTGTAGGTACCTACAGCTACTACTATAAATGTGTACTTGTACTCGGTGTGTCGCAGAATTTCAGTGCGCGGCGCTGAACAAACGCGTTACAAACACGATAGAAATCTTTTTGTACGAGTCCCAGGCACATTCGATCTAATGCCTAACCAAACGAGGAAACTATTCGTACGTCCGCGCGTAGTTACAAGATGTTTCAAATTTTATATTCGACCGTTTGTACAGCTTGCTGGTTTATGTAAAATGTTGTGTAATTCCTATATGTAGTTCTTTGTACGTTTACCTATTGTAATTTACATTTACCTAAGAATTGTTTTAAAGTTGTTTTTTTTTTTTTTTTTCCCACTGCATCAATAAAACATATTAAAAATACCAACCTATTTGTCGTATTTTTATTCCCAGGTGTGCGCGTTCACTTTGGTATAAAATAAGGTTGGTGTTTGTTGAATAAGGTCAAAACAAAGCGTTGGGCAATCAAATTTTTTCGTTCCTGACAGATTTCAATTTTCAATACATCATTTCATGATGAATGAAATAGTACTAAAAATGTGCTAAACAGCGATTTTTAAAATTTATGAACGATTTTGCGCACCAGTTCTTTGTTTATACGGTATACTTACCTTATTTTGACTAAGCGGGGTCCACACGCTTCAAAACCTTAATTTCTACCACAGTGAACGCACCCAGAGTACTTTTTTTTCAAAGAATGTACCAACCTATTTGTCGGATGTTTATTTCCAGAGTACTTTTATAATTACGCATATACCTATCAAGCATACAGGATGTTCGCCCGTGGTAGGTACGGAATTAACAACACTGCACCCCGAGAATTGTGGAAGCGAGGCAAAATATTCGGGCCGAAAATAGGAATCGTCGCGTCGTAAACCTACAGCTGGTGAAACTGTAAATTCCAACGGTACAGTTCGGTGCGTAGCTGCGTCCTGCTATCCATCTATGTACCTATACCTACCTACGTACAGTGCTTGTAGCTGCCACTTAGGCACTTACATGCAGGTACCTACTACCTACATATGTAGTTATACCAAAAAATATAGGTAGGTAGTTGAAAATTTTCAGCCTAGAGGTAAATACGCTGAATAGGTATGAATAAGGTACTGCAGCTGCAGCGTAGCGGTAGCCACTTAGCCAGTGCTCGAAAAAATGGTGGGACGACGAAGTATACGCGCCTGCGAACAAACTACATATAGGTACGTGTAACTGAGGGAGAAGACGAACATTTTAGCATGATGTTACGCGTACGCTAAAAACGCCGTCTAGGTACCTACTTTTCTACAGTGTGTATAGTTACACGCGTAGATATGTACCACCTATGTAGTACCTACTTACTCGCATCTGGCGTCCATTAGCGTGGGTGGCATCGTGTCAAACTTTGCTAGATTCGTAAATGATGCGAGAACGTTAATTTTAAACATTTTCATCCCCTTTTTCACTTTTTTTCATACTGCATACTGTAACTCATCGATCAAAAACACGTGATAGAAATAAAAATTGTGGGATAAATCACTCGACTTTTTTTGTTGTTGTGTAGTTGTGTAACGTGTACCCATGACCCATGACCCATGACCCATGACCCATATCAATGCTACCTATCTAAACCTACCCAATGCTTCTATCTACAACATCTGAAGTAAGGAGAGCAGCCGTAGATTGATGACGCGGTTTCAAAATGACGCGAAATACATAGGTACCTATTGAATGCCGGAAAGGGGCTAAGAAAAGCTAAAAAACTGAAATCGTAATAAATTTTCGTTTATCAACGTCTGATCGAGTTTGATTTTATGTAGACCGCGGATCGAGGTACACATTTAGTCCTTAGAAAGCACTACTACCACTACCTACTACCTACTACCTACTACCTACATACTATATAAGGCACTCGCAGAAATGCACGTCGCGACCTGCAGTCTCCTAACACCCCGCATCATCACAAAAATTCAAGCGTACCTACACCTACCTACCTACCTATTTTTCTTAACAATTTGTTTTTGCTCCTTAGGGTTCAGTACCCATCCCCATCACGTAACACGTATACAACATACAACCTGCGTACGCAGCAGCATAGTAGGGTACATTATTGCCGTTTCAAAAAAAAAAAAAAAAAAGAAGAAGAAGGAAATCGAAATGATGTCAGGGATGTCAGGTCAAGTTAAGCATCACCCACGCGCATATTCGCGGATTCGTGGATTCGTGGATACGTATGTACACCAACCTGGTATCTAGCTACCTACGTTAAAGGTTAAACGCTAAGCGTACACGTGCCACATATGTGCATGTAGGTAGCTACTAGCTAGGTACCTGGTACATATAATATAGGCAGGTACCTATATATGTAATGTACTCGATGGTGGTGGGGTGAGGTGTGGTGAGGCAAGAAGGAAAGGAGAATCTACATGTGCGTGCATAACTGCGTAGTGCGTACCTAATTATAAGTATAGGTATCTAATATTGTTTATTGCGCATTACGAGTAGGAGTAGGTAGCGTATGAGAGAAGAGGCTAACACAAAATTTGACGAAACATTGGAAAATCGCATCGAAAATGAAAATAGGCACGCGATTTCCACAAAAGTTTACAAAAGTAATAGGTATACAAGGTACCTACTACCTACCTATATATGCATAGGTAGTTACGTATAGTAACTTAGTAAGGTACCCATTGGGTAAGTAAGTACTAAGTAGTAGGTACGCATAGGTAACAATAATCACTCAGTTAGGCAACATTTTAACGATTGTATTTTAAAGTAGGTAAGTACATAAACAGGTAAGTAGGTAAAGAGGTATGCACAGTAGAAAACAAACAAACAAATAAAAACGAAACAATAAAAATGATTTATGAAAATTGAAAATAGGTAATATAATCACAGATACATAGATATAAAATGAAACCAGCAACTAGCAACCAGCTCCAAGTTTAACTTCTAAAACGCGACAACGCGACATACGCTGACGAAAACGCGATACAACGGTGTAGATGATCGAGTAGCGTAATGTTCATACGTAACTAGGTAGGTGGTAGGTGGTAGGTGGTAGGTGAAACGTGGAACGTGGAAAATTTGCTGAATCGCGCAGTCGCGATTGATTAGGTACTTACTGGTTTCTTGAAAGTGCGCATTGGGACCCGTTGCTGTCGCTTCTGTTGTAGGGTTATGTCGTTACGCGCGGCGTAAGCGAAGCGAATAGGTACAATAGGTACATAAATGGGTAGGTACATCGAGATCGACTTTCGACTAGAGCAGGTAGGCACAAGTAGCTGCATTTGTAACTGAACGGCCGGCGTTCGGCGTTTGGTGTTTGGCGTTTGGCGTTGAGCGTAGGTAATCAGCCTCGATCGTAGCGTAGCCAGTTGCCGAATGAAAATCCGACCATCACGACGACGACTAATAATAACCAAAGTTCAAACGGACGTGAAACATTGGCCGGCGACGTTGAATTCGTAGACGCGGTGGAGGCGGTGAATGTGGAAGTGGAGTTGGAGTTAGTTGAAGAAAAAGTGGAAGGCGACGACGAGCTGGCTGCGGGTAGCTGAAGCGAATCCTCTGCGAGTACGACGCCAGCCAAAGACGAACTAAACGAACAGTTATCTGTTCGAACGCAATCGTTCTCCATCAGAAGCATGCTGGAGGTTAGAGATATGCTTGTACTTGTACTCGTACTCGTACTCGTATTCGCGTCGTTTTCGAAGTACGGCAGGTGTTGATTATCTGACGAAAGGCGCAAACATCTGAAAGCGGACGCCGAAAGATGTCGACTAACGTTCGAATGGTGGAATAATGTGGGAAGGGCGGCGGCCGCTGGTCCGAGCATCTTAAGAATGGACGGCTGCCATTGCAGCGGGTCACCGTACACCTTGACGGTTACGTTGGCGATTCGCTTTAAACAGTCCATCGGACAGTCGGCGAACGCGAACGCGTCCAGCGCACTCCAAATATCGGACAAAGAATCGTTTCGCTTCAACAAACGGAAAAAGGTCGGATTGGATACGTGGCATACGAGTTTGCCTAATGCGCGCGTAAAAACCGACAATTGCGCGCCTTTCGCGAGCTCGTTGTTCTCGTCGTTGTCGCGCAGTATCTTGTTTGCCAATTTTTCGCGATCTTGGACCGACCAAACGTGCGACACGTCCGACAACGAGCCGATCAGCTCTAAAACGCCCGCAGAACGTACGTCGTACGTGAAATTCGCCAGCTCCGCTACCGAGACGGCCGACAATATTTTTCCGGCCACGAACGTCGAATTCGCTTCCGAAAGTTTGGACGCGACGCCGGACCAAGTCGTTTTTTTTCGTTGCGCGCTCAAACTGTCCATTCGCGCCAGCAATTCTACGCAATCGAACGCGTCCTCTCGGCGAATGTCGACTCGAGACGAACCGACGATAAACTCGGACATGGAATCGAGAATTTTCAACGTATCGCATCCGACATTCGGTAGCCGCCGACCACGACTCTGGTCGGCGCTGTCCGATTTCTCTCCAGCGGCGTCTCGTTTCGATCGGTGTTGGAATCGCGTCGAATCCTCGGTCGTATTCGCCGTTAATAATTCTCGCACGACGGCATTCAAGACCGGTTCCAATAAATGTACATTTGCTTCGTTATAGAGGACGGCGTCGATGGGCGGCGGCGGCGACGACGACGACGACGATACGTCGTCGGCTTCACGCCGGCCAGTTTCGTTCACGTTCTCGTTCCCGATCCCGATCCCGCTTCCGGATTCGACCTCAACGTCGACGGTAGCTTCTGCATCGAAATGCGCCGCGTTCCGTGCGCCACCTGTACCTGGCAAATACGACGCCGTGGAAACGGGCGCGTCATCGACGACTGTCGTCGTAACAGTCGTCGTAGTCGTAGATGTTGTTGTATCTGTTGCGGTTGCGGTTGCGGTTGCGGTTGCGGTTTCGACGGTGACTGTTGCCGCTGCTGCCACTGCTGCATCTGCTGTCGTCGAAGCTTGTACAGTTGAAGTTGAAACGCTTGCGTAGGCGACTGTCGAAGCGAGTTTCAACGTATACGTCGAAACGCTGCCGTCTTCGTCGTCATCGCGATCGGAAACGATGGTGATTGTTGTTGGTTCGTCGCTATCGTTACGAGTACTCGCAAACGTCGACAATTGCGTAGTCGCGACAATTCCAATTTTGTCGTCGTCATCATCGTTTTGCCCGACATGAGGTAGCGGCGACCGCGACTGGATATCGACGACGGTCGTAACTTGTCGGGTTTCCGGCGTTTCTGCCGCGTCCGTCGTCGGGCTGGCAACCATATTTTCCGAGCGGGTCGGCCATTCTCGACCACTACTACTGAAAGTAAAACTGCCCGTTACCGTAGCCTCGCCCTCGATAGTCATTAACGCTGGACCATTCGTAGAAAACAACGACGACCTCACCGATATCGCCGCTTGATTTTCCGTTTCCGTTTTCGTTTCCGTTTCCGTTTCCGTTTCCGTTTTCGTTTCCATTTCCGTCTCCGTCTCCGTCTCCGTCTCCGATTCCGTGGTTATCTGATTCAGTTCGACGACAGCGTCTGTCGTCGCGTCCGGAAGCGCACGACCATCACGATCGCTTACTGCCAAGTAGTCGTGCGTCGTCGCCGGACGCGCAACGTCGTTTTTCGATCTAGCGTACTGGTACCGGTACTGGTACTGCTCCAAAGTATGCGCGTTTTCGACGGATGGCGTTTCAACGATCGTATCGAGGAGTCGTTCGATGGACGCAGCGTAAAACAACGCTAACCTTTTCACCGAAGATTCGTACGCAGTTCGCTCGTTTTGCGGCAGAACAATGCAGCAAACCTGAAAATCGGGTAGGTACTTTTATATGCAGGTAACTAGGTATCTATACGGATGCAGATAGCTAGGAGAAAATCTTTTTTTTTTTCTTTTTTGTATCTGGTATCTCGTATCTACCTACCACTCTTTCTGTACCCATAGCCATAGATGAACATCTTTACCCACCTACATAGCGCTTGCGTCATATGCAGCTTCCTAAACTAGTAACTTACCTACCCTACCCTACCCTACCCTACCTTACTCGTCCCGTCCAGTGCAGTAACGCATCGAAAACGTAGGTACCTAGCTACCTACCTATGTCTATTATCGTATATATAAAAAAAAAAAGTCGGTGGGTCTAGGTAAATAGGTAGGTAGGTAGGTAGGTAGGTAGGTAGGTAGGTATCACTTCCTTCACTGTGTTTTCCCTCTACTTATAAGATTATTCTCCTTTAATTTTCACTTATTCGATTCTTTTTATTTATCATAATTATTCCCTATTGTTTCTTATTTTTGTTTATCCTTACCTCTTATACATCTTTTATAATATGCTCCTTTCAACAATTCAAATGCTCCACCATTCCCCTTTATAAACCTCCGGTATGCAAGGGGATGGTGTGAGTTTTGTAATATTGTAATTTATACCAATAAATGTTTTGCACGAAAAAAAAAAAAAAAAAAAAAGGTAGGTAGGTAGGTGGTACTTGAAATTATAGCCATAGCCATAGGTATGGACATGGAGAAATAAAAAAGTAGGTTGGCCACTAGCAGATACCGAACAAGTACCTACCTAAATTGACACCTATCGAATGAGCGAAAGAAACTGAATAAAAAACTGCGGCAGGCGTACTTAACTAAGGTTACTTACGTCGAAAAAAGGTAACCTTCGGGGTATCCATTCGACCAACTGCTTGTAGTTGGATTTCATCAAGTCGGCGACGCGCGAAGCTGCCGTCTCATTGAAAACATCAAACGACGAATCCTCCATTACGATCAACATGTCGCCTATCTTCAAAAAAGTATTTTCATCCCAACTTTCCGATGGACTACGCAGGCAGGTAGGCAGGTAGGCAGGTAGGTAGGTAGGTAACGTTGAAATTGAACATGAAGAAACAGGTACGTTTCATGATAGGTATTAGGTAGGTATGCAATTATGGTATACTCGTACAAATAGGTATTTTAAAACTACAACGACAACTACAACTACAACTACCTAGGTACCGTACCGTACCTAAAAAGAGATTTACCAGTACCACTAGTTACGCGTATATCTGACTACCTAGTACCTAGCTACCTACCTATGTAGGTAGCTAGGTACTTATGTAAGTATTACCTAGTTAGGCAGGTGGGTACCCTTATACAGTATAAATTGTGTAGGTACTCGCTCGAAGTGTACCTGTAAGTATAGGTACCTACTACCGAAGTACCTAGTACCTACCTATGCAAAATACATACGTGTACGTGTACGTTTACAAAACTCACCCGAATGCTTCGATCAATTTTTCAGCCCACGCTTTTCGAATCGCCAACGAAGCGCATACTCTCGTATCGATCAATTCCGCTTCCAACGCAAACTTCAGGGCCGGAGCGTCGATTTTTCGCACACAGTCGTCATCCAAGAAATGAGTGAGATTGCCAAGTGAGACGAGATGTTCCGTTTGAACGTTTCCCGCCGCATTTTGTTCGATCGTCTGTAATTTTTGTTTTTGTTAGTAACGTTCCCAATGAATTACCTAGCAACGTAGGTACTCGTACCAATCTGGGATCTATAGCTAGTAGCTACTAACTCGGTGCCTATGCCTAACTAATAGATATGTAGAATTGTAGATAGACCTATACCCGCGCATTCGAGTATCGCCTTTCGTCTACTCATTTGATAGATAGAAGGTATACGTATTACGTATAGGTACCTATAGCGTATATAAAAAATTACGCGAACGTATATGCGTACACCTAGTTACCTACCTTTTTTTTTTTTTTTTTTTTTTTTTTTTTCGTGCAAAAACATTTATTGGTATAAATTACAATAATATTACAAAGCTCGCACCATCCCCTTGCATACCGGAGGTTTATAAAGGGGAATGGTGGAGCATTTGAATTGTTGAAAGGAGATTCTTACTTATATAAGCATAGCATATTATAAAAGATGTATAAAAGGTAAGGATAAACAAAGATAAGAAACAATGGGGAATAATTATGATAAACAAAAAGAAGCGAGTAAGTGAAAAATTAAAGGAGAATAATCTTATAAGTAGAGGGAAAACACAATGAGGGAAGCGATTAAATAATAATAAATAAATAAAAAGAGAGTAAGTAAAACGAATAAATAATTAAGGAAGATAATAAAAGAATGGATAATGAATACATAAAGAGGGACTCAATAAAATATGTGAAAACAGTAAAGATGAGTAAAACAAAACAAGGAAATAAGTAAGGAGAAATATGAAACAATAAAACTGAGCAAAAACAAACTAGAGAAAGAAGTAAGGAGTGGGGAAGAAACAGTATCAGTAACAGTAACTATAAAAGAAATTGAGAGGCTTGAAGCAAGCGAATTATGGAATTAAGATATAGAGGAGAAGAAAAGGGAAGTGACACGACACCAACATGAGACCAGGGAGAAGAAAACCAGCTGACTCCATCATGGTCTGCCGAGTGACCTACCTACCTACCTACCTACCTACTTTTTTTTTCGTGCAAAAAAGATTTATTGGTATAAGTTACAATATTACAAAGCTCACACCATCCCCTTGCATAGGGCTGTTGAAACTGACGTCGCAATTGAACTGGTGGGAAAATTTTGAATTTTCAAAGTATTTTTTTTCTTAGCTACGAATTTTATTATTTTCACAATTGTCACAAAACTTTATTTTTTTACAATAATTGATAAATTTATGAAAATTCCGTTAAATACGTACGAAATGAATGATTTTTTCTTTTTCCCACCAGCTCCTTATCACACTTTTTGATAAGGATGACGTAGTTTCAACAGCCCTATACCGGAAACCTACCTACCTACCTACGTACATACATACCTACTCTAGTACATCTACAAACGCGAGCCTGGATGATGATATGTACATATAGGTACATAGAAACCCGGTTTTTCAGTTGACACTGCTGATTATGGGTCTTTCAGACGGTGCGGTGTAGAAACTAGAAAGAATGGGGGAATTGGGAAACCTCAACTCAGACATCAATTTTTGACACCTAAGGGTGGTTTTCCTGGTTTCTATATCCGGGCTCGCATATCATGTAGGTCTGCATATCTGCATACATATGTAGAATTGTAGATGTAGATGTAGATGTAGATGTACATGCGCAGCGATGTAGGTAGGCCTATGCCTATATATGTATAGCTGATGACATATATAGAGACCCGGTATGCAAAAAAAGCAGACAAATGGGCAGAAAAGAGCAGAAATTCTCATTTGTCTGCTCTTTTGGACCCCCGTTGCGCGATGAACGACCTTTTTTGACTACCTGTTGCTCGTTAAACGACTCTTTTTCACCCCCCGTTGCGCATCGGGAGCAGACAAGAGCAGAAAAGAGAGCAGAAAATAGCGGAAAGTTGCAATATTTGTCTGCTTTTTTTGCATACCGGGGATGCGTTCATGCGCGTAAAAATTCAACGTAGGTAGCTAGCTAGCTAGTAGCTACTAGCTAGGTATAGGTACATACAATGTAATTTAGGTACGTCTCGTCGGTTGATCTGTCTGTCTACTGTCTAGTCTACATTTCGTTTTCAAATTAAGTAACTAGTACCTAACTACCTACCTATATGGACGATACTGTCGGATAGATACTTTTTAGCAGTGAAAATTCGTCAATTTCGCCCAACGCTCGTACCTATGTATGTGTACATTAGACGTGCCACGTTGGTAGAGCTAGAGTTGCACGTTCTAGTGCCAGTACCAGTACCAGCGCCCGCGCCCGCGCCCGCGGGTACTAACGTAAGTAAGCTAAGCTAGGTATCTATTTATAGAGAGTAGGTAAGTACCTAATAATCCATTCCCTCGCTTCTTATTCTACGTATAAAGATAAACCTTTGCGGTATCGTAAGATAGCAAATTTAAAGTGTAGGAAGGTAGGAACTGTAACGTGTAACTGTAGGCACCTATGGGCTATACCTAATACCTAGTTAGGTAGATATAGCATGACAGACGTTTACTTATGATAATGGTATCGACAGAATAAATAGAAAATATCTAGGTAGGTAGGTAACTTACGATAATTGAAACTTACTGCGGTTTCGTTCAAGTATTGCGAAGCGATAGAAACGAGATGACATCTGGGTGCTGCCAACATCAATTCGGGAAGCGATAAACGGCCAATTTCTTCGACGATATTGCGTCGGTATTTCGACGTTGTAATACTTTTCGCAGGCAGAGTGGTCAAAACGTAACCTGAGAGTCGAGTGGCGACGAAAAAAAGGAAAAAATTAAAGAAAAAACAAATGAGAAAAACACGTTCGCGCGCGCCGCGCCGTGCCGTGCCGCACGCGACAAGTAGGCATACCAACGTAGCGGTACCGGTACGCGGTAGCTACCTGTAGTAGATAGGCATGTACTTGTTTATGTGTACCTACTACCTACTACCTACTACCTACTACCTACCAAATAAAATTAGCGGAAGTAGGTAGTAGGTACCTAGCTACCTACGTAATTTGGTTAGGTGGCACGGTTGAAGTGATGGTTATACATATGCAGGTAGACCCTAGACCCTAGACCTACTGGCTACTACTTATCCTACAATGACAATGTCAAAAGCGAAAAGTCGAAACGCTTGCGCTCGGTAATTCTTTTGATCCGACAAGGCGACAACGCAACGCAACGCAACGTAGCTATAGGTAGAGGTAGAGGTACCTAATTTCAAGCACAGCCTACCTCACCTACCTCATTTGGTAAATAGTAAATATCCACGGGGTGGCGGTGGGGTACTCACTAGTACTACTCACCTCCGATCGACCTTATATCAGCCAAATCCAAGTATTGCAAAAGTTGCTTTTTGAGCGGCGCTGCGCTTCTGTTCGACTTCGTTCGCAGATAATTTAGGAAAGCGTTTCTCGCGCATTTCTGTAAATCTTTAGGAAACTCCTATTGCACATTGTAAGTACACAAACGAAACGAAACGCAATCGATTATTAAGACCACATACAGTACCTATGTACCTAGCTTCAAATCTACCTAAGTACCTAATACCTATCGCATCGCATCTACGATCGTGACATACTTATACTTATACGTAGGTACTATGTAGGTACCTAGCTAGGTACCTACCTAACCAGGGAAAAATCGTCGGGCCTGAGCAGGCCAGAAAAATGGCCGCGATTGAGTGCGGGTATGATCAATACCTGATCAGGCATGAGCAGGTCAATAAAATAAAGGTTTTCGAATAAGTACCTATATTTTTATGTGCCGTCATGAATGACCAGGTATGGCCAGGTATGGCCAGGTATGATCAGGCTTGCTCAGGCATGATCATGAAAAAGCAAAATTTTATTCACGCATAATTATTCCTAAAATTTGGCTTTGTCATGATCATGCCTGATCAGGTATTGATCATACCCGCGCGCAATCGCGGCCATTTTTCTGGGCTGCTCAGGCCCGACGATTTTTCCCTGGGTATGGTGTTGGCACCAATAGGTATTTAAATCTACCTACATAAATCTAAGTAAATCTACTTCTATAACTTTCGCCTGCGTACCTTTTTATAGATTTTACGTTGCCTATTGTAGAATTCGAATACGGGCAAAAAGTCGGAAATCGGTATTCGCGATAAAATATCGCAATCCAATCCCATAATCGTCAAATGAATAGGGTGGGTTTCGTTAAAAAGCCGAGCGTACGTTATAACGAGTTCTTTCTTACGCAACAACTCCGTCAACTGCGAAATAAACAAACAAACAAACAACCAACCAACCAAACAAATGATCAATTATGGACCTACTAATCGAGCACAAATGTAATATACCTATGTATAGGTAGGTAATTAGGTATTTCGTTTTGGTAATCGTAGGTACCTATTTGACATTCTGTAATTTTTAAAATTTCAGCAATAGTGGCACGTATTCGTTCACGTTTCACGCGACCGACGCGACTTGGTTACATATATAGGTAGGTAGGTAGGTAGGTAGGTAGGTAAGGTACCTACGTAATACATAATACGTAATACGTAATACGTACCACAAAACTAGGCAAATACGCAACGCGCAGCTTAAATTTTTTATCGTTTCTCGCTTTAATCGCCAGCAAGTTCCAAATATTGTCGACATTCTGCCTTACATCGAGCGGTGAAATCATGGTGGAAACTACTTCGTTATCGCCATTTTCCAGAACGCTCTCGATACATCTAGCGGCATCTTGAAAGGATCGAAAAGAAATACGAGCGAGCGCTTATTAATAATAGGTATCTACCCATAGCCCATAGCTAGTAATAAGTACCCCATCGGCGGCAACGTTATCGCATCGTTCCAGACTACCCCATACCATGATTGGCTCAGACGCAGGCCGCAGGACGCAGGACGCAGATCCGAAGCGCGGTTACCAGATAAAAAACATATGGTGGTAGGCTGGTAGGCAGATACGTAGACGTAGACGTAGACGTGGAGATACCTAATTACCTAGTACGCTAGTACCTACCCATCACCGATTTACAGGCGTGTAAAGCTGCCCAAGCTGCGATTTTGTTGGCGCGCGACGGAAAATATTTCAAAATGTGAGCGAAATGATTTTCCAACGAACCGTCGCGCTTCGCTGTTTTCACCAAGTTGACGTAATACGAAGCCGGGATTGCGGCCATCAATCCTTTCAGATTCAACAGATAATCTTTCACGCCGCGTAATCCGTTACGACCCAGAATATACTTGGCCTGAAACAACGAGAACACGGTCGCAATCGGTAAACTGAAGGTACTATAATAAGGCGTCCGTCTCCGTCTCCATCTCCATCTCCGCAACCTTACCGTACTGCTGTACCGTACGCAGATTTTAAACCCGGACAACTAGGTACAATATAGCATATAGGCTATAGCCTAATTCTACCTACACGTATACCTCTACACTTGGCTATATTAGGTATTTAATCGGTAATCGGTAATCGGTAATCGGTAATCGGTAATTGGTAATCGATAATGTATCCACCACCGCTAGGTATCCAGCAAATAGCCAGCTAGTCAAAGGTCACGCTACAACTTCTTAGGCAACTATTTGGAGTTGGACTCGACTCGACTCGACTCGGAGTACCTACCTGTTGAAAGAGCCATCTCTCAGCTGCGGTAATCGCCAACTGAAACGGCATGCCGAGTGCAAGACCGCAAGACGTACCACCGGCTGCGGCAGGCAATAGGTACCTAACAGCAACGAGATTTCGCAAGGAGTGGCGAGGGAATAAAAGATGGAGAAATTGGGTATGTACATTAGGGTGGCTCGAAAAAAAAAACCATATCTTGGATTTCGACCAAATTTGGTGGAGTGGTTTACTTTGAGCGGAAGACTACCCAAAAAAAATTTGAGCCCCCAGGTGCAAGGGGAGGGGAGCAGGGGGTGCTCAAAGTGCACCTCCTTTTGAAAAAAAACCGCAGTTTTTTGTGTTTTTTAGAAAATCAAAATCGTGCGAGAAGCCGTCACAGCACTCAAAAGTTGCGATTTGAGTTTCTACTACTCCCTGATCCATCGCCGTCCTCCTCCGATCAAAATTCAGACTGACATGTAATATTCCAACAAATCATAACCGAATTCGACCAAAAATACACGATATATTAATTAATTCCCCTGTATCGTATACCTATACGCACCCAGTGGCGTGATGGTTAGGCAGACGTAGTTTAGGTACCTAATTATAGGTGTAGGGTCCCAAGTTCGAATCCCACGGACCCACATAGGGCACAAAATTTGTGAGAGTAGATTAAATTGATTAGAACATGAGATCATGGATACGGTATGTGTGTCCTGAAGTGAATAATCATTGGATAAAGCATGCCAGTATAGAATTTTATTACTGCACGCTATAATTACCATTAACTGTAGCAAAAGCAAAACTACCACAGTTGTCGTAATTGAAATAAAAAGTATCGCAAATTGTGGTAGGATAAGTTTTGCCATAATTTTGTAGTGAATAGCATCACACATTTTTCTCTCAGTATAGCTACGCTACCGTAGCACCGGTTTTTTCCTCATTTCTGCCTAGGTACCTTCTGATATTATACCTATTTGTACGGTACCTATGTACCTACTTGCCTACGAAATGAGATGGGTAGGTGCCTAGCTGCCTACCTACGTTACGATTACGATTTCTGCATGCGTTTTTACCTGCAATATCGAGTATTTGTCCGAATCCAGATATTTTATGGTTTTCATATCCAACGTTCTGTCGTACAACTGCGACAAAAAAGAACATGTCCGCGAATACAACAATTTGCCGATCAATGCGCAGTCTGATTCGTCGACGTCATACGACGATGCCGACAAAGTTTCATTCAACAACGCCATAAAACATTCCGACAGCTATCAAACAAAACAAGCAAATACGATAGGTTGCTCGAGAACGGCTAGTTCGCTACGGCTACGAAACGCGTACGTTGCAGCGGTGTATGCGTAGACGTAGACGTAGGCGTAGGCGTAGGCGTAACGCTCGTAAATAGGTACCTGGACCTACTTACGTTAGTAGGGGTACCCGTGGCCGTGGCGCGGCGTAGTACCGCTACCCGCTACCCAATAACTTTACGTTTTGTATATCGATGACAATGCGACGCGACAGGTTCCTATTTTATCCTCCGTTTCGTTGTAATCATTATACGAGTGCCTACTGCTTACTGCCTACCTAGTACCTAGTACCTACTCACATCTAAGTAATTCCAGCAACCTGCATCATGTACTTACGTGGGCGCGGTGCGACTCGGCTCGGCTCTGCTAGGCGTAGCGTCGCGCACGTCTACGTAGTACGTACTGGTACTGCGTGCTACGCCCCGTTTCATTGTACGTCTACGTACCTATCTAATTATAGTTTATCGCAGGGGCTCTGGAGTACGTAGATGTGTAGTTAGGTAGGTCTGGGTACTTGGCTGAATACGTTCGCGTTCGCGTTCGCGGCGAATATAACGCAGCCGGCAGCCCACAAATTTTGCACCTGCCACGTACCTGTGTACCTACCTGCTTTTAGCTATGCCTATGCCTATACCTACACCTACACCTACCTATACATATACTTATAGGTAGTTACTACTTATACGTATAGGCAATAGGCAATAGGTAATAGGTAATAGGTAATAGATATATGTATAGTCGTATACCTAATTACCAATACCCGCCGCCACCGCCACCGCCACCGCCACCGCCACCGCCACCGCCACCGCAAACGTAGACGTAGACGTACCTTCGCCCATCTAGGTACGACAAACGACAACGACAACGACAACGACTACGACTACGACTACGACTACGATAATTGGTCAAGTATGTAGGTACTAGGTAATACCTATACCGACCTGCAAAGCTTGCGGTAATGAAACTTGGTCCACGTTTCGAAGATGACTCATGACAGAAATTGTCACTTGCGACGAGTCCGCGGCGGCAGACGAAATATCCGCTCCAACTCCAGCTCCAGCTCTCGCTCGCATTGCGCGGATCATTTGAACGGGAAGTAATCGCGATAAAAACTTGCCTGACATATCCGGCGCTAGCGAATTGTTGAAACGCTCGAACGACAGGTCGACAATTTTACGAATCTGCAAAACACGATCGATAACTGTTGCATTTCACTGCGTTTGTAACTGGTCGCGCTGCGCTGCGCTGCGCCTACTTTGGCTCATTCCTATTTTTCGTGCGTCAGACGGTCAGAGTCATAGGCGACGCGACGCGACGCGACGCGACGTTGATATCAATACAATCGGCATCGAGTAATCAGATATTCGACGAGTAGCGGTACCATAACCGTAGTCGATAACCAACTATTCGATACCCCTAATACTTATGTATGGATAGTAGGTAGCTAGGTACAGTATTGATACCCTATAGGTAGGTACCTTACCTACCTATACAAAACAACAGCGCAGCACCAGCACCAGCACCAGCACCAGCTAATGACAATACCATAAATACCATATACCATATGTAATGTAACATAGGTATACATACCTATATGTATGTAGCTAGGTAGCTAGGTACCTAGGTGTAATGTGCATAGTTTAGCTAACCTGAACAGTGTTCCAATCGATCGACGAGAAAAATGCTGAATCAACCGTTCGATCGGCATCGGTATGCAGGGTCGTCAAAAGATCTGATAATTCGACCGTATTTAGCGTGTTTAAAATTTGAAAAAACCTACGAAAAACATAAACGAAAACAAAAATGATATAGGTAATGCGATAAAATTTAAAAACAATACCTACCGTAGACCGTAGAGGTATTAGGTACCGGTACCTAATTTCGGAGACCTACTTCTAAGATGTTTGTACCGAGTGCTCGATCAATTCTGGCTCCCCCCGATACTTTTTAGGTCAAAAATCGTAAGTTGGCTACACTTCATTCGATTTGTTTAATTGAAAGAAGTATTTCCAACTTACGATTTTTGACATAAAAAGTATCGGGGGGAGCCATAATTAATCGAGCACCCGGTACCTTTGTACGCAGGTAGGTACCTAACGGTAACGCACCACCCAGCCAAAAGTAGGTAGGAACCTACATAGGTTGTGATAGGTACCTGTACTTAAACGTTACACGTTATACCATATACCATATACCATATACCATATACTATTACTATACGTCCAATTGTCCACGTCCTCGTCCCCGTCCCCGCACGTATGACGTATACGAACACGTCTACGTACACGTAGACGTAGACGGTAGGTAGATTACATGCCGATAACACGCTATTAATATTAATTGCAAATACCAAAACCACAAGCTCGAGGCTCCCTTAAAAATTGCAACCTATCTTTATAAATCATCTGTACACAATATTGCTATAATTAGCCTTAGGTACTCGGGTAAGTACCTAGCTACCTACTACATTTAATTTAATTATTTTATTAGCGTATAAAAATTGAAAACGAGTTCGACGAGATACTCGATTTTACTTTTTACATTCCACCTTATTTTACCTATGTCATTCTCATTGTTCCCCTAATACGACTCCCCCTACCACATTGTTCACCTTGTCGCATAGATCATTTAAGCAATGCTAAGCAGTATTACTTGTATGTAATTACAGTCTTTCCTCGTTAATCGATATTTGTAACATTGTAAGCCACTTGCCAAAACATGGATTAAACAAGGTTACAGGTTAGGCTAAATAAAGTCAATTTCCTCCACTGCACCGCACCGTAAGGAATGAGAACAAAAAAAAATAGGTAGGTAGGTAGGTAGGTAGGTAGGTAGGTAGGTACCGATAGTTGGTTAAACGGCTTCAGCTTTTGTGTACATATTTCTACAAGAAAAAAAAACTTGTAGGCAGCAGGTACCTACTTCAGACCCGGACAAATTATAGGTAAGTAGGTAGATGATTTTTCTTACTCGAAGTTTTTCTGTTGTTCAATAAGTGAAATTACGCGACTACGACGCTCTAAAAGAATTTTCGACCAAGTTCTTTTCGTTAACGGTGATTGGTGCTTCCAAAATTCGTCGTACGGATCCGCAGTCGCGGCGGCGTAAGCCAATCTATAAAAATTACGATAGGTAAGGTACGTAGACGTACGTTAAAAAGTACCTATAGAAAGTTACCAACGAAAACGCGAACGCGAAACAATATGAAGAAATGAAGACTGAAAAGGGACTTAGATGTAACCTTTTTTTCAGTACCTAGGTATAGCCAAGTCCTTTTTCTCATATCCAGTTTTAAGACTTACTGCGTTTTGGAATGTCAGTCTTCAATTGGAGTACCCGCCTTTGTAGACAGTAAGTACATATAGGGTAGCTAAACGGTAGGTACGCGGTACGCGTTTATTATAAAAAAAAAACTGTCGAGCCCGCTTATTGCCTAGTTAGTAGCCAACGCGACCCGACGCATGCCGATACCCAAATATCGATAATTCTGCCTACTTACATAGCTATGTACATACGTAGAGTGACGTCGCGTCGGAGGGAAAACACGGTCGAAATAACGCCGACAGCAGGAATCCGGAGTGGAGCGGAGGCCAGAGGGTGGAGGCCCCCTCCCCTCCGAGCAATTTTTTCGGAGCCGGAGTCACTTTATAAAAATTTTGGAGCCGGAACTCGAGCCGGAGCCGTTAGTCTCGAAGCCGGAGCCGGAGCCCCTTTTGTAAAAACGCCGGAGCCGGAGCCGGAGCCACACCATTGGAGCCCCTCCGGCTCCTTGCTCCGGAGGTCCCCCTCCGAAAGCCTGTTTACATCTCATTCGAGTTTTAATCTTTTTTTAAATCTCAGAAAGAAATTTAGAAGCTTTGAAAACCCTTTACTAGTCTTTTTGTACGCATCAAATATGTACCTACTTGAAACATAGTACGCATCAGATATGTACGTTTTCACCCTATTACGTAACGTCCATTTTGATTGGCTAGGGCTGCTTATGCTGCTGATGTATAGCCATAAATACAAAAGGCGCGACACGACGCGACGACGCGACGCAGATACGAGACCCCCCTCAAAAATTTCGGATAGGTTGCAGGTAATCTTAGCCTAAGCTGAAAACTTGTATAAAATTCACGTCATACCGACTTTCGTTCATTTCTATCTTTCTTTTTACCGTCCAAAATCCTGAACTAGTGTAGCGTATCTTTGTTCACCCGCACCCACCTACAAGCGACCGACGATCAACAGAGAATACCTACAGGTATCTGTAGGGTCGGGTTACATATGTAGGTATACTTGGTATACTTATGAGTATGGGTGTGTATTCAAAAGAATGTACCTAGGTATTCTTTTTTCTCAATATCTTTCTGCGCGGCGCGCGTCGGGTCGCGTTCGAGTAGGTAAAACCGAATTCAAATTGTATAACGTTGCGAATGACGGTCGGGCAAACCGCAAAGATTTAATCGTAATTGTAATCGTAATACGCACAGAAATACTTTGTAAATGTCTCTCAAATTAAACAGGAAATACGACGGCGCCGATAGCAGTAGCACACGATTTTGGAGCAATAAATTTAGCGCATTTTCTTCGTTTCCGGACGCTGTGATCAAGTCATCGGCCATAGTTTGTAGTATCGCGAGACGATTTTGGCAACGCGAATAATTACCTGCGAACTGATTCAATTATTGGCAGCTTAAAAATAGCCAATTACCTAGTTCAAGTACCTAGACGTCTAGGCGTAGACGCAGACGTAGATAAGGCCTATTTGTATTTACGTCTACGTTGGTAGCAGCCACAGCCGCAGCCGCAGCCGCAGCCACCGCAGCGTGCGAATTGAACCCTTACCGATACTCGTACCATGCTGGCGATGAAATCTTCGCGTCGCGTATAGTTTTCCAACGTATCCAATACTTTGGAAACAAAGCCGAAATCTTCGTTGAAATAGCTGCACAACGTTGCCCAATTGCCGACTGGTACGTTGGTCAAATTTTCATTCTGCGCGGGTCATGCGATAAACGTAAACCGTGAACAGTTGTTAGCAAGATTCGCGTACATATACCTATTACCTATTACCTATTACCTACTACGCCAAACGCCATGCTAAGATTTAGGTAGCATTCTAAGTGACTGTAATATGTTCTATGTACATTGGTAGGTAGGTAGGTAGGTAGGTAGGTAGGTATTGCCTAGCCGGCGGTGAACGGCGAAATAAAACGAAAGAAATACAATAAGGTGATTACAAGAACTCAAGAACGAACCGGTATCAAGTTGAAAACAGAACGATACAGTAATGCGCCTTGATCGGAGACAGCGGCAGCGTTGCTGACGTCGCACAAATTTGAATTTATCAAACGATCAAATCGGCCGCCATCGTTATTAGTCGCCCAATTGAGTTTTTCTAAAAAATTTTGCTCGCTTTCTTCGAACGCACGAGCTGAAAACAAAAACAAAACAAAACGAAGAAGCTTCATGTATTTACGCATACGCATACGCATACGCACGCATCACTATCGGGTAGCGGGGTAGGTAAGAAAACGTTGCGTTGCACTTCGGTATTTGCAGTGCACTGCACCCTGCTTAGACTTTATGCCGTATGCAGTACGCAATACGCAATACGTATTCGTACGTAGACTCGCGTTGGTGTACGTCATACGTCTAGGTCCACGAAGAACATAGATACTAGATAGGTACCATACAAATGTAGGTCTATATGTTAGGTAGGTACGCTTCACTCCGTAGACCGGGTCCCGGTGGTGCACACCCACCACAGTTTTCAGAAATGATATCGCCCAACTTACGAAGGGACCCGAAATTTTCGTCAAAAAGGTGCTCAAAAATTTTTCTCATCAAGTAAAGTCGTATAAATTTTCCACGTAGGCGCCCGTTTTTTCTACACATTCTGTCATATTCTCGATGTGATTAAAATTTTCCGACCGTTAGGGATTAGGGCTACGCATGCGGCCGCAGTCACTTGGAGTTGGACACAGCCACAGTGCTAAGTTTTTTGGTCACTACGGGCGGTACAGGTACCGAACTACCAATCTAAATACGCGACGTACTGCGCTTCCATTGCCTCACATACGCATATGTCGGTACTAGGTTCCTATTTAAATATACCTACGTACTTAGGTAGGTAGCCCAGTACGATTTATCATCGCGTTTTATGAATCGAAAAAACCTACGTAAATGGTACCTCAAAAAGCAGACGGATTTTCGCCTCATCGCATCGTAGTACTTTTTTTAAACGCGAATTTCGCAGCAAGAATTATCTAGTGATACGAGTAGTGGTATCTCGTCGCATCTAGCGCGCATGCACGCAAGTTGATGACGACTGTATAGGATAAAGTTGAGCTGTGGGTACGTTAACGTATCTGAGGAGCTTGGTATCAAAGTGAGACATACGCCAGTGACACTCTACGAAAAAATGGACCTTATGTGTTGGAAAATTTTTTCTAATTTTCTTAACAGATTTTGTTCTCCAACAGTTGGAGAACAAAAAATAGAAAAAAAATTTCTGACACATAACGTCCATTTTGTAGTAGAGTGTCACTGGCGTACGTCTCACTTTGATACCAAGCTCCTCATCTATATCCCTATCCCTATTCCTATCCTTATCCTTATCCCTATCCCTATCCCTATCCCTAGCCCTAGCCCTAGCCCTAGCCCGATCTATCAGCCGCCCGTCTGAAGCACATTACGCGGAGGTATTTAAAATAGGCACAAACGCAACGCGAATACGCAATATGTTTCAAAACCACATCGTATCGCGATTGCCTTCGTCTTACGTTTTACGTTACAGATATCGCACCTACATAATTCAATTTTCAAAATTACGCGAAAAAACAATGGGTACCTAAGAACAACGAAGAATGCGTCGCGTATACCTATAGGTACGTACACGTACACGTACACGTACACGTAAATATGGGAATAATTCTCTCGTCTTACTTACCTCGGTGCAATCGCAATCCGATGAAAAAAAGCGTAACAATTACGCCGCCAATCCGCATTTCGATGGGTAAAAAAGCGCGAAATGAAAATCGAAATCGAACCGATAATAATTACACGTGGTCAGGCTGACGGTCTAGTAGGAAAGAAATAGAAAATGCTCAAAATGTAAAATCACCGCACCAGTTATGACGAGCAACAGTAACAGAGCAACATACCTACATACCTACGCGCGAACTTACGAATCGTAGAGCTCGTTTCTCGTAGCAACGCAACACAACGCAATACTGTACGTGTACAGCACGTTAGCTACACGCCACGCCGCGCCACACCACGCCACAGCGTCAATGCAATTGTAAGGTCTAGCTAGGTACGTTCAACGAGTTACGCCGCCACGCCGCCCAAGTAAATCAGTACGCCAACGGTTCACGCCGAAACACAAACGAAACATCTACGTAACGTACACTACACTCACTCACTCACTCACTCACTCACTCACTCACTCACTACGGGTACACTCGTTACACGCCACATACCTACTCACAGTACTTACTACACACTCGCGCCAGTCGCTGCTTGCTTATCGTTATCACGAATGCGACGGCAACGAGCAACGGCAAGTAAAAACCAGAAATACGACGACGCATACGTGAGACGACGAATACGCACCGGTTCAAGTTTGGCTTTTCCCCGAACGACTGGGTAGTGGGTACCTAGTTGAGATGGCGCTATTCATTTTCCACGTGAAAAATCGTTGCTCGCTCTCTATAAAAATAGCGTACTTACGCAAATCGCGTAATCAGACAGCTGGCATCACATTCGACTCGAACGTACGGTATGAAAAATCTTCACCAACGAAAAGAGAAGTCGTCCGTTTCGTTTCTTTTCTTTTCGTTTACGGCGCATTCTTTTCATCTGGTAATTCGACAGACACATATTTCCGCACCGAAGACGAAAATGGACACAGCGGCGCGCGGTTCGCGCATATTTCGACCGAAGGGTTAAACAAAATTCATAGAAAAGAATGACAATAATAATAACTACTACAACAACTAATAATAATAATAATAATAGTAATAATAGTTTTAAAAAATACACGAGCGTAGCTTGCGCAGAAATCTTTATTCTAAATCACATACGTCAAAAATTATTCGAGGTAGAATACGTAACGATGCGTAAGTACGACGCAAAACGTGGGATAAAATGAAATTACCTTCGTCCGCTTTCATTTCGTTTCATTTCAAAGACAGTTGACGCTGTTGGACAGTCGTCCAAAAAATAATAATAATAAAATTGTACGTCCACTTGCCAAAGCCGTCGCCAGATGAAAAGCGCGCTCGATATTCGGAGGCAGATTTTTTCGTCAGTCTTGTTTGTTGTAAGTGGAAAATGAGAACCCGTATTCGACGCCGGCGCAAATTTATTGAATGAAAACGTCGCCGTCGCCATCAGCGTCACCGTCGCCGACGCCGGCGTACCTTTCTAGTAATTCTTGTTTTTTTCTCATCAGTAAAGCTTCCTTGATCTCATCTTGAGACGGAACTGAAACATGGGCTACAAATTTGGCTTCTGAACTCTCCAAGACACCGTTGTTTGACTCGGTTTCTTCGTCAGTTGCTTGGATCTGGATTTGTATCGAAAATACCGTACACCGCCGTTTAAGTATAACGCGCTAAACGAATACGTAAATTATTCAGATTTTTATAAGCCGTAGCGTCTAACACTTACCGCATACAGATCCTGTTCTTCGTTTTCATCCTCTTCGTTAGCATTATCGCCTCGCTGCTTCCAGCGATCGACGGAATTTTCAATAGCTAAAAGCGATCGGTTTTATTCGCGGATCATTAATATTATACGAGCGTAACATTCAACGCCCGCGAAAAAAATAAAACAAAACTAAACCAAACAAAACGTACCTCTTCTTTCTTCTTTCTCTTCGATAGGTATCAGTATACCGTCGTCGTCGTCTCTATATCCGTAATAATCGGCGTCGATTTCTCTCATCAATTCCCCTCTAGTTTTTCTCGGTGGCGGTGGAGGTTCTTGCTCGAATAATTCGCGAACACCTGCGAATTACAAATTCATACGCGTACGCGTAAAAAATCGAGATTCGTCGCCGAAATTGTTTGCCGCTAAATAGATATTCGGCATACCAGGAAGATCCTTCGCAGCTCCGAAGTATTTGTAGCCTCGATTTCCGGGTACCTCGCGGCCTTCGTGATCTAACATGCGAGGTCCGACTCGAGCGTAATCCGGACCTCCCAGCTCCTTGATTTGGGCTTCCCAGTGTCCTTTTTCGCGAATAAGCTTGTTGATATCGTCGTTCAGATCGCGTATTCGGAACTCTCCCAAACCAGCTGCGCAAAACAAAAATTACAGCATCGAATACCGCCGAAATCGTTTCAAACCTTTCATCAAATAATCACGCATGCCACCGCAACTCAAAACTATTCCCTTACCGTTTTGAATTTGCGAAACTTTGCGCGCAATTTCCCTTATTATTTGAATACGCCATTTTTCGCATTTCCGAAGATCGGAGCATTCAGTCGCCAGATACGGTCTTCGTTCCTTGTCATGCGTATCTTTGCCGTGTACTTGTGCCGCACGCCATCGAGCGAGCGTTGTCCTGCAATAAAACAGACGATGTCAGTAATCGATCATGAGCTAGCGTGGTAGTCTCCCAAAACGTTGAACAACATGATAAAACTTACATCGCTTTTTCCGCATTTCGAGCCTGAAATACAGAATGAAATCAAATTACGAAAATCCTACGAAAGCAAAATGATGCGAGTAACAATGAGAAGCTCACCATAATTCTATTGGCCGGGAGAAGTTGAACGCCGCTACGCTGATTGACTGGCTACAGTAGAAGTTTATACATTAACTTTCAGCTTTGAAGTCGAATATTTCACAGTAATTGCACGACGCTTGATGAGTAACTAAAAACAACTTGACATTCGATAAATTTTGATGAAAATTTTTTGCCTGATTCCTGTTACAAGCATTCAAATTTATTTCCGATTTAATTTTATTTTTTATCAAAATTTACATCGCGCTTGGCGATTTTGCGGGATACACTAACGATGCGCCACTTTATGGTAATCTGCCAATCAGAAACGCCGTTCGCGGAGATCCGATGATCACATCCATCGTCAATCAAAAATTTTCATCACGGTCGTAAATTCACATTCACAATCACAATTTCACATACACGTAGTTTGAATTTGAAATTGAAATATCTTCTAAATTTGTTCCCAATCTAAAGTTTTTCGACTTTGAATTATGAATTTTTTTCGCGATTTCATCCAAACTAATTTTTTCTTAATTTTTTCCAATCCTTCAATTTTTTTAAATTTTTTGTTCTCTTTCAATTCAACCATAAATTTCATCGACTTTGAAATTTGAAATTTTTTCTCGAAATTTCATCCAATTTGAAATCTTTTTCTAAAATTTTCCCTACTCTAAATTTTTTCAATTTTTTTAATCTTGAAATTTTTAAAACTATTTCTTTTTCAGCTCTACAATTTTTCTCTATTTTTTCCAACCCCGAAATTTTTCTCAAATTTTTTTCAACTTCAAAATTTTTTCTTGTTCTTCTATAGTTCTATAGTACGCAGAGTCTTCGTTGAATGAAATTAAATTTAAAAAAAAAAACGTTCATCCCAGGCGTTGAAATTTTTTCGGAATTCAACTCGATTTTTAAAATAAAAATTAAATTCTCAAAAGTTGGAGAAAAATTGTAGAGTTGAGCAAAAAAGTCTACAGATTTGTTATTCACTACGTCGTTTCAGAAAAGTAGGAGAAAAAATTTAGGATTAACTATAGCAGAAGATGAATAAAAAAAATTGGAAAAATTCGCGAGTTTGAATTGAAAAAATTAAAGTGTAGAAAACAAAAACATATCAGGGTTAGAAAAAAAGTTGAGAACGAATGTTGACTTGAAGTTTAAACTAAAAATTTTTTTAAACAAAATTTTAGAGTAGGAAAAGGAAAAAAAACTAAAAAAGAATAAGTTTTTGAGGATGATTTTAATTTTTAAAGTCGTAATCATGATAATCATAATTCATAAATAGAACGTATTTGCGCAGCATTATCCATGATTCGGTACTCAAGTGGCGCATCGTTAGTGTATCCCGCAAAATCGCATAACGCGATCCGCGGGCTGAGGCACTAGATTCTGCACGTGCAAAAACCTTTTTGCAGCCATTTGCAGCCAATTTCGCGTACGTAATATCTTCTGTTCGTGGTTTTTTTTCGAGTTTGTAAGTAAGTTATCTATGAGTTTGCCGTCAATTCAGTATCAGTAAGTAATCATGAAGAATTTCGCCGAAACAGATTATTAGAATGTCAAGTAAGTATTGCTTAAGATTGAAATGCCGATCAAAACGATTGCTGTAAAAGTCGAAGGAACGTTGACAGACATAATTCTGAGCAGTTACGAGTAAGTGGCTGCGTTATGCACATTTTGATTCAAGGTATATGATGCGCATTTTACGAGAAGTTTCATAATGATCCAGGGTATTCACGTTCTTTTTTATTCAGAAATAAGCTGTTGATTGTTGTCACCCAAACCCAGAAATTTGGATCCGTGTTGCGAGTAGAAAAAGAAATATTTCAAGCCCTCGACGCGCAGGAAAACGTTTTCAGCATTCAGTAAGTTTCTCGATCGGGTAAAATTGCGTCATTATTGATGTATATCTATATAAAGTTATGTCGACCACGCGTGTTCCGTTGAGGCCACAGGCAGACACGAGATGAGCGTAAGCGTGAGCTGCAGCGTTGAGCGCAGGGAGCAGTGAATGCTGAATAGATGTAAGAAAATTGGTTGCGAATTCACTTCGGCAGGTATTCACTATTCAGTCCGCGCGTAGCTCGCGTACATATAAATATTAAACAATATGATTGTATTATTTTACGTAGGTAATTTTTATACGGTATGTTCGCGCTTTAGCTGGTCGCGCTACTCGTGTCCATGTTTAGAATGGTGCGCTGTGTCGAATGCAGACCGACGATTTATTTCAAAAATGTTTTCTTTTTTCAGAACCGTATTCGGCAAAGAGGACGACGACAATTCGTTGTTCGCTAGAGTTTTGTGCGAGAGGATCGAAACAACCAAGCCAGTAATTTTGATCGTAAATTTGAAATTTGGTTCTCCGCTGATAATGAAAGGACTTGTCCAGGTTATCAACGAAAACAAGATTTGGTGATGTAAGTTGCGCGAAAAATGGAGAATAAATTCGCGGTTTCCGTCCGGGTTTTTAGCTAAAGGATGTCCAAATATCCCACTTATTCGTCGGATCCGAATTTCATCTCTCCTATATCTTTTTTTTCTTTTTGGAAATTGTCAAATTCGACGAGTAAACTCGACACCTCGGTATATGTGTTTTAGGAAAACTCTATTCTCGCAACGAGTAGCGTACTATTTGTATCGAGATCGAATTGTTGGTAGCATCACGAGTGTGCTATTGCGCAGCGATGACCGTCTTCGGACAGCTCGTCATCGGACCTCCGGGCAGTGGTAAATCTACCTATTGTCGCGAAATGCGTAAATTTCTAACGGATAGGGGAAGAAAAGTCGCCATCGTCAATTTCGGTAATACAAACTTGCCACTCGTTCGATTACAAACAACTCTGCGGACTTTTCGACGCGTCCGCTTCTATTACGAACGTCATTCTCGTTGTCCGCAGATCCTGCCAATGATTCTCTACCGTACACAGCCGATATAGATATCAGCGAATATACCACGACGGAAGATGTGATGAATTTTCTTCATGTCGGACCGAACTGCGCAGTTCTGTATTGCATGGAGTTTCTCGAACGCTGCGCTCAAAAAATCATCGCGGAAATTGAGAAAAAAAAGGATTGCTACTTTCTAATCGATTGCCCTGGTCAGGTACGTATCATTCGAATGCCGGTGTGTGTAGCATTACCACTTGGAAACGGTCAACCTGAAGAAACGGCGCGCTTGCGTAGACTTGGTCGCTTGAAAAACGCGTCGATTGCGCCTAGTTTACTTACTGGCGTACTTTCGTGGTTGATAGATGCTGGACGTGGCGCGTGGCGCGGCGCGTCTATTGCTTTCGAATCGATGGTATCATGTTTTGCCTTTACCTGTAGGTTGAATTGTACACGCATCACCAGTCTCTAAAGAATATTTTAGCATTTTTCGAAAGCGTCGATCTTCGTTTGTGTTGTATTCATTTGGTGGACTCCCATTACTGCAGCGACGCCGGTACACACTTACATGGTTACTAGTTTAATGATACGACGCGACGCGATGTCCGTATTGTCGGTGTATCAATTTCAATACACGCTCGTTGACTTTTTTTTTGAGTTTTTTACCTATTCTTTTCCCCCCCATTTTACAGGCAAATTCATATCGACGTTATTGCTCTCGTTATCGGCTATGTTACATATCGGTCTACCTCATTTGAATGTGCTTTCGAAAATGGATCTCTTACGCGAATTTGAAAGCAAATTATCATTTACGCTGGACTATTACACCGACGTTTTAGATTTATCTTATCTGATCGAATGCTTGGATCAAGATGCGATCACATCGAAGTGAGTACAGCGCTCATTTAGTTGGTACGTAGAACACGCGTATTCTAGTATTCGGATTTACTACACATAAATATACTTGTTGCTTTTAGGCGCCTACCTACCTACCTACGTAGGTATGTATTTAGGTAAATGGTACTGGATTATCTAATCCGTATATTTTCGTCAATTCTCGTGTTGATTAACGAAAAACGTAGCTGCGTGGAAGGTCTTGTTCACCGCTTGATGACTGGTGTGGTGTGGTGTGGTGTGGTGTGGTGTGGTGTGGTGTGGTATGGTATGGTATGGTATGGTATGTAGGTTAAAATTAGGAAGTAGACACTAGGACACTACATAGGAAGCGTACAAACTACGATATCTCCTTGAATGTACAAATGTACCTACTTGTACATCCATACCTTTTTTTTTCTTCCTAATTTATTGATCGTTAATATGAGGGTAACAACATAACCTTAGACTATACTTCGCTACTTGCCAGAGGGTTCGTGTGTTGTTGTAGTAGTACCTTTACCTACACCTAGGTAGGTATTCGGCTTTCGGTATTCGGTAGCCTTGTAAAAAAAATAACTTTGGCAACCGCATTCCGTATTCCGTATTCCGTATTCCGTATTGGACTATTCGTGTGTATGTGTACGTGTATACTGAGTACGAGTATATTATGTACTATGTAGATATGCGGTTCGTCCCGTGCATGGCTTTCACGAACCAAATTACGGGGCCGACGATGACTCTTTAATAAATCTAGTCTCGGCTTGGTTTTGTAGCTTGTTCACCTACTTACTGACTACGTAGACGTACTTACTTAACTTACTAGGTATGTACTCGTACTTTCTTACCTATGTAATGTACCAAAATGTACTCGTAGGTATACGCAAGTAGAAGTACCTACGTCTGCGTACGTAACGTATTCGGGCAGTGTTCATCGCGCGCTGTACACCGTACTACTTATCTGCTTCTGCTTCTGTTTCTGTTTCTTGTTGACTGTAAAAAATGTCGAATGTCGAATATGTAACGTAGGCGTACCCACTACCCAGCTAGCTACGCTTACGACAAAAACCTTCGCCTCTTCTACTGCCTTCTCGTTATTTTAAAGTGAACAATCGAAGCCGGAGTATTGGACACTTGACCTTAGCTCTGTAACGTTTCGGGTGTCGCGTCGTCACTCGCGTACAAGTGCAACTGCGAGTACCTGGTGTGTAGCTGTGTAGCTGTGTAGCTGTGTACTACATATCATTTTTTAAAAAACAAGAAAGTCAGAACCGCTGCTACGCTACCATACGTACGTACGTGGTACATATAAGCGTATACGAGTAGCGTATATATGTCGTCAACGTAGTACGCACACGCACACGCACACGCAGGCCTACAGCTGCAGCGCAGCGCAGCGCAAGTAGTCGACTTACAGTACACGTAGATCGGTAAATTTACAAATACAGAAGTACCGGTACTGGTACACCTATCATAACATGACCCGCTACCTAGATGCTTATCTAATTACCACTATGCGACGCTCGCCTGCACCTTCACCTTCATATTTTTCATGCGAATTTCTCGAGAATTGATCGTATCGTTCGCCATTCATGTTGCAGACATAAAAAACTGAACCAGGCTTTAGCTTCATTCATCGAAGCTTACGGCTTGGTGCATTTCACGCCGTTGAACGTGCGCGATGTCAACACTTTGTCGAACGTGCGGGATTTAGCGGATAAAGCTAACGGTTACGTTTTCAAATCTTCCGAAGAAAGGAATATTTTCAAATTACTATCGACGGCTATGAGCAGCGCAAGCTCAACGAGCGTTCTTCGCCCGTATACCGAATCCGAATCCGAACCCGACTCCGACCAAAAACATCGTAGCGACCATCAGTCAATTGCCGCCGATAAGCCGGAAAGCACTTTATTCAATTATACCATTGGGTAATGCCGACTAGACAATCTCTTAGTCCTAGGTACCTAGCTAGTAGCTACCTACAGCTACGTAGGTACGTATTTTGGTAGAGTGGTCGTTCGTGAAATTCTTTTCCGGATTTTGGGACGGATTCCTCGTCTCTGTATCTACTCGTAGGTACCTACATACCTAGATTAGGTAGTTATGGTAGAAGGTAATCGAATAAAACTTGTCAAACTTGAAATAACGTTTATTACGTTCGCCTTAGTACTTATAACATAACATAAATAAGTACCTATGTAGTATCAACGAAAATCAACGAAATAAACAGTTTGAAAACGTTCGTATACGAGTCGAACGAAACGCGAAAAAAAAAAGAAAATAAATAAGAGATAAAAGGAGAAGAAAAAGGAAGAGAAAGACAAAAAGGGATGGGAAGAGATGATGAGAGGATGAGAGGAAGAATGAAAATACTCGCCTATGTTATCGGAAATAACGCGGACAATTCGTTTGCGATGTCGTCGATTTTGAAAATTGAAAATTAAAAGGGTTGCGCGTTTGACTAGAAGTAGAAACTGTTCGTAGCGACTAGCGACTACCGTTATGACGCGAACCACCGATAATAACAAACAATACCTAATACTTGATACCTAATGGTTACCTATATGTTTGAGCGATAGGTTTAGATTTAGGCGCGACAACGAATATATGGCAATATGGCATGTTAATCGCTTGTTGGCTTTTTCGAAAAATATTTCCGCTGCGATTTCCGTCCGCAATCGACGTTCGACGATCAAATCGACGTTTCTATAATTATGTACCGGTACATACATATAAGGTGTAGGTATAGGTATACAATACACGCGTACGCGTACTCAATATGTACCTAGGTACGTGTATAGGTTTAGGTACAGGTAGTAGGCAAGTGCAAGTTACGAGCTGCAAGTGTCTCCGTCCAGAACTCGAGATACCTCGGGCTACCTGGTGGCTGGTATAAGTAGAAGGTATCTAGGCCTACGCGAGTACGGGTCCCGGTACGTTCCAATTTTTTTTCTTTCCGTTTCGATTTCGATTTCGATTTCGGTTTAGTTTCGGTTTGGTTGTGGTTGTGGTTGTGATTTTGGTTTTGGTTTTGCGTTCTCCGTTGTCGACGCTATCGAATACCGACGAGGACGGCAGCGGCATCCGGTGATATTTGTTGGCCGATGGTGCACGATCTGCAGCAAAATTTTCCGTAGTATCTGTGGTTGCAGTAGTTGGCTTTCACTATTAGCTCGCAGTTGGCGAAAAACGGATTATCCGTACAATTGGGACTGATGTAAACACCTGAAATATCATTCGAAGCAAAAATTAAATCCAATCGCATCGCATCGCTTCGCTATCGCTCACGTGTGCGTGCGCGTGTACGTAACATACGGTACCTATGAAATATTGTACTCGAGGAGAAGTAGGTTAACGCGTGCGCGTTCGTGTTCGCGTTCGCGTGTACACTACACATAGTGATGGCACAGAGAATATTCTCAGTGAGAATATTCGCGCATATTCTCAAGCCAAAAAATGAGAAATTTCCTCTATGAAAAAAGTCGTGTGATATTTCTGAACACTCGTCTGGCAACGCTGATCAATGGGGTAGTCTTAGGGTAGTTGTATTTTCAACATAAAATGTCATTTTAAAGAAATAAAAGTACCCCATTTCGTTTTTGGCCCCTATATCTTGATAAAATCATCCAAAATATTTCGAAAATGGACTAAAATGTACGCTAATTCATTGCGAACATTTCCTGTCAATCAGATTCGAAAAATAATAATTTGGGGGGGGGGGGGGGAGCTGTTGCCCTTTTTGTAATACAACTCAGTTTTGGGGGTCCAAAAAATCTGGATACAAATTTGGTCCCTCAGTTTTTTTTTCTAAACACAAATAATCGCTTTCAAATTGTTGGATAATTTATTTATTCCCATTTTTTAACGAAAGTGGGATTAAATCGCATTATTTTATGCAAATTTAGGTGTAATATCTTTATAAAAAAATACCCGATTGAGCACAAAAAAACACCTTTTCATAGAAAAAAATGAATGAACTCAATCACCGGAAATTTTTTGAAAAATTTTATATGTCAGTGCAGCCAGTTGCTAATTACAATATTCTGATTTTTTGAACTCTAATGAATTTTCTGTCAAGTGATTGGATCCATTTTTTTCTCCCAGTCAATAGAAGTAAATATGTTTTGAAGCCATAAGTAGCAACTGGCTGCACTGGCGTATAAAATTTTCGACAAAAAATTTTGAACTTTTAATTTCTGATGATTGAAATCAAAATTATTGTGAATTTTTCAAACGATAAAACGTAAATTCCATAGTGTAGCACGTCACAATTTGTAACTGGCTGCACTGACATATAAAATTTTTCAAAAAATTTCCGAAATATACTTCTGGTGATTGAAACAAAAAATAGGTACATAATATTTTCCGACGAAAAAATAATCAATTCAAAGTCTACATATAGCAATTTCGTATTTGGGAATTTTACGATTCGCTGTTGGCTGCACTGGTGTATAAAATTTTCAAATTTTCTCTTCAATATTCACTTGAGTGGTTGAAAAAAAATTTCATTCAATTACCTACTCGACGGAAAAAAAATCATTCCAGCTTCGCGAAAATTTCGTATTATTGGAATATTGCAATCTGCAACTTTTCAACCCCTTGGTAGCGCTCTGAGTTTTCTATAGATGTACTTACCATACACGTGTACGCGTGCACTTGTAGGTAACCTTACTTATTCTTGAACTGTGCGTATTAACTATACCCTATACCCTATTACCCTTTATTCATGCTGTGTGTGTGTACAACTGTACAGTGTACACTACATTTAGCTTCTTACGTTACGGTTAGTTAACGCGACGTTCTCCAACTCATGCACTCATATACCTACAGTACGGTTGTAGACGCGTACGTGTACGTGTACGTGTAAGTGTAGGTAAAGGTTCCATCTTCCATGTACCTAATACCTATGTAAGTAAGTACTTACGTTAGCTATAGCATAGCTAATAGCTAGTAGCTAGCTAGCTAGCTGTAGCTACAATGTACTTACACGTACGTTACATAAATATACCTAACCAATGTAGCCAATGTAGCCAATATAGGTATCGCCACGTCGCCGTCGGGTGTGCGTAAGCGCAATACCTTAACCTCCGAAACCTAAATGCAGATGTAAACCTATCTCACGTGAGCAGCGCACTATGCGGCCAATAGGTACCTAATGCCCAATACCTATTACCTATTAGGTACTGTTGCGACAGTAATTTGATGCTTCAAGTTTCCTGCTACGCCTACGCGTGGTAGGTGTACCTACCTAAAGTGTGACTGCATGTTTTTGTAGGATTGTGGTCGTGGGGTAGTAGTGGTACATCTACTTCTACTGCTACATTAGTGACCTGCGCCGGCGCCGGCGTCGCGTCGCGCTGATAATTAGCTCCTTGGGCGGGCGGTTGCCCGCCCAAGTGACTGCACACTGTTGGCGGCAAGCGGCGCGCCGATCGCTGCCGATATTATTGACGGCGGCTCGCGTCGGCCATAACGACACCTTTTTTGGGTTTAGGTTTAGGTTTAGGTTTAGATTTAGGTTTAGGTTTGGGTTTGGGTTCGGGTTTGGGCGCTAAATATTTTGTATTGATGCTGGAATAAGTCCAATTTACGTCTAAAAGGTTTTACTTCTTCGTTATACCGAACAAATAATCTGAAATAATAGTTGAAGAGCCGAACCTTCAGGAAAAAAAATGGATTCAACTTGAAATAATTGAAATCTATAGTTGGTACAACGAAAGAATGTAGTTTTCCCCTACATTCTCCCACCACAAAATTTAAGAACATTGAGTTGTCATTGGACGAAATTTGAAATCAACGCGCGTCGTTGGTTTCCGCGTTGCGAGTCGAGTAGGGGAAATGTAAATTCTTTCGTTGTACGTAGTATAGGACCTATCTCAAAAATTGGCGTATGAAGTACTCTTACGAACCCCTATTTCGAAAACCATCAGTTTACTGATTTGCAGCTGATGTTTTCAAGCGCAGCGAATAACTCGAAAGGTCACCATTTTCGGCCATAAATATTGGTGTCAAATTACAGGATTTTTGCACCGAATCCGAATATGTAGGTACCTAACAGAGGCGTCGTTAAGGGGGGGCCCGGGGGGGCAGACCCCCGAAAAAAGTTCTGGCCCCCGCTTGGTCCCCCCCCCAAAACTTATGTTGTATTTATAAATTTACATTACACTTACATCAGATAGGATTTTCAGAGCATTAAAACATGAAAAAATGTCTTTTTAGGGCATTAAAAATCCAATTTTTCAAAGCTTCGCCCTCGCTTCGCTCGGGCATGAACAAAATCACAATTCTATGATCTATTTGAAACGAAAGGGTAGAAAAGGCTCCCTTTTTACCCCCTTCCCATTTTTAGCAGGTGAAAAAAGTCAGTCTCCACTCCCCCTCCCCTCCCTCTTTTCCATTTCGAAAAAGCAAAAAAAAGTTGTCCAACACACGGCCCCTTTTGTGCCCCCCCAATTTTCTATTCTGACGACGCCACTGGTACCTAATTATTATTCACAAGAGAGCTACCCGAAATCGGACACGCGGAATGAAAAATTTTTTTACAGGCTTGTAAGGCATCACCAAATACTTCCACAGCCAAAATTTCAGCCCCTAAAGTTGATATAGGGGGGAGCTATGGGGGGTTTGAATTTCGAAAAATCGCCTTATACACCGAAAAATTACAAAAATCTAAATATGTAACTCGCGTTCTTTCGGCATTTAGGAGATGGATTTTATACCAGCAAGGCCATCTGAAGATGGGATAGTCACCTAGATTCCAGTTTAACGTCCGGGGGGGGGGGGGTGATTTTCACTTATACCTTTTATGCGTGATGTAGAAAAATTGTAATAACGACCAATTTATGAGTGAAAATCCCCCCACCCCCTGATGTTACACGCGAACCTAGGCGACTATCCCGTCTTCAGATGGCCTATTCTGAGGGCAGTTTGTGGTATATAATCCATCTCCTAAGCGCCATAAGAACGCGAGTTATTTAAATTTTTGTAATTTTTCGGTGTATTAGGCGATTTCTCGAAATTTAAACTCTCATAGCCCCCCCCCCCCCTCCCCCCTCCATATCAACTTTAGGGGCTGAAATTTTGGCTATGGAAGTTTTTGGCGATGCTCTATAAGCCTGTGAAAAAACTTTTTCATTCCGCGTGTCCGACCCCGGATAGCTTCCTTGTCAGTCTGCCGTAGAATCACAATTTTTCATTTAGAAATCAATATCTCGCGATATTTACATTTGCTAGTAAAGAAACATTAATTTCTATCTATGATTCGTGAAAAGAAAATAGCTACCACCCCCTCAGCGCGAATGAGAAAAATATCGTCATAATTGAGTTTTACCACCCAGAAAACGTATGTTTATTTTGATTTACCTATCGCTTATCGCTGTCGCATGTCCATTGCCCGTATGCATATGAGTTCGTTGATGCTCCTCCACGCCCCGCCCCGCAACGCCACTTGACTATGGAAATTTTGTGAAATTTTGAAGTTTAATGTAGGAAATCCCTATTCTCGAGTAATTCTTAGAACCATTTTATCCTTCTTCAGCCTAATTATGCGACTTCATTGAGAATTTTACCAAAAATCTGTGAATTTTTCCAATTTTCTCCTCGTTTTATCCGGTCTGCCAAAACCCTTTGACAACACTTGGACGTCGTCAGATCAATATATTCGAATTCAGCGCGCAAAATCCTGTAATTTGATACTATAATTTTGACCATAGATGTTAGCCGAAAGTTGATGGAAATTGTCAATTTTCGAGTTTTTGCTGCGCTTAAAAGCTACAGCTGCGGATCGGCGGACTGATGGTTTTCAATTGCATGGTCAAAAAAACGGCCCGAAGCCGAGGCATTTATCGGCGCGGCGCGGCGCAGGCGTCTATCTATGCTACAGATGTACGTCTTGTAGGTGGATCGGTACACTGAGAGAAAAAATTGTGGCGATGTTGACTACAAATTGCGGAAAAACTCACCCACTCCGAGTTTGTGATGCTTTTCACCACAGTTGTGGTACTTTTTTTGCCACAACTGTGGTAAAAAGTAAGTACCTACCACATTTGCGGTGAAAAGTACCACAGTTGTGGCAAAAGAAGTACCACAACTGTGGTGAAAAGCACCACAAACTCGGAGTGGATGAGTTTTTCCACAATTTGTAGTCAACCATCGCCACACTGTTCTCTCAGTGTAGGTTCATCGGTAAGTACTAAGTTCCTAGCTACCTACTCTCTTATTCTGAATCAGTGAAAAGTCACTGGATAAATCGTCAGAATTGCAGCACAGGAAAAATCATCGAATTTTCGCTGATTTTTCAAAGATTTTCACTGATTTTCCAGCAAATTTCATAAATTTTACTGACCTTTCAGTGAATATTCACTCATTTTCCAGTAATTTTCCTCACTGATTTATTTTCAGTAAAAAAAAATTCTCTGATTTTCTCCTGTGCTGCAATTCTGAGTGTTTCTCAGTGATTTTCGATAATTTTCATTTTCACTGATTTATAATTGAGAAAGTACGTTTAGGTATGTGGGCGAGGATTGTGATGGAGACGAGGGGCTAGCTGGCTAGTACATACTACATATGTAGTAACGAATTTAACGAATTTACCGTTAAAATAAGCGGAAACCAAGTTCAGGATTCAGGATTTTTCTTTTTTTCTACGCGGTAACGGTCCCCCACCCCCAGTGTTAGTACGCAGAGTTGAGTAGACAGTAGGGTGGATCGCGAAAAAAAAAAACATATCTCAGATTTCAACCAAATTCGCTGGGGTTGTTGGGTCATCATCGGAGACTACCCAAAAAAATTTTGAGCCCCCTAGGTGAAGAGGGAGGGGAGCTAGAGGCTCTTAAAGGGCACCTCCTTTTGAAAAAAACGTGGTTTTTTGTGTTTTTTATCTCGAAAATATGGCGTACGATTCACGAAAGAGCACTAAAAAGGTGCGATTTGAGTTTCTACACCCCCCTGAGCAATTGCCGCCCCTCGAAAACGAAAACCCATTCTGCTACCCGGGGGTCCAAAAGTTGCAGATCGCGAAATTTCAATGTTGTGAAATTGTATTTGGCAGGGGTGCTGCGAACCCCCTGAGTCAACGACGAGGGCCCTCCCAAATTTTCCAAGTAGCCCCCCCCCCCATTTTCACAAATTTCCTCATTTTTTTACGAACTTTAAAGAGGGGGGGGGGGGTACAAAACAATACAATACCACCAAATGATTAGGGCTTAATGCGACAAAAAATGTACTTATTAGGTATTCAATAACCTCCCTTATAATTAGCCGTATTAGGGGTTGAAATTTTGCTGGGTCTTTTTCTGGAATGTCCTACTAGTATATTTATAAAATAATGTCGTTTCACTGGTAAAATTTTCGGTGCTTTCTGCCTCGTAATTTCGATTATTTCAAAAAATGCCTACTGTAAGTATCGGAAAAAAAGGCGTTTACACCCTTAATTTTTGGGCAAAGAAGTGGTTGTTTTTGAAAAAAAAAAAGTAACCCATCAGATAAGAAATTACTCGTAGAACACGATTTCGTAAACATTTTCCAACTTTGAGGCATATTTGAGGAAATATTTGCAAAATTTCGATTTTTTTCAAAAAAATACTGCCTATTTTTGAAAAATAGGTGTTTTTTACCCTAAAATTTCAGGCAAAGAAGTGAGTGTTTTTTTTGAAAAAAATTCCTTTTTAATAGGACATTGACCGTAGAACACGATTTCAAACCGTTTTTCATAATTACGGTTTACTGGAGGACATATTCGCGAAAATCCGGTTTTCAGCAAACACTTTCCCCTCCCTTGCGGGTAGCGGTCGCTTCTGGGGGTGAACATTTTATTATGTTGTTTAGTGGGCCATTATGAACAAAAGACACGAAAAAAAATCTGGCTAGAATTTTCCCGTGGTTAAATCTTAAAAATTTCAGGGATTAAATTGAAGAGCTCTTTTCCAAAGTGGCCTAAGTCAAAAAAGTTGATTTTGTGTACGAAGTAAAGTACGTTTATATGGGTTGCCTTTGAACATTTCTTTCCCATATCACTCTAAATTTATAGTACAGTGGAATACCTAACAAGTGGTGAAAGTCTCGATCTCCAAAAATTTGATGTTAGTGAGCTGGAACCCCTCAAAGTTGGCAAAGTCGTGATTTTTGCAAATTATGAATAAATTGGATATTTCAATTTTGCATTTCTCACCCAATTAAGTAGAATAAATTTTTATTAAACGAAGTATTGCATTGTAGGTACTATTCAGCAATGCCCTGCAAATTACCACCACCTCTCCCTCCTCAATCAATGCCATATATCAGCATTTTCACATCATTATTCTGAAATCAACAGATATCGAGATAAACTTACGACTTTTGTACTTTCATAAAGTGAAATAATTCTTTAAATTCGCGAAAATCAAGAAAAAAAAATTATGTTTCATAAAGCTTTATTGGGTTTCAGCTGGGAAAAATGTTTGTGAATTCGTTTTACGGGTGAGGCAGCCATCAAAACCAAAAACAGTTTGACTTAGGCCTCTTTGGCCCCCAATAAAATGTAGCCTTAGGCCACTTTGGAAAAAAACGAGATTTAAAAGTGCTGGTAACACTGCAAAAATATGAGTTGGTAGGTCGGAATACCTACCACAGATGGGTATCCTTTCATACCACCAGATGGCGCATCAAACTCATTTTTCTCAAAAATTGACTTAGGCCACTTTGGAAAAGAGCTCTTCAATTGCATCTGTCGAATTTTGCCGCAGAAAACCAATATTATTGATCTATTTTATCAACTGAAGCTGAATTTTTCAAAATTCGCAACCTTTGAGTTCAAATTTATATTTTTTGACTATCAATTTTTTCGTAAAAAATTAATTTTCTGCCAAAAACGAAGTTTGGAGTTTTGGAAAATTGTGTTTTAATCGATCAATTGGGCCACTAAAATGGAAGTGCTGAAGTGCATAATATGGACATTTTTTTATGGCAATTTTTATTAAGTTTAAAAATGAGCGAAATTTGGGTGAAATTGATTTTTTTAGAGGGGGGCCAGTCTATCAATGGGGGGGGGGGGGGGTCGTTGCTGAAAAAAATGAAAATTTACCTGTTTACTAGTACATGTTTTTACGTTCCCAAGAAAATTTTTGCCATTATTGAGTTAAAAATGAGCGAAATTAGCGTCAAATTGATGAACTTTTGGGAGGGGGGTACGTCCATTGATGGGAGGGGTCGTCTATTGATAGGGGGTCCTGTGATTATAGGGGGGTTCGTTTTTAATTATTTTCTAATATTTATTGTTAATTTATTTTTTTCTCTTTAAAATTTAAATTAGTAATTTTTTTTGGCATTTTTTTCGGCCTCCCCCAAAAATTTTCAACGACGAGTTGCTCGTCAAGAATACCCCTTCGCAGCACCCCTGGTATTTGGCCTCGAATTGATTACTTTGACACCGGACAATTTTATAATTTTTTTTTCTAATTTTTGAAGTTCGATCAGTGTGACCAACCGCAAATTGTAATATTCAAATTTATGGGAATCGCGTTGTTCTGATCATCTATATCTAATTGCTAAAGAAAAACACCAGTTTTTTGTTGTTTTTTAAATGATTGGAAATCAATTGTAGAGAAAATTTTTTATACCAGTGCAGCCAATTGTAAGTTATGAAACACCAATGTATGGAATATAGATTAATTTTGAATCAATTTTATTCATGGCTATAGAAATCATGATTTTAAAAAATTCTCATGCCAGTGACTCGACCACTAAGAAAAAACAATGTATGGAATATAGATTAATTTTGAATCAATTTTTTTCATGGCTATAGAAATCATGATTTTAAAAAATTCTCATGCCAGTGACTCGACCACTAAGAAAAATTTTTTGTTATTTTTTTACCCACATTCATTTCCTGAATTTGATTCTAAAAAAATTCTTAATTTTCCGCTCATTTTTCCGCCAATACAAATTATCTTATTCTTATTCTACTCGACGAATATGTAACTTCTAACCAAATTCGATTTTTTCGGCATTCTTGTCTAAACAATTGATAAAATGAACCATCAATTTTCTAGGTACAAACCAAAGAAAAAGTTGCATGTAATTTAAAACGTTCGAAATTTTTGTAAGTAGATTGTAAATGAGTTTTTCTCTTGTTCCAATTTTTGTATTCTTTAAGTTTGATTTAAAATGTTTTGAAATTAAAAACTTTTTGCTTCAATTTTTTTGGCGATTAGATATACATGATCAGATCAACGCGAATCCCATAAATTTGAATATTACAATTTGCGGTTAGCCACACTGATCTAAAAAAATTTTCAAAATTTTCTTCAAAAATAATATTATTAAAAAAAATTATAAAATTGTCCGGTGTCAAAGTAATCAAGTCGAGGCCAAATACAATTTCACAACATTGAAATTTCGCGATCTGCAACTTTTGGACCCCCGGGTAGCAGAATGGGTTTTCATTTTCGAAGGGCGGCAATTGCTCAGGGGGGTGTAGAAACTCAAATCGCACCTTTTTAGTGCTCTTTCGTGAATCGTACGCCATATTTTCGAGATAAAAAACACAAAAAACCGCGTTTTTTCAAAAGGAGGTGCCCTTTAAGAGCCCCTAGCTCCCCTCCCTCTTCACCTAGGGGGCTCGAAATTTTTTTGGGTAGTCTCCGATGATGACCCAACAACCCCAGCGAATTTGGTTGAAATCTGAGATATGTTTTTTTTTCGCGATCCACCCTAGTAGACAGTAAGTACTAAGTAGATAGGCAATAGGCAATAGGCACTACTTCTTACGCATCCAAGAAGAATATGAAAAAGTTACCACCCGCCGCGCCGCTGTTTATATTGTACGTACCTACTTAAGTCAAGAAGAGAAAATTATATCAAGTAGAGTTAAGATTGTAAATTGGAGAACAAGTTTAAAGGCAAAGATCCCACACGGCTCACTGCAATAAAGCGTAAACTGTGGGCGGGTGGGTGAGCGCACGTATAAGGGAGTCATCGAAACAAAAAAAATAGAAAGAACAAAAGAAAGAAAGAAAGACACCAGACCAGCTGAGTACGTACAGTTTTTTCCCTGCTTGAAGATAGAGCACTCGGCTATGCAAGACTACCTCGGTGTCGCGTGTCAGTCAGGCGAGGTGAAGTTTAGTGTAGGCTAGGGTACCGCTGTATCGCGGTATCGTATACCTACACCTACACCTACACCTATGTACACCTACATTATGTATTTGGGTTTACGACACTTGAACGTATGGTGATCCAGTGATCCAATACAGCGCATCGGTCCAGTAAGTTTTCTAGGACTAATAAGGAGACCAGGAGTAGGACTAAGAATGTCAACGTACTTAGGTCCAGGTATTACGTACCTATATGTAGATGCTACCTAATGCTAGTATAGTAGCTAGTAGCTAGTAACTACTGCCTTGGAAATCTGTACAAAATACGCCCGCGTTCGAGCGTACAATTTACCTGGTTGCGGCGATAGCGATGGCGTTGGTGTTACAATGTTAGGAAGATTGGACTGTGTAACCGGAGCGAGGGTGATTTCGGTGTCGACAGATGGCTGCGGCTGCGGCTGTTTGTTGGACGGCGGATCCGGTTGAATGGTGGGAGATGTCGGAGGCGGCACCAGATAGACGACGAATTTTAAATCCTCCGGGTCTAAGGGCATCGCTGAAGCTGAACCGACGGCATGCAACGTCGTGGTCCAAGAAGCCGCTCTGCCCAGCCCGTTGTACGCTTGACACGTGTAAGGGCCTAACGCTTTCAGGGTTACGTGTCGAATTATCAGCGAATTATCGCGACGTTGCTCGTATTGGACGGAGTTTCGAGGCAGCATCGTATCCTCTTTCCACCAGAGAACCGCCGGTCGCGGGTAACCGTACGCGTAACAATGCAAGATGGAAGGCGCGTCAAGAGTCACAACTACACTCGATACGGAGTTGCTAATTATATCGGCGGGTTTTTCGACAGCGTCTGCACAGTAGACGTCGCGTCGGATATCGGACATTGGACATTGGACATTGGACAGCAAACAGCGAACAGCGGCACAGCAGACACAATATAGGTATTAGGTGCATTGCAAACATAGGCAGGTAAGTAATACGTATTGCATTGCATTGCATTGCATTTCATTTCATTGCATACTTAAACTCTTTTTTTAAGTGCCTACCTACCAGAGTCCTGCACGGTATAGTTAAATCGTAACTAGTTATTTTTTTCGCCAACTATATTGACGATACGGTTAATGACTCATTCTAACTAGTTAGATATTACGTTTCGTAATAGTTAACTATGGGGTCATCGGTTTCAGCAAAAAGTAACTATTCGTTTGCCGGGCGGTTATTTTTAAAGTTAGTTTGAATTCATATGAAATACGCGTGCGCCGCCCCTACACTTTCCTCATCTTTCAAGTCTCTGAAGGGATGGATGACTCATGCCTGTACACAAATACGTATCTGGTCAAATAACTAGTTAACTAGTTAATCGTACCACCGAATAATAGTTAACTACAGTTCTTTCGTCAGTTGCGTGCGAATCAAAAGTCTAACTAGTTAAAATGTCACTAGTTAGATTATCCGATTAGTTGTACGGTTATACCGGGTATTTAACTATACCGTGCAGGACTCTGCTACCTACCTACCTACCTAAACTAACCCAGCACTAGTTTTAGGTCTAAAGGATGTTTTTTTTTTTTATTACCTTACCTACCTACCTACCCCCTTTTTTTTGGTGCAAAAACATTTATTAGTATAAAAGTTACAATATTACAAAGCTCACTCCATCCCCTTGCATACTGGAGGTTTATAAAGGGGAATGGTGGAGCATTTGAATTGTTGAAACGAGATTCTTACATATGTACTTATTATAAAAGATATATGATAAGGTGAATGGCAAGGGAAAAGATGAAAATAATGATGAATAATGGAGATAGTATTCACGATAAGCATAGATTATTATAAAAGATGTATAAAAAGGTAAGTAAGGATAAACCAAAAGAAGAAACGATGCGATGGGGAATAATTATGATGAACAAGAAGAAGCGAATAAGCAGTGTTGTTGGCGTTCACTTTTTTTTGAATGCTGTTCGTTCATTGTTCAGTGGGGGTTTTTAGCGTTCGTTCGCGTTCTGTTCAAATTTTTTTGGAAAATGGAAGCGTTCGTTCATCGTTTGTTCAGCGTTCAGCGTTCGTCCGTTCATTACTTTTCAACAAAAAAGATGCGGAATTTTTTTGATCAATTTGAAATTTTTATGAAAAAAAATCAATAAGAGTTTAAACCGCTTCAAAATTATCCATCAGTAATTTTCTGAATCAAATTATCAAGCAAAATTGCAAACATTGATTCACAGATTGAATGAAAAATTATGAGAACAGCGTTCAGTTTATGAACACCGTTCATTGTGTTTGAACACCGTTCGTTCCTTATTCAATCACAAATTTTTGTGTTCGTTCACATTCCCTTCAAAAATATCAAAAAGTATGCCTGTTCCGAACGAACGGGCGTTCAGAACAAGAACGCCCGACAACACTGTGAATAGGTGAGAAATTTAAGGAGAATAATCTTATAAGTAGAGGGAAACACACAATGAGGGAAGTGATTAAATGATAAAAAAAGAGAGTAAAGCGAATAAATAATTAAGGAAAATTATAAAAGAATAAATAAAGAGGGAATCAATAAAATATGTGAAAACAGTGCTAGTAAGAATAAAGCACGCGGAAACCTTCAGTGCAGCCACCATTCCGTAACTTATTTAGCACCCATTACACACTCTCCGTAAAGACTTGGCGTACATTATGCAGAATACGTATTATTTTTGTATCATAAAAATGGCAGCGTATTAATTAGCTAGATGCGTTTAAATATTTCATTAATATTTAAACACATCTAGCGAATTAATACAATGTCATTTTTATGATACAAAAATAATCGTATTCTGTGTAATGTACGTCAAGTCTTTACAGCGAGTGTGTATAATGGGTGCGAAATAAGTTACGGAATGGTGGCTGCACTGAAGATTTCCGCGTGCTTTATTCTTACTAGCGAAAACAGTAAAGCTGAGTAAAACAAAATAAGGAAATAAGTAAGGAGAAATATGAAACAATAAAATTGAGCAAAAACAAACTAGAGAAAGAAGTAAGGAGTAGGGGAAGAAACAGTAACAGTAACACTAAAAGAAATTGAGAGGGCTGAATCATGTGATGTACAATACCATATGTGGTTGATATGTATACGATCGATCGACGTACGAATATAAATGTAATACCTAACCTAAATACCCCTACTTATAGGTGCCTGGTGTCTTAGCTGCCTACCTATCACTAATACTTGGATAAATTGGTATAGGTAACAATACGATATCTATCTACCTAGGTACCTACCTACCTACCTACCTACCTGTTTTTTTTAGTTTTTTTTTTTTTAAATACAACAATACAAGCGTTTATTGGAATGATTGGGTACAATTTTCCCATACTCACACCATCCCCTACCTATACCTAGTACCTACCTAACGTTTCTCGCTGTCATGGCTACACGCTACGCGTCTACATGCATTATTGTGCGACGCACTCTGTATGGTATACTATTTTATGAGTCTATTATAGGTCATAGGTATCTCTTACCTACTTATTTATGTAAGCGTAAATATTACAATATTAGTACAATAATTAAGTAGGTACTCTCTCATTCTGAATCAGTGAAAAGTCACTGATAAATAGTCAGAATTGCAGTAAGTATAGGAAAAATCAGCAAAATTCACTGATTTTTCAGCAATAAATTTCATAAATTTCACCGACTTTTCAGTGAATTTTTACTGATTTCCCAGTGATTTTTCTTACTGATTTGCTTTCAGTAAAAAAAAATTCGCCGATTTTCTCCTGTGCTGCAATTCTGTCTGTTTCTCAGTGATTTTCGATCATTTTCACTGATTTACAATTGAGAGAGTAGGTACTGCAGCGTTATCAAGTTGATTCAGACTAAATCGTAATGTAAGCCCAAGCCAGTGTCACAGCCAAGTGGTTTAGGTTAGGTAGGTAGGTAAATACTTAATTCCGTTCCGAAGCCGAGACGATATACTTATGCTAGGTACCAGGTAGTAGGTAGTAGGTACGGTACGCATGCCTATTCCATGCCTATTCCGTACTCCCTACTCCCTGCTCCCTAGTCCCTAGTCCCTAGTTCCAAGTTCCTAGTCCCTTTAGTATTAATGTATGTACCTCTACCTATTCCGTCGGACTTACGTTGCACTTATGCTTATACCTACTCGTGTGTAGGCCATTTTTAAAGCAATTTTTACTGCGTGGGAAAATTTTGGAGGTGGCTGCGGGGAGGAAGCGCTGGTGGTTAATATCGTATATGGCACATTGCATAGGTGTTAGGCCTAGTGACGTTCCGAAGACATTAATGCCGTGGGGGAGGGGGGAGAATGGGTTAAATCAGTCAATTTTTTCAAGTAATTTTTTAGGTAAAATGCGAAAAAAATCAGTTTTGTAGAATTTTGATTATTTTAAAATTATGGAAGGAGTAATATAAAAAGGCCGAGCTCAGCAAGGCCAAAGTTTTTGAATTTTTTTTTGCTTGAAAAAATCGTAAAAGTTTCAAACTTTTCAATTTTTTCCACTTGGAAAAATATTGATACAAAAATGATGAATTTTCCTTTAGAAAGCGATCACTAAATTTTGCTTTTTCATCTGAGAAATCACAAAAGTACTTACAAATGGAAAACTTTTCCTGGTTGGGAAAATATGAAATTTGTCCAAAAATTTTTATATCTACTCAAAAAGACATTCTATCTCCTTACCTACTTCTACTATTTTTTCTGTAATTTTAAATTTGAGTTTCAAAATATAATTACAGAATTTGTGTTTTCTTGGTTTAGAGGTACTGTACTAGTGCAGTAGAATTCAAGTCCGACCCCCAACAAATTGCTATAAAAGCGGCTTTTGGTTTATTCTGTAGAAAAGGGTCTATTCTATCACATACTGAAAGATCTCCCTGATCCTCCCTCCTAAGTTACTTTTTTCGATGCCACAGCCCCCTCAAAATCAGTTTTTCGCCTTCAACTTTCGAAATTACGCACTTATGAAAAAAAAGACGAAACAAAAGTTGTAGAGCATCAAAAAACGAACAATTATGTAATTTACAATTTTTCCCTAGGACGTCGTGGAAGGGAGCTAGGGTCTTTGAAAAAATCACAATTTGAAAATTTCCAATTAACAGAAATAATTACGAAAAATGGGGTAATCGACTTTAAGGGACTGTTCACAAGCATCGGAAATGAAAAATAAGAATTAAGAAATAAGAAATAACGTCCCACTAATGTTAAAACCGCGTCTAAGTGCCATTTTTCGTTTTTTACATGAGAGCTGAAAAACGTAACAAAATTTGCATTGCGCTTATGGACTTTGCAAATTTTAAACTCTTTTTTTTTCAGGTTTAAATTATTCTAAGTTGCGTTTTTTATATTTTAATCGATGCAGCTTGATTCGCTGAATCCAAAATTATAAAAAAGTCTATTTTAAAAAAAGTGGCACATAGACGGTTTTAACATTAGTGGGACGATAAGCCAAATATTTCTCACAAAGTCGCTATTTCTATTGGTTAAAAATTCTTATTTCTTATTTCTTAATTCTTAATTCTTATTTCTTATTTCCAAAGCTTGTGAATGCTGCCTTAGGAGCGGTTCTTTTGCCTAGTACATCCTATTACTACATAGAATAAGAAAAATGTGGACCCCAGATCTCGAAATGGGGGGGTGGGGGGCCCTCCGCAGGAAAAGTCGCATTTTCCCCCAAGCGTAGCTCGGCTGCAATGAAAAATTCGAAAAATTGGTTCAAACAAACGTTGTAGAGCGTAAAAAGACGAAAAGTGGAGGGTTCAAAAATCGAGTAGAAATAGGTAAAAAAATGACAATACCCCCAACAAATTGCTATAAAAGCGGTTTTTGTTTTTTTTTTTTTTTTGTAGAAAAGGGTCTACTCTATCACATACTGAAAAACCTTCCTGATCCTCCCCCAAGTCACTTTTTTTGAGGCATCAGCCCTCTCAAAATCAGTTTTTCGCCTCTAGCGGGCCAAGGTTCAACTTTAGAAGAAAAACCACTCCAGTAAAAGTCGAAAGTCGAAGGCGAAAAACTGATTTTGAGGGGGCTGTACCATCGAAAAAAAATGACTTGGGGGGAGGATCAGGAAGGTCTATCAGTATGTGATAGAATAGACCATTTTCTACAGAATAAACCAAAAACCGCTTTTATAGCAATTTGTTGGGGTATGGCCATTTTCCCCCTATTTCTACTGTACTATACCTACCTAGTGAAAAAATGGGTTTTCGCATTTTTCAAGATGTTTCACCACCTATAAATTTTTTTTAAGAATCACGGTGTACATAGGTACTAGGTACATAAAATATATTTTTCATTTGTACTGTATCGAAAGTACGTTTTTTCATTGCTAATTTGCGGATCGGAAGTTTTTGTCTTTTCATTGTTGAGCTGCTAACACGGTTTTTAGTGTTTTTCATGTTTACTTCCGCGTCCTAGTACGCGAAAGTAAACTTCCGTGACCCGGTATAAGAAACCGCACGAACGCGTACGCTTTACGTAAAAGTACTAATTGATGATTTTGAGAAGTACAAATGAAAAATATCTTACAATATAAGCATCGGTAGTGAGCCTTTTCATGATTCGCGTATTTTCTCACTCGCCTTCGGCTCATTTTGCAAACTTACGCTCGTCATGAAAAGGCTCACTTCCGCTACTTGTATAGTAATATACTATTTTTCAGAATTGCACCCCTGAAACATCATACAGAAAACTCAATTTGAAGTTTTCAAACGCGATTTTTGGCAAGAAAAAATCATCAAATTTTTTTTTTTCAAACCACCCACTAACATTCCGTCACCCCCTCAGTATAGTGTACAACTCACAAAAATTTGAAAAAATTTGGTTGAAAACTCGTGGAAATGAAAATTTCTAATTGAAAAAAGTAATGTTTTGCCCCATAATTAGGGCTAGGAGTGGGATAGGGGGACAAAATTTTCACCACGTGATTTTCAGACCCCAAGAACTAAATTCCATCGGTTAGGTTCGAATTTCAGCTCGGGGGGCGGATTCGCCTGTCTTAATCGCCGGTATCCTTTACACCTATTTATCCATTATGTAGGTATCTGGAAATTTTCTAAAAAAAAAACCAAACAAACAGTGACCTAAGGGTGCGGATGAGGGAGGGGGAGGTTAAATGAAATCTTTTGAAACAAACCACAAAAAAATGCTGCTTACGTTAGTAGATAATACGAGTATGTTTCTGAAAGTGTCGATTGTTGTTGCGATAACCGTTCGCCCTTAGAACTAGAACTACTTAGAACTGGCCCCTCAAACAGAAATGCAGGTATTTTGGCACTCGTGCAGCATATCATTGAAATACCTACGTGTACAAAAGATTTTGTATTTGACACGATGCGCTGCGATCGACGTGATTCTGACTTCTTAGCGCAAAAATAGGTCCTCAACGGAATAGATATACATAGACATATCATACCTAGCTAGCTACCTACCTACCTACCTACCTACCTACCTACCTTCTTCTTTTTTTTCCGTGCAAAAACATTTATTGGTATAAATTACAATATTACAAAGAGAGTAAAGCGAATAAATAATTAAGGAAGATAATAAAAGAATAGATAATGAATACATAAAGAGGGAATCAATAAAATATGTGAAAACAGTAAAGCTGAGTAAAACAAAACCAGGAAATAAGTAGGGAGAAATATGAAACAATAAAACTGAGCAAAAACAAACTAGAGAAAGAAGTAAGGAGTAGGGGAAGAAACAATATCAGTAACAGTAACTATAAAAGAAATTGAGAGGCTTGAAGCAAGCGAATTATAGAATTAAGATATAGAGGAGAAGAAAAGGGAAGTGACACCAACATGAAGCCAGGGAGAAGAAAACCAGCTGACTCCACCATGGTCTGCCACTCTCACTCAAGAAGAAGGGCTTAGAAAAATTTCTCTCGCCTCTTCTTGAGTGGATTTAGGATAAAAAGAGAAAGAGGCGCAAGGAAAAATGGAGAAAGTGACACCAACGTGAAGATCCCTACCTACCTACATGCCTGCCTGCCTATCTAACCATGCAGTAACCATGTACGTCGAAGATATGAGTAAAATGTAGGATGTACTCACCTTTGATAGTTAACTTGTATTCTTTGCGATCGGGCTGACCAACACCGTTGTCGGCAATGCAAATATAGGAACCGGCGTCGCTCTTAAACAAACCAATCACTTGCAAGACTCCGTCGTTCAATTTGTATCTTCCGTCGGACCTATCGATCTGTTTGATCGAGTGCAAAGTGCAAAGTGCAACAGGAAAAAAAACAACACCATTAAACCATTCGCATTCGCATTAGGTATGCCGGTATGCGTTGGCGGTGACGATACCGACTATGTATTGTCCGTCCAACATAGCTTGAGCCAAATTGTGTCAGTTTCCTAATCAAAATGCAAACAAAATTTTGATTTTTCCCCATTTAACTACAGCAATTTTATTTTTGGCTTTGAGATAACGAAACGGACACAATTTAGCTCAAGCTATTTTGGACGGACAATACCTGAATGTACCTAGCGACTGACTAATAGGTAGTAGTTGGTGGGCTATTAGCTAGTAACCAAGTATCTACATCTCACCTCACCTTTACCTACACCTACGAGCCAAGTTGAATAAGTAAGTGAACGGGCAAACATCAGTGGTAGGCCGGGACACTGACACTGGAGAGCAGTGTAAAAATGGCAATTGGTCGGATAATGATTTTCAAAGATCAGTATACGTGTGTTACGCGGTACGCGGTACCGTATGATCCGCTTTTTAGTGTTAATTGGCGGAAAAGACGAAAGGCGAAAGGCGAAACCGAAAAGCAGGTACGTTGGATCCGTTTCAGTTTTTTTGCATGGGTGGGGACGATGGGGATAACTTGCAAAAAGGCGACAAAATACGAACACGCGTAGCAGACAGTCTGTAAGACGTATCGTCGGACCCGATTAGATCCCAGCGAAGGTGCAATCCGCAAAATTCTAAATTATCGAAAAATCTGCACTCATACCGCTCATCTCATCTATGGTAATTCGGAAAGGTTTTGAAAAATTGAGCTAGAGCCTGATGCTACTATACAGTAGATATGTCTCTCCTGGTTTTTAAATCCGCATTGTTTTAGATTCGTTACCTTTTTGAACTGTCGCACAGAGGCGAGACGCGGCGCGGCCTAATCCGCAGCCACGTGCGACATCTAGTAAATTTTTGTAATTTGTTTTGCTATAATATATGGTACGTTAAAAAAAAAGAATAAAAAAAAGGTGCTAGATACTAGTTAGAGCTAGGACTGGAGCTGGAGCTAGAGCTAGAGCTAGAGCTAGAGCTAGAGCTAGAGCTAGAGCTGGAGCTGGAGCTGGAGCTGGAGCTGGAGCTGGAGCTGGAGCTGGAGCTGGAGCTAGAGCTAGAGCTAGAGGTATACGTAGCGTGTCTTACGATGGTCGTTCCTCGTTGCCACTGTATAGCGGGAGTCGGGAAACCGCTAGCTACGCATTTGAAAGTTGCGTACGTTCCTTCTTCGGCGGCAATATCTGTCGGATAAGACGGATCTATTCTAGCGGCATTATTCGGGAACACGTCTACAGGGGCCGACGTACTTGTAGATGGTGTGGATGGTGTGACGGCGGTAACGGCGACCGCCGGAGAATCCGCTTCAGCTTGACTACCTCGTATAATTTGAGCTGCAATGCAATAACAACAATAGGTACCTCACACAAATAACCACAAATAGGTAGGTATGTATGTACGTAGGTGTGTAGGTAGATAGCTGCGAGTAGATTTACTTCTAGCTTCTACGCATAGATAATGCATGTAGACAAGTACTAACGTTTTACTGTCAAACGTAGGCTCATTTGGACTGGTTGTCCGATGCCGTTGTCAGCTGTACACGTGTATGTGCCCGAATCGCCTACGTACGAGCCGACAATTTGTAAAAAGCCTTCTTTGCTGAATCTATATCGATCGAGTGATTTGTCTATCTGCAAGCATCCAACAAGTACACGTGTTTTGGTTTTGGTTTTGGTTTTGGTTTTGGTTTTGGCTAGCTCTAGCTATAGCTACATAAAGGTATTAGGTAGTAGGTAGTTAGGTACCCATACCCACTATCTAGTAGGTACCTACGCTATCGCCATTCCCAAACGCCAAAGCATCCACGCGACACCTCAAGGGCGCGCGGGGCATGGCGAGGCGGCGGGCACCGGACGCCGGCGCGGCGGATACAATTTCAAGTCGAGCAAAGCTTACCAGTAAACCATCCTTTCTCCACGATATAGTCGGCGTTGGAAAACCGCTTGCTCTGCACGGAAGAGTTACGTAACTTCCTTCTTCCGATTGAAAGTAATTTTCTTCGATTTTTTCTATTTGCGGAGCGCGAGCTGAAAATGAAAAAACGTTGCGGCAATGAGTCAAGTCTGTCAGGTTGGTCTGCCTTATTGTGTACCGGTAGCTGCATGCTGCAAGCTGCACCGAGTGAATTTTCAAACTTTAACGGCGACAGGTTTTCATTCGCAATCAATATTAGATATGGTAGCTAGGCAGGTAGGTAGCTAGATACATCTACATATCAGAGGCGATCAATCTCGCGCGAGTAATTTCAGTAATTTTCACCTTTACCAACCTCGACCGCGACCCGCGTACACACTACACACAGTCGAATCGGAATCGCGCATGGTACGGCGCGGCGCGGCGCTTATCGCGGTAGGTCTGTAGGTTATAGGTACCTAGCTACCCACATACCTAATCTACCCCTACCCCCTCACCACACCTCTATCTAAGTATATTAAATACGTACCTAGACCTACAATCTAGTCAAATAGGTACCTATTACCTATCTATTTGTACTCGTACTCGTACTCGTACTCGTACTCGTGGTAGGTACATAAACATTAGGTACCTACCATATGTAATATATACTTGGCTACTTACCGGAATGATTGGTTTGCAGACATAACGTTTCGCATTCTTGAAGCGTTTGGAATTTGTTATTGTTTCCTAAACATCCACCGTAGATGAATTGCAGGCACTGTTCGCGAACTGAATCGTAATACCACGAAGGATAGTATCCTTCGCAAGGGCCGGAAATTTTCGGCAATAAACAGGCGACTGCATTTCACAAAAATATCGCACACGTATTACGCGTACAAGTAAACGTAAACGTAAACGTAAACGTAAACTCAGACGTAGACGTACCTACACGTGCTTTATACAATTATACATACCTATGTACTTACTGTTAGATCTAGGTAAATATAGGTACCTAGCTACCTACTAGGTAGTACGTAAGGTCATTTGGGGTAATTGTAAACAAGTCATGCTGTAACTACTCATATACTTGAATGCATCTAGCGAGCTGGAGTTGCCAAAAATAAAAACTTTGAATAATTGGTCTTACTGAAAATAAAGAACTTCGGGTTCTTCGTGACAGCTGTGATGAAAAATTTCGCGATGAAAAAAGCATGATATCAAATGTCGGTTTTCACACAATCTAAGTAATCTTCAAAATTCGAGAAAAAAGCAAGTGTTTGATGCATTAATTTAGTTCTACGGACATTCAAAAATGATGAAATTCAATTCTTATGGTTTGTGAAGCTGAGAAATTAATTTTCTGCAGCATTCGCAAATACCCATCAAAATTTTCAGGTGTGGGGTAACTAATTGTTAACACGTGTTTTTTAAATGGGATTCGCAAATTTAAACACGAATTAAAGATCATTTTTTTGGGTTCGATTTTTTTTTCGATTTTTTTTTTACAAGTTAGTTTTTCCATGCGTTTAAATATTTAGTCTGTATATTTTTTTTCCAAATTATGCAAAAAAACCGAGGGATAAGGGTAAGGTGCCCCATTATCGCCCACTTTTTTTTGAAGTCTCACCATTTCAAAAGTTTAAGGGCTGGAAATGTCATTGATGGCTTAATGGATACCTACATCCTTCCCCTACAATTGTGGAAAGCCCCGGGGCCATCCGTTAAAATTTAGTATTTTTTAGGAATTTTTTTCTGAAACATGTCAAAACGCAAGGTCGAAATTTTGGGTTCCCAATATCGACTACCGACTGATTTTGTCCGCTATGAACGGAATCTACCGGAAAATATTTTTTTTGTGTTTCTCTTTCACAGATGAACAATTTGAGACCAAAATGACAACCCTACGACCAAAATTCGAGAAAATTGAAAAAAAACGAAATCACTTAAAAACAACAAATTACATTAGATTATAGGTGGTCGATAAAGGGACACACCATAAAAATGAACTTTGAGTGAATTTCTTTTTTACTTAAAGTTGTAATTATTAAAATGCGATGATTACATCAGAAACTTTGAACTTTCTCAATCACAAAAACACTAGAAACATTTAATTCGATAATTTTAAGAAAAAATTCCAAGGCGTGCAAGCAATTGCTAAAAAAAGTTTTTGGCCCTCCAACTTCTTCTTTTCTATTTTTCTCCGCGAGTTTTGGCTTTCAGGATGTCGGAGTGGTCTTATTATTCCGGATTTTCGATGAAGAATATGAAATAATTTTTTTCGGCTCGCTGTCGCCCATAGCGCCGGAGATAGACGAGGTGGTCGACATTGGGCACTAGGCGATAATGGGGCACCTTACCCTTACGTTTTTTACGGGGCACAATGTAGGTATGCATTTACATTGCGCCCCAGCATTGTGGGGTAAAAGTAAATATTTTTGTCCAATTGTAAACCAAGTCCATAATTTCGGAATGAATTATCGAATCGATGAAAACAACCCGCCATATTTCTCCTCATACATTCATTGATACCTCTACCTACATTGTAAAAATTTCGATCACTTTGCTGTATCACAAAATCGGTTCAATTTTGCGAAAATTTTACAATTACCCCAATTGACCTTACTAACATGATAGTATTTCTAGTGATGGCAAAATGCGCGCATAATCTTTTTTCCTTGCGCGCACTGAGAATATGCTTCTCGCGCACGCAAAAAACGACAGCTGAAATATGTACAGTGGACCCATACTTATTATAACTATGAGCGCATATTCTGTCTATCTCATTTTTTTACAAAAAAAAAAAAATGGTTTTCACGAAAAAGTGCAACAAAATCTATATTTTACGTAATTTTTTCCAAACAATCAAGTGAACAGATTATGAGATACGACATTGACAACAAAGAAGAGGTGGTCCAAATTCGGCATCTTTAGGATAATTCGGTACCACCCACCCTAATTTCGAACGTCACCTGCAAAAAGTCTAAAATATTTGTGGTTTTTCAAACAATATTTACATTTTTTTAATTTTGAGATTTCGAATTCTTTACACACAAGATTAAGATATTCATTAAAAATCAAATACTGCGCCGATTTCAATGTTTAAACTTGAGTTAGATTAAAAAAGGAGTGTATTTCAACGTAGTGGGGTAAATTTTTCGAAATTTTCATTATAAAATAGTTTCATTTCGTGCCAAAATGATGAACGGAAATGTGGGTAATTTGGCACCCCAATGAAAATTGAGCTCCCAATCAGCATGTGTGAACTGTAAAATTAATTTTTACGGGTGCGATTATAGCAAAAATTCATTATTGGTGGGGAAAAAAATTTCGAATTAAATTGTGATTGAGTTCGTTCATTTTTTTTCTTTGAAAATGTGATTTTTTTGTGTTCAATCGCGTACTTTTTTATAATGTTCTTACACCTAAATTTGCATAAAATAGTGCGATTTAATCTCATTTTCGTTAAAAAATAGGAATAAATAAATTATCCAACAATTTGAAGGCGATTATTTGTGTTTAGAAAAAAAACTGGGGTACCAAATTTGTATCCACTTTTTTCGGACCCCCAAAACTGAGTTTTTTTTACAAAAAGGGCAACAGCTCCCCCCCCCCCCCTAATTGACAGGGAATGTGCACAAAGAATTAGCCTACATTTTAGTCCATTTTCAAGATGTTTTGAATGTTTTGCTCAAGATATAGAGGCCAAAAACGAAATGGCGAACTTTTCTTTCTTTAAAATGACATTCTATGTTGAAAATACAACTAACCTATTGATCAGCGTTGCCAGACGAGTGTTTAGAGATATCACACGACTTTTTTCATAGAGGGAATTTCTCATTTTTTGCTTGAGAATATGCGCGCATATTCTCACTGAGAATATTCTCTGTGCCATCACTAAGTATTTCTAAACCCTCGTCTGGTTCTGCATTCTGGTAATGCTAATCAATATCGTAGTTGTATTTTGAACATACTTATAATGCCATTTTAAAGAAAGAAAAAAATAGGTAGGTACTAGGTAGTATAGGTACTTAATCGATGTGATGATAAAGTGAAATAAAATGATTGACGTTTAGAAACCTCTTTGTTTGCTCGATTGTTTGTGGTTTCAGCCCCGTTGGGTAAAAGCGAATAATTTATAAGTCATCTGACAAGAAATCTGACAATAATTAAGGTTTGTAGACCCCATTTTTGAACTTGGATCAATTTGAGCAAATAAGTACGTAAGCCCAAACTCATATTTTTGTGGAAAACCCTTTTCTTTGATCAACTATAGCTCCAACCCCCTTGGGTTTGTGAATACTACTCAAAAATAATCTATTAAGAAATTTAACGTAGAATAAGTAGGTATCGTAGACCTCATTTTTGCTGTAGTGTCCATTTTTTGGCAGATTTGCACCAAAAACCTGAATTGGGAGGCAAAGATCCATAATTTCGGAGGGACGCCCGGTTCGGACGCAACCAGATATTTAGATTCGTGTTTGGGGCATAGAAATGAACGCCTTAGTTTTTCGATTTCAACTCTCCCCCCTCCCTCTTGGATTTCCCTATGAATATGAGGGAGCATAGAGGTCCAGTGGCGTAACCAAGGGGGGGTCCAGGGGGGTCTGGACCCCCCCCCCTTGGCGTCAGAAACTTACGGGAAAAAGTGCCTTTTTGGAGCATGAAAAATCGAATTTTCTCAAAGCTTCGCCCTCGCTTCGCTCGGGCATGAAAGAAATCACATTTGATAATTATTATGTATATATAGTCAGGAATTTACGTAAAAAATGCCTTTTTGAAGCATTAAAAATCAAATTTTCTCAAAACTTCGCCCTCGCTTCGCTCGGGCATGAAAAAAATTACTAATTCTATAAACTGTTTGAATCAACTATGCAAAAAATAGTTCCCTTTTGATATTCCAAGTCTCCATACCCACTTTGCACCCTCCTCAAAAAAGCTTCTGACGCCAATTCTTGGATTTATTAGGTACCTATTTGTACACTGAGAAAAATGGAGAATGAAAAATAGTCTATAATCCAAACATGAAAAAGTGCTCTAGAAATCGAATTCAGCGATATTTTTTGAGAACCAAAAAAATGAGCTGCCAAAATGTCGGTACTATCCGCCTCATTCGAAAAAGTGCAGTTTCAGATTTTTAACCCTGCACAATGGGGGGTGGGACCCCTAAAAAGGTGATTTAGGGGACATGGTCCGAACCAAAAAAATTCGACGGATTTGGGTTGAGGAACTTCTGCCGATACCGAATATGTAATTTTTTTCCGTTGCACCCTGCACAACTGCATTTTATTGCACTTCAAGTGCAATTTTTATGCATTTTGGACGATTTTTGACAGTAAAAGAGCCCTCCTATCCAAAATATAGGTGAGAACCAAAAAATACTCGTCAATTTTGTTGAATGTAGTCATTTAAAGTACATTCCCGCAAAAATGGGCGAAAAATTCCTGCACAATGCGAAGTAATGAAAATGAACAGGTTGGTCACCCCATCCCCCCACCAAAAATTAAGTCATGGAATACTTTCTCAAAAATAGCAATGCGATACATCTAAATGGGTCAAAATTTCGCGCTGAATCCGAAAATCATCATAATTTTTTATTTCGACCCCCCTCGGTGGAGTTCTGCCCCCAAACTTGAATTTGAGGGGGAAACTAAAGAATTGACATCATTTAAATGAAACGTAATTGGAATTTACGCAAATCAGACAATTGTGGTTGATTGATCTTAACTTTCAGCATACCTTGATTCCCCCAAAAAAATTTCCAACCCTCATCCCTCCCACCCCCGCCAAATTATAATAAAAACATTAATTTAAAAACAGCGATGCGGCATATCGAAATGGTTTGAAATTTCGCGCTGAGTTCGAAAATCGTAGTAATTTTTCAATTTGACCTACCCTTTATTTAAAAAAAATTTTTAATGTCTTTCCATTTTTCAAGAAAAAAAATGTCTGTTGAAAAAAAAGAAAAACACTACGCCACTGACAGACTTTAATACGTCCGCCATCTTCCAATGAACTACGTATAGCTTGAGCGCGAAATTTTAAGGCATTGTAAAATGTCATACAGCTATGTTATGAACTAAATGTTTTCATCAGGTATGATGCGGCAAGGGCAGGAGGTGCGAGGGGTAGAAATTTATTTGAGTCGATATATGCTGCAGAATTGGAACTCATCGACTGCTACAGCCTGGAGCGTGTAAATTGCAATTACGTTTCATCTAATAAGGTCAATTATTCATTTATACCCCTTCAAATTGTAGTTTGGGGGCAAAACTCCACCGAGGGGGATCAAATTCAAAAATTATTACCATTTTCAAACTCAGCGCGAAATTTCAAACCATTTCGATATGCCGCATCGCTGTTTTTAAATTAATGTTTTTATTATAATTTGGCGGGGGTGGGAGGGATGAGGGTTGGAAATTTTTTTGGGGGAATCAAGGTATGCTGAAAGTTAAGATCAATCAACCACAATTGTCTGATTTGCGTAAATTCCAATTACGTTTCATTTAAATGATGTCAATTCTTTAGTTTCCCCCTCAAATTCAAGTTTGGGGGCAGAACTCCACCGAGGGGGGTCGAAATAAAAAATTATGATGATTTTCGGATTCAGCGCGAAATTTTGACCCATTTAGATGTATCGCATTGCTATTTTTGAGAAAGTATTCCATGACTTAATTTTTGGTGGGGGGATGGGGTGACCAACCTGTTCATTTTCATTACTTCGCATTGTGCAGGAATTTTTCGCCCATTTTTGCGGGAATGTACTTTAAATGACTACATTCAACAAAATTGACGAGTATTTTTTGGTTCTCACCTATATTTTGGATAGGAGGGCTCTTTTACTGTCAAAAATCGTCCAAAATGCATAAAAATTGCACTTGAAGTGCAATAAAATGCAGTTGTGCAGGGTGCAACGGAAAAAAATTACATATTCGGTATCGGCAGAAGTTCCTCAACCCAAATCCGTCGAATTTTTTTGGTTCGGACCATGTCCCCTAAATCACCTTTTTAGGGGTCCCACCCCCCATTGTGCAGGGTTAAAAATCTGAAACTGCACTTTTTCGAATGAGGCGGATAGTACCGACATTTTGGCAGCTCATTTTTTTGGTTCTTAAAAAAGATCGCTGGATGAACACTTTTTCGTGTTTGGATCATAGACTAAAATGAATAGAAAGTGTTGCAAAAAATTATAAATTTTATTCAAAAAAAAAAAAATTTTATCAAAAAAAATAAAGTTTATCCAAAAATAATAATAACGGGCCACCATTCGCAAAATTAGCAATTTTTATCAAAAAAAAATAAAATTTATCACGAAATTTGGTAAAGTTTATTGCATAGAAAATAAAGTTTGTAAATTTTGCGATAAATATTATTATTTTTTGAATAAATTTTACTAGTTTTGTGAATGGTGCCTTTTTATTATTACGTTTAATAAAATTTATTTTTTATTTTTTTGAGTGTACTAGGTAGCTTTTAAGGCCAAAATAATTAGTACCTTATGTAAGTTGTTTGTTCCAAGATTACATTTTCATCAGTTTTTTTCCTTAAACGTGCTATGCAAATCGCATGAAAATTTAATAAAGTTTGAATTTTGTGTTTTTATAGTAAAAGGAAATTTGATGGGGGGGGGGAGGTGAACTTATAATTTCTCAAAAATCATGAAATTTCGGACCCCCTTCTTGAGAAATTTCTGGTTACGCCACTGTAGAGGTCCAAAATTTTGAACTTGGGTACCAGGCCAAAATTGTAATAACTTGAAAAATAGCATACTACTAGTATGTAATTTTGGGCTGCTGATTTCAAAATTGACCTTAGTTTTTCGATTTGAACCTCCCTAGATGCCTCTATATGGACATGAGGAGCATGGAGGTCCAAAATTTTGAACTTTGGTACTGAGCCGAAATATTAATATCGAGTAATGACTCGATAAGAAGAAATATAGTATGTAATTTGGGTTGCTGATTTCAAATTTGGCCCCTCTAGATGCCCTTTGTGGCATGAGAGGGCACAGGGGCTCAAAATGAAATTTTGCTGATTTATTATGAGACTGTCGATTGAAAAGTCGGTTACGTTACGCATCCCGCGTAAAGTGTTTTTAATCTAAATTCGATTTTTAATGAACGAATATAATAATGTGGCGTGTAAAAATTTCTTGAAATGTCTAAATTAACAAAATTTGAATATTTTTTGAAAAACCGCAGATAAGTATTTTGTATTTTTTTGCACCTTTCGGCACATTGCCCATGAAACGCAAAAACTGGTATAAGTATTTTGTACCTGACGTTCGAGACCGGGGCGCGGGGTGGGCCCCGAATTACCATACAGGTAGGTACTGACGTGTTTGCCCATAACTTGTGTTCTACATGAGGTACAAACGTACAGAAAAATGAAAGTGGCCATTAGAAAGATAATTTTTTTAGCTGTATCCTGCAGTGGTGTATTTAATGTAAACCGGTTTGGCGATCCTAATACTTATTACTTACCATCGCCCCATTCCCATTCCCCCTCCCCCTCCCCCCTCCATGAGGTAGGTAAGCAAGTGAACAAAACCGTTAACCGCCTACACGTACCTTTCTATACTTGCTTCTCGTTACTCTATGTACTCTACTTATCTACATAGTTTGTTAGCCTTTGCAATTACAAGCACGTATAGATTTAGACAGTAGCCAGTACTCTCTCAATTATAAATCAGTGAAAATTACCGAAAATCACTGAGAAACAGTCAGAATTGCAGCACAGGAGAAAATCAGTGAAATTTTTTCACTGAAAACAAATCAGTGAAAGAAAATCACTGGAAATCAGTGAAAATGCACTGAAAACTCAGTGATTTTTATGAAATTCACTGCAAAATCTGTGAAATTCTTTGAATAATCAGTGAAATTCACTGATTTTTCCTGTGCTGCAATTCTGACTGTTTATCAGTGATTTTTCACTGATTCGAAATGAGAGAGTAGCCAGTAGCCAGTAGACGAGTTGCTGGTTGCTCAGCTGCCGCTGTCTATGCATAGGCCTACCTTTTCCGGGCGGTTCTACGCACGTTCTTCTGCACTCTTCTTGCGTTTTGAAACGATTATCGTTACCGTCGCATCCGCCGTACCAGAAACGCGAGCAACCTCCGTATTCGGTGTCGAAGAACCATTTGACGGTAAAATCGCGACAAGAACCTTTATCTTTGGGTTGGACACAAATTTCTGCGAACAATTAACCAGACTGGTGACTGTTGGCTGGTGCTACGGCTGTGGCGCAGTGCGGCGGCTACGCTGGTTGTCAACAACCAACAATGAAATACCTATCGACGCTTTCACTCGGACCTTGTTTTCGGCTAATTACTTCAAGTACTTGTGCATACAAATACCTATGTATTTGTATTGACACGATACCGATACCGATACCGATACCGATACGGTAATACCATACCACCTCTGCAAGTAGGTTCGTCGCGTCGCGTCGCGTCGTCTGTCGTACGTTGACGCAGACGCTCGCTGTTACTTACCTAGATATGAGCTAGGTATAGGGTATAGGTTCTAAGGCTACGCAGAGATGGAACGATTACAATCGATAGGTGAAAAAAAAATGGTAGCTTCGATTATGCGGTCCGTAAAACTTAACCATTCTACTCGGATTGTTTTACCTATAATAGGAAACAAATTACGTCACGCATGATGCGACCAATCAGAAAATTATGTAAATGTCGCGAAATCTGCGGTCAATCGACAATTAATCGATGCTGGTCTGGTTTTTACTCGTATAATTGGGGATGAGAATCGATGAAAATCGTAGGTAATCGTTTCATCTTTGCAGGCTACATTAACATCTAAAGCTGAATAGGTACCTTCATCGGTGAACTTGAATTAGGTAGGTACGCTACACTACGCTACCGCTACGCTACACTGCGCTGCACTGCACCGCGCTGCGTTAGGCTTTAGGATTAGCTAAATATTATGTACATATGTACTGTACGTAGTACGTAGATGATAACGTCCCGTAGAGGTCTGCGCCGCGCCGCGTCGTGGCTAAATCGGCGGCGGCAGAGGCGGCGCGCGTTACTGTTCTTGCCTTTAAAATTGGTTTTAATGTTTTAAAAAACTGGGAAGAAGACGTGATTTTTGAAAGGAGTCTGAAAATGCTGCCCGAACAAAGCAAATTAGGTACGTTTTGAAAAGTGGAAATTGGAAAGCGGTCTTTTTTGTAAATAGGTATCCATTTTTCAAGTTTTTTTTCAACTTTTAAGAGGTGCAAACTCCCCTTTCGCCAAATTGGCGACTTGACGCCAAAAAAAATGGGCGCGGCGCGGTGGTGGTGGCGGCGACGGTGGCGCCGACCTGTAGCTTGCGGTTAAGTAGGCAATAGGCACTGGTGCGGATTTGCGGGGAGGGGGGGGGGGTGCGAGCGTAATACACGTTTAGAAAATAGCCAAAATAGGCGTGCCAGTGCCTACGTATGGTACGAGTAGGTATGTAAAAGTGGTTACCTCTAACCAACACGATGCGATGCGACGCGACGTAAGCGTTGCGGCCCCGCAGGTACATAGCAGTACCTACTACCTAGTACCTAGCTACCTACTATCTAACTCTTAGCGGCTAGAGGTACCTCGTGCTTTTGAAATATCCACGCAGTCAGCGTAATTTTCTCCTCGAGCTTCTTGTACACCGTCGGGACAACAACCGTATTTGGTGGCGTTGCAGTTACAAACTCGTGATTCGTCGGGCGCCGCTGTTTCTCCATCGCTACAGCATCCGAATGGCGTGTATTGGCAACCGCATCCTTAAATTTCACACAACACAAACTTCGTTACTCATTAGCCGCCATTTGCAGAAATTTCACCCGGGCATGGGCATGGGCATGGGTATGGGCATGGGCATGGGCATGGGCATTAGGGTGGATCGCGAAAAAAAACATACCTCGGATTTGGACCAGATTTGCTGAAGTGGTTCTCCTAGATATGGAGACCTCCCAAAAAAATTTTGAGGTCCCCAGGTGTACGTGGGGGGGGGGAGCAGGGGGTGCTCAAAGTGCACCGATTTTCGAAAAAATCGCTGTTTTTTGTGTTTTTCAGTCACTCAAAAGTCGAGCCAGAAGCCTTCGTAGCACTTAAAAGGTGCGATTTGAGTTTCTACATTTCCCTAAACCATCACCATCCTCCTCCGATCAAAACTCAGACGGCTACCAGGGGGTCGAAAAAATGCAGATTGCAATATTTCGACAAAACGAAATTTCTACTAATCTGAAATGATTGTTCTCCATGCAGTAATTGAACAAAACCTTTTTTCGACCACTGAAACTGAATTTTGAAAAAAAAATTTCATACGTCAGTGCAGCCAACAAAAAATCTTAAAATTGAATACATTTATGCAAAAAGGGCACATGCTCGTTATAGGCCCTTTTGTGCAAAACCGTGTGCAACGTGTCGAGGCATCCTTCGACTACCTACACACCAAATATCCCCGGTATGCAAAAAAAGCAGACAAATGCTGTGAATTTCTGCTCTTTTCTGCTCTCTTTTCTGCTCTCTTTTCTGCTCTTGTCTGCTCTTGTCTGCTCCCGCTGCGCAACGGGGGGTGAAAAAGAGTCGTTTAACGAGCAACAGGTAGTGAAAAAAGGTCGTTTTTCGCGCAAAGGTGGTCCAAAAGAGCAGACAAATGAGAATTTCTGCTCTTTTCTGCCCATTTGTCTGCTTTTTTTGCATACCGGGTCAATGTTAATCGACCATCCTACTCCGTTCTATATCCGCCTATATTGAGGTAAAAAACTGAAAATTGGTAGATACACTATTTTTGACCTCCTGAATCGATTAGAAGTGGTTTTAAGACGTTTTGGAACCACCAGAAAATTTTGGAATTTTTTAGTGCTGTTATGGGTACCGTATTTTCAACCCATAACAGCACTAAAAAAATTCCAAAAATTTTCTGGTGGCTCCGAAACGTCTTGAAACCGCTTCTAATCGATTAAAGATGTCAAAAATAGTGTATCTACCAATTTTTAGTTTCTTACCTCAATGTAGTACCCATAACAGCACTAAAAAATTCCAAAATTTATGCGGAATGAAAAAGTTTTTTCACAGGCTTATAGAGCATCACCAAAAACTTCCATAGCCAAAATTTCAGCCCCTAAAGTTGATATGGGGGGGGGGGAGCTCTGAGAGTTTGAATTTCGAGAAATCGCCTGATACACCGAAAAATTACAAAAATCTAAATAACTCGCGTTCTTATGGCGTTTAGGAGATGGATTTTATTCCACGAACTGCCCTCGGTATAGGCTAGTGCTGCACGTACAACTACCGATTATTCGGGATATTCGGATAATCGGAAATCGTAACCGATTATTCGTTTCTCCCTCTCTGGTGGAGTATTTTTGAACAACTTTTTTTCTATGCGACCGGGTCAATTCGGTAATGGGATCTTATCCGATTCCGATTTTCCGAATTATCCGCTTTATCCGATTAATTGTGCAGCACTAGTATAGGCCATCTGAAGACGGGATAGTCGCCTAGGTTCGCGTGTAACATCAGCGGGTGGGGGGATTTTCACTCTTACATTGGTCGTTATTAAAAATTTTCTACATCACGCATAAAAGGTATGAGTGAAAATCCCCCCCCCCCAATGTTAAACTCGAATCTAGGTGACTATCCCATCTTCAGATGGCCTTACTGGTATAAAATCCATCTCCTAAATGCCGAAAGAACGCGAGTTACATATTTAGATTTTTGTAATTTTTCGGTGTATTAGGCGATTTTTCGAAATTCAAACTTCCATAGCTCCCCCCTATATCAACGTTATGGGCTGAAATTTCGGTTGTGGAAGTATTTGAGACGCAGCCAGGGATACCCGACCATATGTCGGAAATTTTTTTTTTCGTTTTTTTGACTCTTTAAATAGTACAGACTTGTACCTTTCGAATAGCGCAAACCGCATTAAAAAAGGTTGAGAAATGAATTTTCTATGATTTTTCAAAGTTTACCAAAAAATGATTTTCAAAAATCAAAGTTTTGAGAAAAACGCAAAACAAAATTTAGAACTGTTTTCAATGAATAAAAAAAAATTATGTTCTGTAAACGACTTTTCTCATCGGAAATGGTTTATTTACGTCCTCTTACATCACTTTAGGTCATTGACCCCTTCCAGAAGTTGCCGGCATCGAAAATCGAAACCATACCATATGTCGGGAATCATCTTTTTTCAAGAAATAATGACATTTTTGGTACAAAATTTGTTTTCTTAATAATCGTACACCACTGTAGTTCATTAAAACGAACCTGAAATTACGTGCATTGAGAAATGAAATCATACAATCATAGTGCAAGTCAAACAACTTTACAAACCAAACGGTGAAAATCATGCTTTGAAAATTAGTGTTCAACAAATATCCGGATAATCAAAATGAAGAGTTTCAACGGGAAAAAATTGAATTTTCAATTTCGATAATCGATTTTTCAATTTCGATAATCGATTTTTCAATTTCGATTTTTCGATTTCGATAATCGATTCTTCAATTTTGTGAGGGTTTGTGAAAGAATTCGGGAACTCTCGGAAAAGTTCAACCGTTTTCGGGATGTTTTCGGAGCTGTTCGGCAATTTCCGTGTGATATCCGGATAATCCAAATAGTATTTGGTATTTGGATATCCGGATATTTGTTGAACACTACTACGTTTCAATAATAATGAAAGTTGTAAATTTTAACATATTTTTATAAAATTCCGACATATGGTATGGTTTCAATTTCTCAGAGGCCTTCAACAAAATTCGTTTTTTAACCAAGAAGATGACACTTTTGAGACCTGAACCTATTCTCATATGAAAGTAGAGGGTTCATAGTATACAAATTGATAAAAAAAAAAATTTCCATATTTTTGGTCATTTTTTCTTAATTTGCGTTTTTCTCGAAATTTACTTTTCCGACATATGGTCGGGTATCCCTGGCTGCGTCTCATTTGGTGATGCTCTACAAGCCTGTGAAAAAATTTTTTCATTCCGCGTGTCCGACTTCGGGTAGCTCCCTTGTTAGGTAGGTACTAGGTAGTAGGTGTACGAGTAGGCGAGTACACTTTGGGAGTACCTTTACACCTACCACCTACAGCTGCTACTGTACCATCTGATCTACTGATACGCAGACATACGTGGCCGTGGGCGTGGGCGTGGGTAAGTAAATAGGTCATGGCGCGGCGCGACGTCCACACCTAACTACATACATTAAGTAGGTGAAGGTGTGTAGGTGTAGGTGTAGTTGTAGGTATGTAACTTGTATGTCTCTCAGTGTACGAGTAGGTACATTTTTTCGTATTTCAATTCGAGTACTTTTGGCAGATTTCCGCGTAACCGGTTGTCGATCAGTGCCTCCGTACATATCGACTTGAAAAACTCGTAATCGTAGGTACCGTAACAACATAACTACGCCTACGCCTAAATAGACAGAGGTAGGTTCTAGGTAGTAGGTAGTACATAGGTACTTTCCCTACTAAGTAGAGGGTTTAGGGCCACGCCACGCCACGCGTTATAATATACCTAAGTACATAATACGTATACGTACCATCTAGGTGTGGTCCTCGAGCTGGTGTTATATCATTCGGACAGCAACCGTACGGAGTACTTATGCAGCAGCCTTTCATATTAGCTCCCGTAGCCGCGGTCACGTTATCAGCGCAACAGCCGAATTCGCTGCTCGAACAAATTGTACGGTTCGAAGGAGCAATAGGAGCAATCGTAGTCGCGTCCGTCTCTACAATCGTAACGTTTTCAGTTTCGCCAATTGTCGTAGAATGGAATGGAGAAGTTTTTTCTTCTGAAATCGAGCCCGTACAAACGTCAAAATGGCTACCTATCGCAACTTTACTCGAGTCACTTATAGCTACCTGTACCTGTACCTACCTGCTTACTTTTGTTAAATTCATTACTCGTTAGGTATCTAGTACCTAGTACCTAACTACCTATGCAGTATGCAGTATGCAGTATGCACGTAGCACGTACTATCCTACGTATTACTCGTATTTGTATAGGTAGGTACTCGTATGTATGTACAATGTACATGTAGATGTAGATGTAGGTAGCTATAGCTATAGCTACCTAGCTACGTAGGTTCGCTAAGTCGGGCGCGTTTACCCATAACTCGTGTTCTACTTGAGTTACCTACAGAAAACTTAAAGTGACCAATAGAAAGAGAATTTTATTAGCTATCCAATGGTGTAGGTATTTACGATGGCGGTAGCTAAATGTATGTCGAAATGGCGGATAAAAACGTAAAACCTATTTGGGTAGCTCGGTTTCTCAGGTTTCTGCAGCTGCAAAAGTCATATTTACCATTTTTTGGTAATTGTCTGCCGAGAATTTCTTTCGAACGGGTTTACGATTAATTCAGTACCTAGCTACCTACGTTATATCCAGACTATGAGGCGCCTCAACAGGCGATTACAACACGTGCGCTCACGTTATCCAGTTTTTTCCTTCAACAAGACACAAAACGGTGAATTTGCTGTAGGTATTTTGTCAGTTTTGTCTTGTTGGGAGGAAAAAAACTGGATAACGTGAGCTCACGTGTTGTAATCGCCTGTTGAGGCGCCTCATAGTCTGGATATAACGTAGGTAGCTAGGTACTGAATTAATCGTAAACCCTTTCGAAAGAAATTCTCGGCAGACAATTACCAAAAAATGGTGAATATGACTTTTGCAGCTGCAGAAACCTGAGAAACCGAGCTACCCAAGTAGGTTTTACGTTTTTGTCCGCCATTTCGACATACGTTTAGCTACCGCCATCGTAAATACCTACATCATTGGATAGCTAATAAAATTCTCTTTCTATTGGTCACTTTAAGTTTTCTGTAGGTAACTCAAGTAGAACACGAGTTATGGGCAAACGCGCCCGACTTAGTGAACAACCTTTGTAGGTACTTTACGTACTTACCAAACACGCACGAGTCGAGACAATTCCGCCTACCTATACCACGTACCCACCACCTATAACCTACTAAAAAGGGCATGGAGCAACAGCAGGACGGAAAATAAAGGAGATCGGGGAGAGGCGACAATTGGATTTTGAAATTTAAAGAGGAGTATTGAGTTTTGCACGAAAGAAAAGAAAAAACTTGAGAAAGCGAAACGCGGAGGGTTTTTGCTTTTTGATACGCACACGCACACGCACTACGTGGACTTAGGACGTACTACGTGTACAAACTGCATAAAGTGCATACCGCAGTGTTCAACACAACGAATATCCGGATATGACGAATATATTCGGAAAAAATATCCGGATATTTATTTAAGAATGTGATTGGTCGTGACCCTTGTGACGTCCCCTTTTTGGTCAATTGACGGTGGGGATGGTGTCATTTGTCATGTGGGTTAAATGTTGTACCTACTCCCACGAATTTTGCTCGCTGCTGATAACGCATTCGGGCCCCCCTTCGTATACGTTCGGGAAAGATCGGATATCCGGATATTCGCTAAATCCGAATATTTTTTCAATATCCGGACCAACCGAACGTAATTGCTCGTTATGCGTGTTCGTTTTCTGTGCACAGTGCGCTGTGCGTGCGCCAACGCCAACGCCAGTGCCAACGCCGCACCACACGTCATGCGTCATGCGACAGTTGTGCCTAAATCCGTAATAGTGCTAGGTGCTGCTGCAGCACTACGTAGTACGTCGTACAATAAGTAGTAAAACTTTACCTTTAATTTTACCCACACCCACACCCACACCCACACCCACACCGATGTACTTACCGTCGACTTGGATAGTACTGCTATCGTCGCCTGAACCACTGGTTTCATCACAGTCCATGGTTTCGTTGTCAGGACAGCAACCAAATCTGCACAAAATCATAATCGTCCTGTTTAGCAATTTTTTCGATCGCCATCGTCATCGTCATATAAAATATGTAGGTAACTAGGTATAGGTAGAGGTAGCCATTCGTTTTAGGACCGGTGTTACATACCGGGTGCTCGATTAATTCTAGCTCCCACCGATACTTTTTAAGGTCAAAAATCGTAAGTTGGCAACATTTCGTTCGATTTGTTTAATTGAAAGAAGTATTGCCAACTTACGATTTTTGGCATAAAAAGTATGGGGGGGGGGAGCCATAATTAATCGACGCACTAACACAGTTGCGTAGACTACCGCCGCGCCGCGCCGCACCGCGCCCGTCTGTCCTTGTCCGTATTCGCGACCGTACCCACTACCCACCTAATTAATTATTACCTTTTACCTGTCTGGATTTGGATTTATACCTGATACCTAATTACCTACTTAGCACAGGCCGTATGCGTATGCCATGCGCTATTTCGCTGTTTGTACGAGACGAGTAGGCGCGTGAATTCGTAGGTACTAGGTACTAGGTACTAGGTAGTAGGTACATAGTACATACATGAAGATGTACAAGTACATCTACATACCATATATTGTATACGTATAATCGTTATCGAAAACCTTTCGGTACGGTACGGTACGGTACTGATTAACTAACTGCGTGCGTGCGTGTGCCTGTACCTAGTACCTATCTACCTAATTACTGATTAGTGTCTAAACAAACTCACTGCGAAGTTGCGCAATTGTCGTCGAGTGCGGTGACGATAGCGGTGGCGCTAGTGGTAATGGTAGTGACGTCGTCCGTAACCGTAACGCATAATCCTTCGCCATCTGCGCACTGGTTGGGGTTGGGTCTGCGAAAAAAATCACATGACAACGCGTCGCGTCGTGTCGTGTCGCGTTTTCTCTCCAAACTCCAGTCGAGTTGAGAGTTGGACTATTTTTAGGAGGAGACCAACTTAACCAACTGGCACCGACTGTTGACTGTTACTTACAAGTCACAGTTAGGGCCGGTTGTACAATCAATAGTTAACTACCAACTGTTGGTTAACTATTGATTGTACAACCGGCCCTTAGTGTTGCAAATGCAAACAGTCGTCCAGTTACCAGTTACTGTTAGTCTGTTACTCACTACCCCCGCCAACGTCCAACGTCCAACATTTAACATGTACATGTACAATGTACATGTACGTCTAACTGTAAGTAACCCTACAGCTACAGCTACAGCTACGTTTGCGTTTGCGTTTGCGTTTGCGCATCTCGGACTTGCATGAATGAATCTCTCCGCAGCACTCTCCTCTAGTCTCGTCTCGCAGTGTTCAACGAATATCCGGATATCCGGATATTGAAAAAAATATTCGGATTTAGCGAATATCCGGATATCCGATCTTTCCCGAACGTATACACGAAGGGGGCCCGAATGCGTTATCAGCAGCGAGCAAAATTCGTGGGGGTACAACATTTAACCCACACGACAAGTGACACCATCGTCAATTGACCGAAAAGGGGACGTCACAAGGGTCACGACCAATCGCATTCGTAAATAAATATCCGGATATTTTTTCCGAATATCCGGATATCCGGATATTCGCTGAACACTGTCGTCTCGTACGTGCTATTAGGTACTAACGTTGACTAGAGACGTGCCCGCTACCCCCGCTTCCTCATTGCGTCGCGTGTAAGTCAAGTAGGCACAACTACGACTACGAGTAGGCTAGTGCACTCGCAGGTCGCAGGTCGCAGGTCGCAGGTCGCAGGCCGCAGCGCAGCGCAGTGCTGTGTAGTTATAGACAAGTCCCGGCAACATTATAGGTAAGGTCATTTGGAGTAATTGTAAACATGGGGTAATTGTAAACAAGTCATGCTGTAAATACTTAAATGCATCTAGCGAGCTGGAGTTGCCAAAAATAAAAACTTTGAATAATTGGTCTTACTATAAAAAAGAACTTCGGGTTCTTGGTGACAGCTGTGATGAAAAATTTCGCGATGAAAAAAACATGATATCAAATTTTGGTTTTCACACAATCTACGTAATCTTCAAAATTCAAGAAAAAATATGAAAAAGTAAAAAAGTTGGTGTTTGATGCATTAATTTAGTTCTACGGACATTCAAAAATGATGAAATTCAATTCTTATGATTTTTGAAGCTGAGAAATTAATTTTCTGCAGCATTCACCAATACCCATCAAATTTTTCAGGTGTGGGGTAATTGTAAACACGTGTTATTTAAATGGAATTCACAAATTTAAACACAAAATATCATTTTTTTTGGTTTTGATTTTTTTTTGATTTTTTTTTCACAAGTTAGTTTTTCCACACGTTTAAATATTTAATCTGTATAATTTTTTTCCAAATTATGCAAAAAACCCCGAGAGATACGTTTTTTATGGGGTACAATGTATGCATTTACATTTACCCCATCATTGTGGGGTAAATGTATATATTCTTGTCCAATTGTAAACGAAGTCCATAATTTCGGAATGAATAATCGAATCGATGAAAACAAACCGCCATATTATTCCTCATACATTCATTGATACATGGAAAAAATTTCAATCACTTTGCTTTCTTACTTACAGAGTAAAACAAAAAAGAGTATCACAAAATCGGTTCAATTTTCCGGAAAATTTACAATTACCCCAATTGACCTTACATAGTTACAGGTTACAGATGGGTATGAAGCTACCTAGATGCACTAAACGTATGTCTACCATCTACATAGGTAATTATGTGTGTTATGTGGTACCTATGTGGTATGTGCATTAGGGTGGCTCGAAAAAAAAAACATATCTTGGATTTCGACCAAATTTGGTGGAGCGGTTTACTTTGAGTGGGAGACTACCCAAAAAAAATTTGAGCCCCCCCCCCCAGGTGCAAGGGGAGGGGAGCAGGGGGTGCTCAAAGTGCACCTCCTTTTAAAAAAAACGCAGTTTTTTGTGATTTTTAGAAAATCAAAATCGTGCGAGAAGCCGTCACAGCACTCAAAAGTTGCGATTTGAGTTTCTACAACTCCCTGATCCATCGCCGTCCTCCTCCGATCAAGATTCAGACTGCTGGAATGATTTTTTTCATCAAGTAATTGAGCAAAAAAAATTTTTCGATCACTGAAAGTAAATTTTGAAAAAAAAATTATGAAAATTTTATGCACCAGTGCAGCCAACAGCGAATCGTAAAATTCCAAAGTACAGAATTTATGGCAACTTTGAATTAATTACTTTTTCGCTTGAAAATATTATGAATTTTTTCCACTTGCTAGAAGTAAATTTCGGAAATTTTTCGGAAAATTTTGTATATCAGTGTAGCCAGTTGTAAATTCTACTCTATGGAATTTACGTTTATCTCGAATTAATTTTTTTATCGTTTGAAAAATTCACATTATTTTTACGTTTATCTCGAATTAATTTTTTTATCGTTTGAAAAATTCACAGTATTTTTACGTTTATCTCGAATTAATTTTTTTATCGTTTGAAAAATTCACAGTATTATTTTTGTTTTCAATCAGATCAATAGAAGTATGTTTTGATTTTGAAGCAATTGTTGAGAAGCCAAGTTGGTAGGCTGTCAGCTCCATAAGAGAACGCTAGAAAATTGAAAAAAAAAACAGAACTGGTAAGTATATTCTCTCGCAGGCATAAAAATAAATACAAGACAATTTTTTTGAAAATTTGAAGACAAGTGACGTAAGTAATCCATTCTCAAATCAGTGAAAGATCTTGTTCAGTTCATACGACCGCGCATCCCGATGTGAAGATATGTTTTCAAAACATACCTTTTTCGATTGGGAAAAAAAATTGGTCCAATTACTTGATGAAAAAAAAAAATGCATTCGAGTTCTTAATATTAGAATATGAATATCACAATTAGCTACTTGCTGCACTGACGTAAAAATTTTCAAAAAATAATTTTTAAATTTTCATTTCTGATGACTGAAAACGAAATTATTGTGAATTTTTCAAACAATAAAAAAATTAATTCGAAATTAACGTAAATTTCATAATGTAGAATTTATAACTGGCTACACTGATATACAAAATTTTTCGAAAAATTTCTGAAATTTACTTCTAGTGAGTGAAAAAAATTCATAAAGTTTTCAAGCGAAAAAGTAATCAATTCAAAGTTGGCATAAATTCTGTATTTTGGAATTTTACGATTCGCTGTTGGCTGCACTGGTGCATAAAATTTTCATAATTTTTTTTCAAAATTTACTTTCAGTGATCGAAAAAAATTTTTGCTCAATTACTTGATGAAAAAAATCATTCCAGCTTGGTGAAAAATTCAGATTATTGAAATATTGCAATCTGCAACTTTTGGACCCCCTGGTAGCAGTCTGAATTTTGATCGGAGGAGGACGGCGATGGATCGGGGAGTTGCAGAAACTCAAATCGCAACTTTTGAGTGCTGTGATGGCTTCTCGCACGATTTTGATTTTCTAAAAATCACAAAAAACTGAGTTTTTTTTCAAAAGTAGGTGCACTTTGAGCACCCCCTGCTCCCCTCCCCTTGCACCTGGAGGGCTCAAATTTTTTTTGGGTAGTCTCCCACTCAAAGTAAACCACCCCACCAAATTTGGTCGAAATCCAAGATATGTTTTTTTTTTCGAGCCACCCTAATGTGCATATTGTACATATAGGTACATGCACATTAGGGTGGAGTGCGAAAAGAAACATACCTCGGATTTTGACCAAACTCGGTAGGATTGTTGGGTCACTATCGAAGACTACCCTAAAAAAAATTGAGCCCCTCAGGTGGAAGTGGGGGGGGGGTGAGCTAGAGGTCCCTAAAGGGTACCTACTTTTGAAAAAAAAACATACGGTTTTTTGTGATTTTAGGGAAGTAAAAATGACGTGAGATTCGTGGAACTGCACTTAAAAGATGCGATTTGAGTTTCTGGAGGTCGAAAAGTTGCAGATCGCGAAATTCAAATATTGTGAAATTTTTGCTGGCTCCGAGTTATTTATTTTTGCGCCGGGTAATTTTAGTGAAAGTCAAATTATTGGAATTCGCGTTGCTCTGATCATGTTGCGTCTTACTACATATATCTTATGCCTGGAAAAAATCACAAATTTCGTTGTTTTTTTCATTAATTAGAAACAAACTGAGGAGAAAATTTTCTTAGACCATATTAATACTATATGGTCTAAGAAAATTTTTCGTACCAGTGCAGCCACTTGTAAATCACGAAACCCATTTTTTTTGTTTTTTCAATTATCAGAAGCAAATTATGAAACAAATTTTCCGTACTAGTGCAGTCGCTTGTAAACCACGATACTCCAATAACTGAAAATTAATCTAAATGAAATTTGAATAGTATATTATCGAGTTTATAATTCGATTCACATATCAACTAAGTGCTGAAAATTTCGGAAAACGATACAGAAACGACGTTATTTTAGCACATTTTTTGAGCGTTTTATGCGGATAGGTACCTAATACCAGATCAAGAAACTAACGAGGGATTGGTAAAGTCATAAAATTACCGTCTATTTTCCTGATTTCTCATTGAAAAAATGAATTTTGAGACTTGAAAGCAAAATTATCGCAAAAAGGGTACCTATTTATCGGGTATTATGACCTGCTGAACACGAATATGAGATTGGTTTTTTCATTTGGCAATTTGTTCCTAGAAAATTCGTCATTTTTTGCTCGAGATACGAAATTTTAACTTGAAAATGACTAATTTTCAGAGAAGAAATCCGGACCGCGCGAATCATTTCAGTCGTTCAGCGTTCAACTCTTTTTTACGTCTTATCACCATTTGAAAGAGGGAAACTGGAGGATGATGAAATAAACATTTTCGAATTTCGTTGTCGGTTGTATTCTGAATGGTCGAATTTGCTCAAATTATTGATTAATATTCATAATTTTGTGCGAATTTGACCATACAAATACAACCGACAACGAAATTCGAAATTGTTTATTTCATCATCCTCCAGTTTCCCTCTTTCAAATGGTGATAAGACGTAAAAAAGAGTTGAACGCTGAACGACTGAAATGATTCGCGCGGTCCGGATTGCCAAATGAAAAAACCAATCTCATATTCGTGTTCAGCAGGTCAAAATACCCCGATTAACAACCTTTTCGCGATAATTTTGCTTCAAGTCTCGAAATTCATTTTTTCATACGTAGGTAAGTACCTACCTAATTAAAAATCGGGGGTTTTGTGGTTTGCAAGTGACTGCACTGGTACGAAGAATTTTCTCCTCAGTTTGTTTCTAATTAGTAATTACTAATGAAAATATGTACAACAAAAATTGTGAATTTTCTCAGCGATAAGATATAGTAAGACACAACATGATCACATCAACGCGAATTCCAATAATTTGACTTTCAGAATTTCCAATTAGCTACATTGGGGTGCATTCACTTTGGGTTTGAAATTATGTTTACACAATTTGAAATTGTGTATGAACTATGAACATTAGGTATTTCCTCGTCGTTTCTGAATGATTTGATTCGATCATTTTGTCACTTTACCAAAATTAAATGGTTATTTTATAGTACCTAAATCAAATGACAAAAAAAGTGCTAACCAGCAGTTTCTGAATTCAAACGAACGAATTTGCACATGATAAAAGTTTATACACAATTTCAAATTGTGTAAACATAATTTCAAACCCAAAGTAAAATATGCACCCTTGATCGAGAAAATTTTCAAAATTATCTCCAAAAAATTGTTTTGAAAAAGAAGGTAAAATTACCCGGCGGCGCAAAAATAAATACTCAACTCGGAGCCAGCGAAAATTTCACGATATTTGAATTTCGCGATCTGCAACTTTTCGACCGCTTGCTTGGTAGCAGAAAGAGCTTTGATCCGAGAAGAGTGGCAACGGTTCAGGGAGATGTAGAAACTCAAATCGCACCTTTTTAGTGCTGTTTCATGATTCTCACGCCATTTTTACTTGCCTAGAATCACAAAAAAACGCGATTTTTTCAAAAGCAGGTGCCCTTTGGGGACCCCTAGCTCCCCCTCCCCACTTCCACCTGGAGGGCTCAATTTTTTTTGGGTAGTCTCCGATAGTGACCCAACTACTCTACCGAGTTTGGTCAAAATCCGAGGTATGGTTTTTTTTTTCGCGCTCCACCCTAATGTACATATGGTACCACATAACACATATCACATATATGTACCTACTACCTAGGCAGAGGTACGATACCCGATAGGTACATACATACTCGTACCTTATGTATTACCAACTACCAAGTACCATGTATCATGTATCGTGTATCGTGTATCGTGTATCGTATGTAGGTTAGGTACCTCGTACTTGGCTAGTAGCTATTAGCTAGTACCTACTAGCTACCTACTTGTTACCTGTTGTACGTTACCTACGTATACCGGTTACCGGTTACGTATGTACGCTTGTACTGTTATACTACCGCAAGTTGGTACGTCCGAATTCTACGTAGGTAGGTAGGTAGGTAGGTAGGTAGGTAGGTAGGTAGGTAGGTAGGTAGGTACCTTCTTATACGAGTAGGTATTACTATTTACTACCATATCGCCGCCGCCGCCGCCGCCGCAGTCTAACGTTACTCTTACTCACCCGTTACTGTCGCTACTGCTGGACGGAGTAGATGTAGGTGGCGTTTTTACTGGGTCTGGGCTAGGGCATCCTAGGCCATCGTTACCGAGGGCTGTAGATTTGTGATCGAGGCAACATCCGAATAAAGTTAATTCGCAGCTTATTTGCGCACAACTGTCGTTATTCGCACCTTGAGCCGGTGAAACCTGATCGGGACAACAACCGTATTTCGTTTCTTTGCAGTTCGATATTTCGGCGCAACCTGAAATACGCGTAAAAGCCCATCATTAGACCGTATCACTTGTAGTTGTATCTCCTGCATATTCGAATTTAGCGCGCACACCTAGCACCTAGCACCTACACCTACACCTACAACCACACATTATCCAAGTTTTTTTTTCTCGTTTTCGTTTTCGTTTTCGTTACAACTTACAGCTGCGCTTGCGGATACACAGCACACACATTTTTTTTAGTGCAAGTTGGAGCTACCTCCATCTCAACTCCTAACCCCTGCCCGCTGCGCTGCCGTGCCACAGTCACAAACCCAGAGGGTCGGGTCGGGTCGGGTCGGGTCGGGTCGGGTCGGGTCGGGTCACGTCCGCGAGGGCGATTAGGGGTCGTTATTGACCAGGGAGGAGGCCCGAGTGCACTTCTGGGAACCGAAACGAAAACTCCCTACGTTACCTAGATAGTTATGTGACATATTTGTCTGCAAACACGCTCGCTTTTCGTAAGAATACCTACCTGATTAAGTGATTACCTTCCGTATCCACGAACCAAGCATTGGCAGAAAAAATCGGCAATGGATAGGTAATTTTCTGAAAATTCGTCTTCTCCAAGTTTTACGGGTTTGTTTTATGGTTTTTCAGATACCAGATACCTACTACCTACCTACTACCTAATACTTAATATGTACCTATATACCTATACTATTCGTCTCGAGCCTCGAAATGTCAAGTGTGGATATCACCTTACCGCCTACCGCCTACCGCCTACCGCCTACCCAGGTACAATACGTCGTAGAGTAGTTTAGATTTTGTAAAAAATGTAATCTCGTGTCGCGTCGCAGTCGTGCTTGTGATCGTGAAAACAAGACAAGAATGTAGAAAAAATCGAGAAAGACAAACGAAACAAATCGGAACAAAATTTAAAATGAAGGCAAAAAATCTTTCAAAAAACGCGACGCGACGCGACTTGACGTGACGTGACGTGACGTGACGTGACGTGACGTGACGTGATGTGACGTGACATCTACCCTACAGCAGGTATTAGGTATAGGTACCTACTACCTACTACCTACTACCTACTACCTACTACTTAGTAAGTAGTTAATATTTGGAATACCATATAGTCTATGGTATTCCAAATATGAAGAAGGTAAACAGATCACACACACACACACACACACACATGTGAAGAAACTGTGCATTTTGAGACTTTGCTGGTAACCACATACCACATAGCACATAGCACATAGGCTATTATTCGATTGAAATAGGTACCCATATGTAACACACTTTTCGTGCATTGCAAACTGCAAAGCATACGAAAATACGAAATACACCAGTACCTATCTATCATGCCAATTTTTTTTTCCAATAGAATGATAATGATAAATAATCATTCCCATCAGCTGGAGAAAAATGATTTGTAGTGTAATAATTACTAGGTAAATAGTAGGTATAATGTTAATGTACGGTAAATTACGAGCATTTTGTATACTTTGCTAATTGCTATGATCTAACACTTACATAGTGAGTTTGATGTTTCAACCGAATAACATGTCGTTACTCGTTAGTAAGGGAAGGTCTTGAAACGCACAGTTTTTCCACATGTGCTTGTACCTTGTACCTTCTTATTTGGAATAGACTATACGTACCTAGCCTACCTACCACCTCCTACCGCCTACCGCCTATCTCCTACCTCCTACCTAGGTGGTTGGTGCATATGAAAAGGTAGGTACATAATAAGTACCTATGTATTTCTTTTGTTCAAATCTTCACAATCGACCATCATCGGTAGACGAATTTACTTATAGGTAGGTACCTAGGTAGGTACATACCAAAACGTACGCATGACGGCATGACCTACAGAAAATCCCGGCTCCTGACTAGGTATAGGTGTCTATAGACCCCTGCGCCGATGACAGTTCCTTCGGCAGCGGCTAAAGTGGCGACACTGTCGGCGGCGGCGGCTCACGCCGGCTGGAAGCTTTCAAAAAATTTTGAAAAATCATGTTTGAAAAACAAAAAAAATGCACTTTTTTTCACATTTTCAAGATGAAAAATCGCCTTGTCGATCTTTAAGTTACAATATTAATAGTCAAAAACAAAACGGCTCGAGCCGAGACATTTATCGGCGGCGGCGGGGTCAAAAAACCCACATTTTTCGGCGGCGGCGGCGGCGTGGCGCGGCGGCGCAGGGGTCTAGGTGTCTATACTTTTTAGGTACCATACGTCTCTGCCTGCGCCGCGCCGCGTCGGCACCGTAATTCTTTCCGTCGACCGCGACCCTTCATATCGCGCTTTCGAGTACCTTTTATCTGTTCTTTTCCTGCCCCTGCCCCTGCCCCTGCCCCTCCCGCCGGAATATACTTAATAACATCATTACTGCCGGATGTGCGGATGTGCGGATGTGCGGATGTGCGGATGTGCGTTACTTTATCGTGCAATGCACACATTGTATGTACTGTACATATTACGTACGTAAAGTGTGCGTGTAGTGTACGTGTGCCTAAGCGTGTGCACGCTGATTGCGATTATGGATTAGGCTAAAGAATAAGAGTAAACGCGACCGGTGTTTATTTACCAGCGCTGAAAGGTCCGCTTGCCGCGGTTATTCCGTCGAAACAGCAACCGAATTCGGTCAGTTCGCATTTCGCGAGCTTTTTCTTCTTCTTTTTGCATTGTTTAGTCGTCTCTTTTGTTATAGCTGCTGTAAGTATCGCGTTCGTAGCCATCGTAGATTTGGACTCGGCTGAAACATAAATGCAGTACCTACCTATACTTACACGTGTACATTTCTTTACTTTTACGGTTACGGTTACGGTTACGGTTCGGCTACCATTAACCGGGCGTTAGTACGACCACCGCGCTGCGCGGCGCGGCGCCGCCTTCCAGCGGTAAATACTCGTACATGTAAATGTAGTGACGATAACGGCGGGTGGCGCCTGGCGCAGAACCGCGAACCGCGCAACGATACGCATAGAACTAGTTATCAGAGAGGCACCTACCGTTTGATGTAGTTTCCGCTGTCTGGATGTCGCTTCCGTCGCTCCACGAAAGCGGAGGAGAAGGCGAATTCGTCGAGGTCCAAGTCAAAGTCGAAGTCGAAGTCGAAGTCGAAGTTGAAATTTCGTCGTTAATGTCGTTTCGCGACGACGAGCCAGTGATGATAGTGACTCCGCTACTTTCGTCGCCGTAAGCGTTTGTGGTAATAACGTTTGAAAAACCATCTTCAGTCGAAGTGATTCGAACGCTTTCCGTAGACGCCGCCGCCGTCGTCGTCGTCGTCGTCGCATCCATATCAGCGATATTCGACGCGTTTGTAATTTCAAAACTAATCGACGTAGTTGCGAAGTCGGTACCGGTGCTGAAGCTAGCGCCGCTGCTGCTGCCGCTGCTGCTGCCGCTGCCGCCGACCGTTGTATCTAACGGCAGATCGTTAGATTGTGCGGTGGCGGTGGCGGTGGCGGTGGCGGTGGCGGTGGCGGTGGCGAAGTGGTCAACGACTGTGGTCTGGCCGTTACCGATCTCTGTTTCGGCGCTTTCAGAGGGTTGTCGGTCAACAGTCGTCGTTGTCGTCGTGAATTCGGTTACATTTGTAGCCGCCGAGTCGGAAGAAATGAACTCGCTCGTAATCGTAATTAGGTCAGATTGCTCTAAAAATTCTACCACCGGACCGGTTGACGTTTCGTTCGGCAATTCTTTTCTCTGTGATAGAAATCATGCAAACACGAAGCGAATCAATGGAATTGAATTTTTGGCCGGATTCGCGCAAGCCTTTGGATGTACGTCTACGTCTACGTACGTGTATATAGCTTTAGCTAGGTGCTAGGTGCTAGGTACCTAACAGCGATGTTTTTAAATTTACCTGTACTCTGGTCCCTGGTATGTACTATGTACTATGTAGGTAGCTAGGTACCTAGGTCTATGTACGCGTACGCGTACGCGTAGGCGTAGGTAACTAAGCAGAAGGCGCAGGCGAGCATGGTTCCGCCCATGCATGTACCTACTACCTACTACCTACACATACGTACATGGTAGACTGGTAGACTAGCACTACTCAGTACTTACCTCCTTAATATGTAACTACCTAACTGTTGACCTGCCCTACCTTTTTTTTCTCGTTCCTTCGAAATACGCGTAGGTAGTATATTATGCAACTAGGGAGATTAAATGATTTTCGACGAATTTTCAGGTTTATTGTCCGCGCGAAGCGAGGGAAATAACTCGAAATCGTCGAAAATCATTTTTCTCCCGAGTTGCATACGATATTTTTCATTGTAGAGGGAGTAAAAGTAGACTTTTACTCCCTCTACAATGAAAAAACTTTTGTTACGGTATCGTGAGAGAAATAACGATAGGGAAATGTTTTAAAATACCTAAGTACGAGATGCGCCTGCACATGTGGCCTGGCCGCGCGCGTTTTGGCGCCACGTATCATTATAACGGGCAAAGCAGCGAACAGTAAAAGTACAGGAAGTAACTAGTCAACTACTAACCAGTAAACGTACCTAGACCTACTACCTATACACTTTTATAAACCTATGGTATAAAAGGTCGAAATGAGGTTACCGTCATAGGTTATTTTTTTGGGCGTGGCACTTGTAGGCTTGTTTCTATACAAGTAGGTGATCAGCTGATCACATTGAAAAGAAACCAAAGTGCGATGGACCACCATGCCCATGCTCATGCGTCATGCCCGTGCCTAAGCTCATGCCCATTGTATTGTAATGACATACCTATCACGATAGAGGACTGCGCCGCGCCGATGACAGCCCCTTTCAGCGGCGCGGCGGCCAAAGTGACTACAGTGTCGGCGGTTGGCGCTGGCGGCGCGCCGATCGCAGCCGATGTTATCGGCGGCGGCTGCAAAAATACCTGGTGCCGGCTCACGCCGGCTAAAACAGTACTTTTTTTGTTATAAACCCTAAATATTTTTGTAGAATTGGAGAAATAAGCCTTATTAATTCAAGCTAATCTGACTATATATCTCCAAGCTCTCTTGAATTTTTTCAATTTCTCCACTTTTTTCCTAAAAGTTAGGTACGTATATTCAATTTTACAATTTTTCCATTAATCAATTTTTTTAAATTTAAATTTCCTCAAAACTTATCCAACTTAGATTTCAACGTTTTTTTCGACTTCATATTTTTATTAGGTATACCTACTTTTTAGAATTGCTTCGAATTAGGTACTTATTTTTTAAAAGTTTTTCTCAATTCTTTACTTTTTAAAATTTCTTACGATTCAAAATTGTTTCCAATTAAAATAAGTAGATGTACCTTCGCGATATTAGCAGTGAATTTGGTGCCCGCTTCGATTTCCAATCTACTCCCCTCCCCCAATGGTGTTCCTAGATGAAAAAAATTCTGGAAAAATTCTCGACTCTCCTCTAACTTTTCCCTTTCGGAGCTATCGCTATTTTATTGCACCATATTCTCGAGAGTTTCTAATTTCAACGGAAGTGAAGGGAATTTTCTGTTCTTTGGCACAAAGTTCCACCTAGTAGAAAAAAGGAGGGGTGGAGAACATCAAAAAATTTTCGCATCGATGGACACAATTGGGGGCTGAAGAAACCGAAAATCGAAGCGGGGCCAAATTCATCATTTTTTTACAGTAATTGAGTACTTACTGTTTTCTTCAATTTTTTTCTCAGTATTGAATTTAAAAAAAAAATTCAACTTTATGTTCTTCAAAATTTATTTCAACTCGATACTTAATTGGAAGAAAATTTTAAAAATATGGAATTGAAATTTTTTTAAAATCACAATTAGTCAAATTTACAGAAAGTTGAACTTTGAACTTTGAACTTGGATCATCGAAATCCCATTTGCGTCAGAACCATTTAGGGGGTAGTGTATGATTTGTTGTGATGCAAGTATAGGGTAAAAAAAATCGGCTGGAAGCTGCGACGGCGGCGACGCAGGCCTCTTATCACGTATGGTATTAGTAAGTAATAAGTATACGATTGCGAAGTCTTACCGTATTCGTATCCGTATCCGTATCCATATCTGTAGCCGTATCGATGAATATGGGTATGGGTAGTGTAACTACACGTAAACCGTCTTTTTCGTATTCTTCGCATTCGTCTTCTGAAGTATCCTCGGATACGACGCCTGCCGGTACTAATGGCATAATTTCGTCTGTAAAAATTACCATACAAAAACGAATAGGTAAGCCGTCGCGTCGCGTCGCGTCGCGTCTTGAAATGGTTTAAATAAGTACCTAACCTAACCTAACCTAACCTAACCGGTAACCTACTACCTTCCCTATTAAGTACCTACCTACATAGCACTTACCTAGACCTACCACGTAAAATCGAAAAGTAAAAAAGAATACCTCGTACCGTATTAAGCTCGATCGTCGCGTCGCGTCGTCGAGATAACCTATCTTTCAACTTACGAGTACGAGTACCTTTATCCAGCGTTGTTCATTTCTAACAAATCGAAGCGCATCCTCATCCCTTGACCTTATACGGTGGCGGCGACGGTGCGGCGCGGCGTTAACGTAGGTCTGAGTATTATTTTGAAAAACTTATTCGGAGGAGGAGGGGGGGGGGTCTTTTTAAATGAATTTTTGTCAAGTTACGTATACTTTTATTTTTTTTCTTTAAAATTGAAATTTGTATCTATTTTTTAGTCGAAGTTTTATTCTTGGCAATTTAATAAGCCTCCCCCCCCCCATATTTTCAACGACGAGTTGCTCATCAAAAATATCGAAGGGTAAGAGCACAAAGGTTGTATCTGCCATTAAAAAAATTTCGAAAAAGTTGAAATTGATAAGGCTTTCGCAGTGTTATAATTTTTTTATTTCACGAAATTCTTTTTTCTGTAGTACCTACATAGCTGTATAGTATGCAGCACGTGCAGAAAAGGGAACTTCGAAAAATAAAAAAATGATAACACTGTGAAAGCCTTATCAATTTCAACTTTTTTGAAATTTTTTTGATGGCGGATACAACCTTTGTGCTCTTACCCCTCGAAAAGCCCTCACCGGACCCCTGCGTAAATGTACAACACAAACGTACTTAACGTGAACGTTGAATGCGTAGAATTGCGTAGATAGACGTAGGTACTAGGTAGATACAGATACCGTGCGAAGTAGCTAGGCAATAACTAGTAGCTAATAGCTAGTACTACATGCTACATGTCATTGTTTGGTGCTCGGCGCTCGGCGCTCGGCGTTCGGCGCTCGTCGCGCTGTTACGATATGGTGCCTATTAGGTACGTACGTACGTACGTAGACGTACTACGTAGCTACGTATCCCGGCGCGGCGTGCAAAAAAGAGCAGAAAATTCTGCTGCTTTCTGTTCCTTTCTGCTGCCGATGCGCGCTGCACGCGCAATGAGGGGTAGGGTGTCAAAAAAGGGTCGTTCTGTCGTTCAACGCCCAACGGGGGTTCAAAGGAACAGGCGGTGGAAATTTCTGATCTTTTCTGTCCATGTTTCTGGTTTTTTTTGCACGCCGCGGGGCGGTATACGAACGTGTACGTAACGTATCTACTCGTAGGTATTCGATACAGTAGGTAACTAGCTAACTACTAACTACCTAGCGAGCTGCGTCTAGTTTCACGTAGTTTGGTGTCTAAAATTTGAATTGCTATCTACGAAAAGTACAAGCATAGCGTACCTATTTGTGACGGTAGGTTAGGTATAGGTTAGGTTAGGTAGGCTAGGTACCATAAATGAAGCGTGTCAAGTCAAAAGCAACCAAGCGACAAATTTGCAAGTGCTGAGATTTCAACTTACGAGTAGGTACCTTATTTCGTACTGGTAACACAGAGTAAGCTTCTGAACACGTAAGACGTAAATTACTGATAAATTAATGTTACCTACCACGAGTTCATACCTCATTTCTCACATTTCTCATACCGGTACTGTACTTATTACCAAGTCGTATACCGTATACCGTATACCGTATACCGTAAACGTCCTTCTTCAGCTTTTTTACAAGTTTGTTTTTTGGTGAAATTTTTCATGTCATGTCGCTTGGACTTGGTTGCTTTCGACTCGGAACGATTCAAATGTACTCGGACTGGGACACTGGGACTTACCTTCTCCGCAAGGCTGATTATTGCACGCGTCGCTTTTGAATACGATCTTTTTCGCGTCACACTTGGCAACGTCTACCGTCGTATTTCCCAGCATACACAGAACGGTTCGATTTTTAACGCCGCCCCCGCATGCTTTGGAGCACTGAAAATACAAATACAAATACAAATACAAATACGAATACAAATACGAATAGGTACGTGCTTACATGCCTAGCCTACGAGGAGGAGGAGGAGGAGGAGGAGGAGGAGGAGGAGGAGGAGGTAAACGAAACAACAATCCAACAAGCGTACACGTAAAAGCGACACAAGCGTGCGTACCAAAAAAAAACTATCCACCTACCTACTGAGTACTTGAACTTACCTACTTACTATCCGATGGCTCAGCGAATTAACCGCTTACGCAGGATTTGCTTTTTGTTTTTTTAAAACTAGTCTCAAAAATGTTCGAAAGTACGTAAGCGATTTTTTCTAAATTTAATGTTGAAAGCGGTAGGTATTTTTCCGCTTTAACGTATCGGCAGCTAGGTGCTAGGTGTAACGTCTACGCACGCGTACGTATTAGGTAGGTACCGTACCTATATGTACTAGCCAGTAGCCAGTAGGTACGTAGACCTAGGTAGGTACTGCTACCACCAATTGCCTACCATCTATCTAGTGCCTACTGCCTGACTAGGGCTAGTAGCTTAGCTACCAAGCCTACACAATAATGATACGCGTGCGGCGTGCATACACAGCATACACATTACCCATGTACGGTAGGTAGATAAGTAGTACATACATATGTAGTAACCCTAGGCCTACGTATAAGCATGGCTATGGCTATGGCTAGGGCTAGGGCTAGGGCTAGGGCAACTTACAACGCTCCACGGGCCGTAGAACCATTCGCCGTCGCACTGCGCTTTACCGCTACAATTACGAGTAGTCGCGTATTTTTTATCCGGCTCGCATTTAGAATCGGCGGCCTTTTGAAAAACGTCCTCTTTTACGAAGCCGCAAAACACTTTTCTGGACTGTATTCCTTGGCCGCAAGTCGATGAACACTGCAACAACGCAACGGTCCGGTCCAAACGCACGCGTTAGCTTTACCTACAGATAATTATGTAGGTACTACTGGTACCTCTACCTCTCTATGCGACTATGCGACTATGCGCTTACGAGTAGGTAATTTAGTCTATAATTTAGTCTATGATCCAAACACCAAAAAGTGTTCATTCAGCCATCTTTTTTGAGAACCAAAAAAAAATGAGCTGCCAAAATGTCGGTACTACCCGCCTTATTCGAAAAAGGTGGACCCTAAAAAGTTGATTGAGGGCACATTGTCCGAACCAAAAAAATTCGACGGATTTGGGTTGAGGTACTTCTCCCGATATGGAATATGGAATTTTTTTCCGTTGCACCCTGCACAACTGCATTTTATTGCATTATTTAAGTGCAATTTTTATGCTTTTTGGACGATTTTTGACAGTAAAACCGCCCTCTTATCCAAAATATAGGTGAGAACCAAAAACTCTTCGTTATTCGTTAATTTTGTTGAACGAACCCGTTTTGCTCAAAAATAGGGATGCGGCATATCGAAATTGTTTAAAATTTCGCGCTGAGTTTGAAAATTGTAATAAATTTTAAATTTGACCCCCTGGGTGGAGTTTAGACCTCCTCCTTAAAATGGTAGTTTGTCGTCCAAAATGCATAAAAATTGCACTGAAAGTGCAATAAAATGCAGTTGTACAGGGTGCAACGAAAAAAAAAATACATATTCGATATGGGGAGAAGTACTACAACCCAAATCCGTCGAATTTTTTTGGTTCGGACAATGTCCCCTCAATCACCTTTTCAGGGTCCACCCTCCACCACCACCACCCCCTCCCCCCATTGTGCAGGGTTAAAAATCTGAAACTGCACTTTTTCGAATAAGGCGGGTAATACCGACATTTTGGCAGCTCATTTTTTTGGTTCTCAAAAAAGATGGCTGAATCGATTTGTAGTGCACTTTTTCATCCTTCGATTGTAGACTAATTAGGTACTATCTACGTAGTACGTAGACGTTCTATGTATCTATGTAATATGTACAGTAACAGTATGTAGTACCTAACCTGTAACCGCAGCGCAGCGCAGCGCAGCGCAGATAGCAGCGATGTTAACTTACCTCGCTCCATTGTGTCGCGTACCACTGATATTCGCAAAACGACGACGACGACGTTTCGCATTCTCTAATCGTTTCGGGTTCGGGTCGTTTAGATTTTTTGCAGTACGAATCCGGATACGGTTTACCTTTGGCCGATGAGCAAACTACGTTTCGTGTTTCGAAAGCGACGTCGCATTTATCTTTACACTTTCGACCAACAGTATAGGTAGAGACGGCGGCGGCGGCGGCGAATAGCGTCCGAAAAACAAAACAGACACGCGATGTAACAGAGGTTGGTTAAGTAACAAATATTCGTAATTCGTATGCTTATACCTATACGTCGATGCCGATGCCGATGCCGATGCTGATGCCGTACGAGTAGGAGAGTAAGATATACGACGCGACGCGCGACCAACTATGATATTTTCTCTGTTAAGTGTTATTTGTTATTCTATTGAAGTAATTGATGTCTGTCTCGCAATGATTATTTTTCTGTACTTGTATATGCATTTTCCTATGTTTTTATATGCTCTCTCTGTGTGGTATTTTTATGCTCTCTCTGTATTTTTTCTCTGTACCTATCTTTGTTCTATTAATCGGTGTTTTATTCGGTTGTTCCCTATGTAGGTACTTAGTACTTACTACTCGCATTTTTTTTTTTTTTTTTTTCTTTAAACGTAGATGTCGTGGTCCGATACAACGCCCGGTTGGGCATGTTGTCGTATATCTTACTGTTATCACACACTAATGTTCGAATATTCACAAAAATATACTTTACTTTGGGTAAGTACTTTACGTAGGTGCACTGGCACTGGCACTGGCACTGGCACTGGCACTGGCACTGGCACTGGCACTGGCACTGGCACTGGCACTGGCACTCGTACAGCTACAGCTACAGCTACATAGGTATGGTACCTACTGCTACTGGTGCAACTTACATCAGACCATTCTGTAACTATCCAATCTACGCCTTCGCACGGCCGAACAAAACACGCTTTTTCCGTTTCCGGCGTAGCATCGGAGCAAGCGCTGTCTTCGACAATTGTAATCTTGCCGCCGTCCGTTTTATAGTAGCACTTTATTTCTCTTCTTTGGAAGCCCTCTCCGCATAATTTGTCGCACTACCGTAGCAGGAGCGGGAGCGGGAGCGGGAGCGGGAGCGGGAGCAGTAGACAAACATTAGCTAGGTATGTGATGTACTTGTACTTACGTTAGGTAATAGGTATGCCGTATGCTGTATGCATATGCAAGTGGGTAGGTAATTAGGTAGGTATTGTAATGCTTACGGCTTTCCAGGGACCGACGTACCACTTGGGACATGGTACTGCCACGTTGCAGGATTGCCATGTATTCGGTTTTTCGACGTTGGCGTTGCTAGTTTCACATAAACTTTCATCCACCGCACTCGATTTACCGTTACCGAGCACTTGTTCGCATTTTATCTGCAAGCACGAGATGAAACGAATAAATCCATTCCACTCCATTACATTACAAACTGAATCGTCGCGTCGTCGTAGGTAGCACGGGCGCGGGCGCGGGCGTTCACTCTCCCACTGTCTCTCACTCACTCACTCACTCACTCACTCACTAACTCACTTGAAAGTACACAATACGCAATCATGTACAATTGTACATGTACATGTACCTAAGTATATCTATGTGGCGTGCAACGCGCACGTACCGTTCTGTTTTGTGTGCCGTTGATTCCGCAGCTGTGCGAGCATGGCGACCATTCGCCCAAGATCCATCGTGGCGGGCAAGCTTCTTGGGCGCAAGTCTGATTTCTAATCGGCTCCAAAGCCGGATCGCATAGATCGTTGTTAACCATAGTCGCCGTTTGATCTCGTTTTTTAGCGCACCATACTTTTCTGACTTTATACCCTTGTAACACACGACACACGACACACGACACACGCGTTATACGAGTAAGTAGGTAAGTACTAAGTACATACAAGTACATAGGTACGTAATACGTATAGGTACCTACTACCTAGCTACCTACGTAGACGTACAGGCACCTGTGTACCTGTGTACCTACGTAGTATTGATATATCGTATTGATATATCGGTACTCGTACCGTACCTAGGTAGTGTACGTTTACACGTACATACATATCTACCTATCTTCCTACCTACCTACCATATATGTGTGTGGTAGCGCATGGCGCGAGGTGGAATACAGCACAGTGCAGTGCAGTGCAGTGCGGTACGGTACTGCAGAGTAGAGTACAGTAGGTGCAATAGGGTCTTGTAAGCTACGCAGACGCAGACGCACACGCACACGCAGGTACATCTACATCTACAATTCTACATACGTAGACCTACGTACGTCTACGTACTCGTATTATGTATCAGTAGCTAAGTACCTGTGTAGTGTACCTATCATTGGCGGCATCTACACTACAGCAGAGCTGCGCTTGCTGTACATGGGCAAATTCCATGTACAGCATGCTGTACATGGGAAAACTCGCTGTACATGTAGAAATTTGCTCTTAGGTATCGGCGGGGACCCCCTCCCCACCCCGTTCGACTATTGGAAATTTTTTTGCTGTACATGGAAAGAATGCAAGTTGCCACCCCTGGTACCTATACCAAAATGAAATGTGCCAGACAGAATTGACTAGCCAATGCCAAATGTTACAGAAATAGAGTCGTAGGTACGCTAATTGGTAGGTTGGTAGGTAGGTAGGTAGGTAGGTAGGTAGGTAGGTAATCGTAATACGTAGGTACGTGGCACGTGTGGCACATTATTTACCTCCGCCGCAAGTCGAGCTACAATTTGAAAATGCATCGTACAACCACTCGTATCCTTCAGAGTCGGTGGCTTTGATCGAGCCATTCGTAACGCTGTATTCGTATTCGATGTCGGCCTTTTTCTCTTGATACAACACCTGAAAACAGCGAAACAAGAAAGAAAATAGATATATGTACATACTACATAGCTAGACCTACACCTACAGCTACAGCTACGCTACTGCTACTGCTACTGCTACTGCTACTGCTACTGCTACTGCTACTGCTACTGCTACTGCTACTGCTACTGCTACATACAGATAGAGTGGCCATGCCGATGCAACGCCATCGTACATATATATATATACAGGCATGCTGCAGCCTTACGAGACCCGTTTTGGATATCTCGCTATCCTTATTAGGCCCGTTTTTACCTTGTGAGGCCCGAAATCGGGTCTCGCAACGTCATGCCATATAAAGTGGTTTTTCATGATGTATGCATACTCAGGAGTCTGTAGGCAGAGGGTCTCGCAAGGTCGTTTGTATATCTTTGTATATGATTTACCTCGCCTCTCTGCACACAGCAACATTTGGAAACTTCAACCATGCGCCATTCAAATACGAATCAAGCTAAAGGGATGGCGCTTGCACAGTGAAATTCGTCTCATTTTCTATTATTTTTTCCGCTCCACACATCGGCGGTATTACCCGACCCTTCATTTATGCCGATTTTTAAAGTTTCGGGCCTCACAGTGCCTGTATTATCTCCTTTTGCAAAACGGGTCTCGCAAGGTTAGTATGATCCATATATATATATATATACATACACATACATACTACATATAAGTACCTATGTAATGTAGGTATAGCGGTGTATAGGTACCGTACCGTACCGTACCGTACCGTATAACCGTAATGTACATTGTACACCTGTTACCCTGTAGTCTTGCAGGTCTGCACAGTGCACATTCATACTGATATATATTGGTATATTTTTGAATATTTGTACAGATTTCGAATTACATTAACTTTACCCTCGTACCTTACCTACCGTATGGTTTCTCGTGAAGACGTCTACACGTGCACACGTGAGCAGGCGCAGCAATAGGAGCAGGATAATTGCCCCCCCCCACACGCCCACGCCCACGCCCCGTCCGAGCCGAAAAAGCTTCGTTAAATTATTTATCTCACCCGCTACAGTAGGTATGTAGTTGTATACTATCTGTAGGTAATAGGTATCTATATCTAACTCGATAAAACGGTCAACGGTTTACGTACCACGATGTAAAGCGATTCTGTGATCGGCCCTAAAGCGCTAATGGATTCGATTGCCAGAAAACCGAGGGTGTCGCGAATGCGGTCGTAATGAAAAACCGTGCCAGCGAAACGGAAACTTTTCGGAATATCAATTCTCCAGCCGCCGTTTAAGTAATAAAAATTGGATAAATTTCTCACAGCTGAAAAATAAATCATACGAATTCGCATTACCATTAATACCATTAACGTATAATTTTGCGTCGCGCCCAGTAAGTAGGTAGGTAGGTAGGTAGGTAGGTAAGTAGGTACACTGTACAGTGTACCGAGTAGGTACATTAAGTTGGTTAGGTACGTTCTGTCGCGTACAGACGTACCGCGTCCGTATTAAAATAGCTACCTCCTACCTCCTACCTCCTACCTACATGTGCAATTGTACATACTTAATATCTAAATTTAAGTAGGTACCATACATGGTATGCCGATAGCCGATGTGGAACCGGAAGTGCCGTTCACTTACCCAGATAGTTGTTGGAATATTGCAGTTGGTGTATTTTGATGTTCATAGCTCCAGCCGGTATTAACATCAGATCATTGTAGCCTGCGAAATACATACTCAATTACTCACCTAGCACCTACATACGCATACGCATACGCGCGTAACATTTACCACGAGTTTAGATTCACTGTGTCTGTGGATAGCTACCAGCTACCAGCTACCAGCTATAAGTTAGATATTAGCTAATAGCTAATAGGTACAGGTGGTACGTCTACGTACATATGCAATGTACATACCACTGTAGCCTGTAGCCGTAAACCTACAGAGTAAGCATAAGCTTTTAGTTCCTAACGCCGTAATTGGATTCGTCCCCCACGCGGGGGGGAGGGGGAGGGGGACATAATATATGTTGTATCGGCCATAGGCCATAGCGGGACGTGGCCTAGCTTTAAATTAGTAATAATTGTACCTGATAATTGGAAATACAAGTTTTTAATCTGTAAAGTGTTAAGAATTGTGAAGCGCCTGGGTTTGTAAATTGTACGCGGATGAGTGAAGAGTCAAAAGCGAAAAGTACCAACGCATTTTGCAACTGGGAACTGTTGCGTGCGTTAATTTTCATTTTTGTCTGCCACACCTAGCAATATTTCATCACAATGTACACAGCTCTAGCTAGGTACATATATGTGGGTACTCTCTCATTTCGAATCAGTGAAAAATCACTGATAAACAGTCAGAATTGCAGCACAGGAAAAATCAGTGAAATTCACTGATTTTCAGTGATTTTTCACTAATTATTCAAAGAATTTTACAGATTTTTCAGTGAATTTCATAAATATCACTGAGTTTTCAGTGAATTTTCACTGATTTCCAGTGTTTTTTTTCACTGATTTGTTTTCAGTGAAAAAATTTTCACTGATTTTTTCCTGTGCTGCAATTCTGACTGATTCTCAGTGATTTTCGGTAATTTTCACTGATTTATAATTGAGAGAGTAGTACAAGTCGCCGAAATTCATACACATTTCCACAATCCCAGACCGAAGTCTTGTTGGTACTAGGTGTAGGTACTATGTGACATGACGCATCACGTGTCCCTGGTATTTTCATTCTCACCAGTCGTAACAGCGCCACAACTAGGTATCGGTACGGGTACCGATACCTTTCATCGAATCCCACCACCGGGCGCGGGCGAATGCTGCTCTTACCGCAGTTCCCGCTTCTCCGCAATTTCGCATCCCATACGGCACGGTGTGACGTGACGTGACGTGACGTGACGTGACGTGACGTGACGTGGCGTGGCGTGGCGTGGCGTGGCGTGGCGCAATAATTGAAACGTCCTCGTCGCAATTTTTTGTTTCGAAAGCTTCCATGTGATGCCCAACGTTTGTGGTAAAATCGCACTGTCCCAGCGCCTATTGCTTTCTGCTGCTGGGGAAGGGGAGAGGGGCTTATTGGGAAAGAAAACAGTTTTCCACCAATCCCGCTCAAATTCACGTGGGAGGCAGAGTATTGTAGGCGTAAAAGTACTTCCCCGTAAAATTTTAATTTTTATTCCTTCTCCACATCACAGAGAAGAGCTTTCGCTTCCCGAATTTCAACGTATTCGACAAAAATGACGAAAACGCTGGTTTTTTGATTATAAAACCATCCCATAATTTTATTTTTGAAAAATAAGTACACAACGAATCCGACTGGCTTATTTATTTTTTCATTAGGGGTGTTTAACCACCCCCTTCTCTACCGGCTCTTCACAAATAGGTACCTGTATAGATCTTTCATCTTTCTTTTTTTTTCTATTTAAGCTGCATGATCGAAGGCTACCCCCCTCGGAAAAGTTCTGACTACTCTACATACTATCAACGCTCGCTTGTCAGCATCAAAAGCAAATTGGGGCGTAAGCTACGTACTCGGATAACTAAAAAATATGGTACCATAGTACCATACCTGTACTTGGGCTTGATAGATGGTTATTGATGCAATCTAGTGTTTATCCAATCCGTTATTGATGCAATATTTTAAAAAAAATTTTAAATACCTAACAAAAGTCATTGATGCAATATTTAAAAAAAATTGAAAATAGCAAAAGTTACCTATTCATCCAATTCCGCATTGATGCAATCCGTTATTGATGCAATTATTTGTAAAATATGGAAAATAGCAAAAGTTATTGATGCAATCCTGCATTCATCCAATCCGTTACTGATCCAATGTGTTACAAGTTTCACGAGAACAAGACTATCCTTTAGATGGTCTACTTCTCTATCATTCTCTACCATAGTTCTCTACTATTTGCAGTGTGAATAATAATACAAACACAGCCATACAACCACACTAGTCTATCACGATAAGGGTACTTATTTTCGTGAAACTTATAACAGATTCGATAAATTACGGATTGCATCAATGCGGGATTGGATGAATAGCTTTTGCTATTTTCAATTTTTTTTTAAATATTGCATCAATGAAGGATTGCATCAATGCTGGATTGCATCAATGACTTTCGCTATTTTTAAAATTTTTTAAAATTTTGCATCAATAACGGATTGGATAAATACTAGATTGCATCAATCACTGGTCTCCCTTGGGTTTAATTTCCCGAATTTGTCGACGAGTCGAAAATTTTATCGCGTCGAGAACGAATAATCTCGGCGCATTTATCAATATGAAAGGAAACACGAAGGCGCGTGCGTGCGTGCGTGCGTGCGTGTGTGTGTGTGTGTGTTTGTGTGTGTGTACCGGGTACCAGTACCTACGAGTGTAGCTGGTAGGTTTACGTCTTACGTATACCTAGAGCCTAGACTGAGACCTACACATACGATAGGTACCTATACCTAGTACCTCTACCTACCTATGCAGGTATTACCTAGGGTATAGCCATAGCCATAGCCATAGCGTTTGAACTAGTGAACGTGAACGTAAACGTAAATGTAAATGTAAACGTGTTCGCTTACCTACTTGCAGATCATTTCGAATTAGAATGTCGTTGATGGTGTGGCACGAAGATCCGTCACCGCCGCAAATTCTACACTTGTCTTCTCGTAGAGGGGAGCCGAGTAAACGATCGCAACCGATTGGCTGTTGATGATACACGAGCAAGTTTGAAATAGAAATCGATACATGCGTGCGTACTACCTATCTACGTACTACGTAGCTACGTACTACGTAGTACGTAGATAGGTAGTAGTTGGTACACTGGAAAGATGACCACTAGGTGTAGGTGTAGCGGTAGGTATAAGAAACACGCGCATACGTAAATTACATAGGTACCTACTACCTACTACCTTGACCTATGTAGTAAGTACGTCTACGTAGGTAGCAAAGTACTCCACGCAAATTTACTCGTGCAGGTGCAGGTCAGGTACCCAATACAATACCTAGTACCTATGCACATCAAAACCAGAAAACCTACATATACCTACGTATACAGGATGGTGTAGGTAGGTGCTAGGTGGTACCTCCACCTAGCACCTGTACTCATTACCGCAACATTTAAAAATGAAACTTTTCCGCCTAGGTGGAAAGTTACTTGGTAGGTAACTTTTCGCCAGAATATGCCATGCTTTACAAGTATACACATAGAACTGAGATGTTTTCTTTTCATTGCTCTGGCAAAATCTAACGTCTGTTTTTTTTTTTTTTTTTTTTTTTTTTTTTTGGGTCACCCAATCACAGATGCGTGGGGGGAGTTTATTATTTTTAACCTGTCGACAGTACCTAAACGCTACCACGTAACCCTCATATATACCTACCTATAGGTATATAAAGGCTTGGATGGGGCAAATCTAACGTCTTGGTCCAACAAATTAGGTTACGGTATAGAGAATCGAGAATAGCGATTTACGCCGAGGCGGAGATATACGAGTAGGTAACATGTCATTCCTTTGTCGGTAATGTTCACCTATTCAGGCCCAAGCGCGGGGGAGAGGAGCGGGGTTACCTCTGAGCCCGAGTTTTTTGGAGCACCCGTAGAAGACCGCGTGAGCCTATTAGGACTAAAAAACATGCTGTCTTTGCTGCGTTGCGGGGGCCCTCGCGACGATCTTCTGTTAACTATATTTTATGTCATATTAGGTAGTAGGTGTTGGAATTTTGTTAGGTAGGTACCTTTTCAAAATTTTATTCATAAAAATTAGAATTGTGTAACGCGTACAACATTTACGAGCTGTAAGTAATTAGCAGTATTGAACTCGTGGGCTGGGGGGGGGGGGAGGAGGAGGAGTAGTATTCAAAGCCTCTAAATCCAATTTTAACCTGGGCTCGCGGAAATGAATAAGAAAGGGTCGAGGTGGAAACAAATTCCAACGATATCGAGTGTAGTATCGAAATCTCGAAATCCGTGTTTTTCGATCCTAGGTATCGAATTCATTTTTGAGGTCATTTTCCCAAAAGACTCAAATTAACTCTATGGGGATGGCGACGAGGGTGAGGGGAGGGGGAGGGGGAGGGGGAGGAGGAGGGGTACGTATTTTATACGAATGTACATTAATGATGTACGGTAACTAGTTCGAAACATTTATGTATTAGTAGGTAGTAGGTACCTATACCTATACCTATACGTATAGTGTACCTACTGGCTACTGGCCAGTGGATGCGATGCACCTTTCCTTCTACCTAGTGCTTTTTCTTACGTTATGGCACCTACGCAAATATCGGTTAAACCTACTACCTAACCTATAACTACAGCTAGTAGCTAGTACCTAGTAGCTAGTAGCTAGCTAGCTACGCATACACTTACCACGCATTTTCCATTCACGCAAATGTCGGGTTTCTCGTCGTCGCATGGTGTACCGTCGATTACTTGCTTCTTGTGCCGGTAGTAAAATCGTTCGCCGCGCGGCATACAGTTTAGTTCGCATTTATTCTGGCCTTTGGTGTACGGAACCCAACTGAACGCAGCAAAAATCACCATCAATCGTATGGTACAGACTACAGAGGTCGCAGCTGGGTAGTGGATAGTGAGTAGTGGGTAGGTATTAGGTACCTACTACCTACACCTAGGTAGGTTAGAGTGGCAGTAGCAGTGGCAGTGGGGCGAAAGAAAAAAAATTAGCTACGTGGGTACCCAGTTACCTACGCCTACGCCATTTGTGCTTTACAGACAGACCTAGACCTAGACCTAGACCGAATCGCGGATGTTACGTTTGGAGATGATCTTTTACGAGTATCGACGACTTCTCGTTATACTTATACATATGTAGGTAGGTGATTAGGTAATTAGGTAATTAGGTCGGCGCGTCGCGCGCGTGCGCATGGAGCTAGCAGTTTGAATTTGATGAGAATCAAGTCGGTCTCTCCATCATCGTGCGGTCGAAAGTAGGTACAAGTAGACAGGTACCTACATACTCGTACTAGGTATGGCTTAGGTACCGGTACCTATCTGATCACGACTCGAGGCGATTGACTGGACGGACTGCATAAGTGCATACCTACGAGTATTCCAAGTTGGCAAGTATGTACTCGTAAATGAGAGAGAGAGAGAGAGAGAAAAAAAGTAAGTAAGTAAGTAAGTAGGTACCTAGGTAGGTATGTAAGAAATCTCAGATTTCACGATACGCAATTTTCCAACCCTTTTGCAGGAGTGGGAGCAATGAACGGTAGATATAGCACTGAGACCGGGATGCGGATAGTTCGTTTTGCGCTTTTTCGTACGTTCGCCATTTCGCTACCAGAATGCGCCACGCCTATTTTAAAGACCTCTTCCAGTCGGAGGAAGAAGCGTTGACGTCGGTGATGGGCCGCTCAAGGTTTTTTGCGCTCGCGCTCCGCGCACGCTCACTTGAAATTTGAAACGCTCCGCTCAGTATTGTTCTGTTTGTGCCCGCGCTCACACCTGCGCTCAAACCACTCACGCTCACGCTCAGAAATGCGCTCAAAGCGCTCGCGCTCAAACATACACTCAAAACACACACGCTCACTCACTCCGCTCATTTTTTTAGACGAATGAAAGTTCGAAATCATTTGAAATATTCAATTTATTCTACAAAAACGATGACAAACAATATCAAGTAAATTAAAACTTGAATAATTTTTCGATTAACGCGTATTTTGAAAGAATTTTTGAGTGGAGCTGAGCGCTACCTCGCGGCGCTCACTGTGAATTTTGCGCTTCGCTCAGCGCTCACTCAAAATCAGTGAGCGCGCGCTCATGAGCACTGAGCGGCCCATTACTGGTTGACGTTGGAATTAAAAGCTGGTTTTTAAAATAGGAATCAGTCGTGAGCGATGGCCAAGAATGCGCTCCCCAATTAAAAGTGGCGAAACTGCGTTTTGTTTGTGTTTTTGGCGAATGAAATTACCTACTTGCAGCATCGGCGAGTGTATCTCCTTTTTCTTGCACTACATACGAGTATGTGTATGTGTATGTGTAATGTACCTAGTACCAAGACCAACCTACGACTACTGATACTTAGCTAAAGGATTGAAATTCTTCGTGGCAGGTCTCCCATTCGATGTGATCTACATATGTGTGGTCAGTAGTTGTATACCTTTACCTATAGGAATCAGTTTTTGTGATTTAGTCGATATCGGCGCGGCGCGGCGGCGCGGCGGTAGTATAGGTACTTCTAATACGGAACGTCTACACAAAGAACGGCGCGGCGCGGCAATTCCAAAAAGTAATGTTCTACCTACCTACCTACCTACCTATCTATCTATATTCGCGCAGTAGGCATCGGCGAGGTGTATAGCTACACCTACGTATACGCAGGTGCACTCGGGCAAAGATACCTAGGTGTAGGTATCAGGTTTCTGCACTTACCTGTTACCGTACCGTACCGTACCGTACCGTACCGTACCGTACCGTACAAAGGTTACGCAACGAAATTATGAACTTACGTGTAAAAATATTTATCGAACGGTACGCTATCGAATGCGGAACACTGTTGAGCACGAATATCCACCAGATCCGTACAATCCTACAATCAAAAATCATCGCAAATGCGCATGCGCATGCGTATGCGTAATTGCGTATGTGTACATTAGACTGTGCCTAGCGTAAGCGTAGGACGCGTAGGTTTCTATGTATTGTACACACGTAATTAGGTACCTACCTACCTACTTACTTACGGACGTACCACACGTGATACGTATATACGTATAGCTGTGAACCTAGCTACCTACTACCTACGTCTACAGTGCCTACAGTGGCAGGGCATGGCAAGTCTGCGAGAACGAACGAAGAAGGAAGAACGTGAGCAAGGAGCGCAAAAGAACGTAATCGAGCAAAGAATGAGAACTTGGAAAATGATATTACCTATTAAGAACGATCGAAGAACGAGAATGCGAAAAAATGAAGAAAGAAATGAAGAACGAGAACGTCGAAATACTTACTTATTAAAACTCCAAACCTCGGCGTGCAAAAAGAGCAGAAAAAATCAGGAAAATGGGCAGAAAAGAGCAGAAATTCTCATTGTCTGCTCCTTTGGACTCCTGTTGCGCGTTAAACGACCTTTTTTCGACCCCCCCCCCCGAGCACAAGCAGCGCGCATCGGAAGGTCAGAACAGAACCGAAAGGAGCAGAAAAGAGCAGAATGTTTCTGCTTTTTTTGCAGGAGACCAGTGATTGTTGCCATCTAGTATTTATCCAATCCGTTATTGATGCAATATTTAAAAAAAATTTAAAAATAGCAATAGTCATTGATGCAATCCTTCATTGATGCAATATTTTTAAAAATAGCAAAAGTTATTCATCCAATCCCGCATTGATGCAATCCGTTATTGATGCAATTATTTGTAAAATATCGAAAATGGCAAAAGTTATTGATGCAATCCGTAATTTATCGAATCTGTTATAAGTTTCACGAAAATAAGTACCCTTATCGTGATAGACTAGTGTGGTTGTATGGCTGTGTTTGTATTATTATTCACACTGCAAATAGTAGAGAACTATGGTAGAGAATGATAGAGAAGTAGACCGTCTAAAGGACAGTCTTGTTCTCGTGAAACTTGTAACACATTGGATCAGTAACGGATTGGATGAATGCAGGATTGCATCAATAACTTTTGCTATTTTCCATATTTTACAAATAATTGCATCAATAACGGATTGCATCAATGCGGAATTGGATGAATAGGTAACTTTTGCTATTTTCAATTTTTTTAAAATATTGCATCAATGACTTTTGTTATTTAAATTTTTTTTTTAAATATTGCATCAATAACGGATTGGATAAATACTAGATTGCATCAATAACCATCTATCCTTTTTGCATGCCGGGATGCGTTCTTCATTCGTTGAAAATTTTCTCTTTTTTTCGGGGTTTCCGTTTCAACCGTCCAATTTAGAGGTGTGCGCGGTGCGACTGCCTCTGACTGTCCTACATACCCCGTCAAAAAATATTGCCACAATACTGTATCTGTGTGAAACAACGTTCTGAATTTTTTCATTTTGCACGACTTTTTCCAACATACGTATACTCGTATTGTACCTAAATGATGGGTAGACTACTCAATTGATTGGAGCACTAATGATTGAAAAATGCAGATTCACAAGTCTGAAAAGCCTGAAATTGGTAAGCGCAAAAAAGCGCGGTAATTTCGAAAAAAAAGTACGAACAAACAAACGAACGTGTTCCGAATAAAAAAAAGAAAAGAAAAAAAGAGTTGAGAATGGGAGCGGAATGAAAAACGAGAACGTAATCACTAATGAGAAGGAACGAGAGTAAAGACTAAAGAGTGAGATAAGTGTGGGTACTAGGAACTAGGAACTAGGTACTAGGTACTAGGTACTAGGTAATTGAAATAATCAAGGATGAAAGAATGAAGGAAGAAGGAACGTAGCGTAGTGGAACGATACCTACTTCACCTTGTTACCGTAGCCCTGCCTGCGGTTGCTGTAGGTACAAGTTATAAATTCTTATTAAAAAATTTTTAGTATCCCAGGCCGTTAAAGCGGTCAAAATTTAAAAGTGAGGTCGCCGCGCAAAAATAGACATTTGGACAATGGGGCGCACCGGAAAATTTTCCGGTGTCCCGGTTAGCCAGTCCGCCCGTGCTGCGGTACTGATACCGGTACCGTACCGTACCGTACAACGACGCGACGTCGTGGTGTCCGCGTAGGTAGCTAGGTACCTATCTACGCACGGTAATTTACCTAGGTACTTACTTGTATGTTACACGAATAATATCTCTTGGAGGCGCCTCTGCAATTTGGGAAGCTGTTCGATCTGTCGGGTGGAAAAAAATTCACGATTCATAACGTATGGTACCTACAGTGCTGTGCAAATTAATGCGGACAAGCTGTTTTTCCACTTACGCAGTCGTGAATTAAAACGCTCGTAGCTCTGGTCAAAATGAACGTTCCGGGCTCGTTTTGGTCTCATTCGATTGGTCAGACTTACGACTACAAAATGAGACCGGAACGAGCCCGGAACGTCCATTTTGATCGGAGCTACGAGCGTTTATGTTTTCAAAAACGTAAAACTTTAGTGTTTCACGAAAATCCCTGTAGTTTTGAACGAAAATAAAATTGGACAAAACTTTTGGCCTAGTTTTATAGTAGACATTCCAACGAATCTTTTAAGACAAAAACGAGCGAAAACCGTTCACGTAGACCAAAACTGTCGCCGTCGCAAGTTGCGCTAAATTCATAAAAATTAACGCGGACAAACTTTTTTTCTACTTACGCAGTCGTGACTGTCGTGAATTAAAACGCTCGTAGCTCCGGTCAAAATGGACGTTCCGGGCTCGTTCCGGTCTCATTTTGCAGTCGAAAGTCTGACGAATCGAATGAGACCAAAACGAGCCCGGAATGTTCATTTTGACCGGAGCTACGAGCGTTTTAATTCACGACAGTCACGACTGCGTAAGTAGAAAAAAAGTTTGTCCGCGTTAATTTTTATGAATTTAGCGCAACTTGCGACGGCGACAGTTTTGGTCTACGTGAACGGTTTTCGCTCGTTTTTGTCTTAAAAGATTCGTTGGAATGTCTACTATAAAACTAGGCCAAAAGTTTCGTCCAATTTTATTTTCGTTCAAAACTACAGGGATTTTCGTGAAACACTAAAGTTTTACGTTTTTGAAAACATAAACGCTCGTAGCTCCGGTCAAAATGGACGTTCCGGGCTCGTTCCGGTCTCATTTTGTAGTCGAAAGTCTGACGAATCGAATGAGACCAAAACGAGCCCGGAACGTTTATTTTGACCAGAGCTACGAGCGTTTTAATTCACGACTGCGTAAGTGGAAAAACAGCTTGTCCGCATTAATTTGCACAGCACTGTATATGTACTTGCCTATTTCTATGTATAAGAAGTAAGTATATGGTATATGGTACCTACGTAGATCTACTAGGGTACCTATAGTACCTAACTACCGTGTTACCCATACCCATACCCATACCTAACCACTAGATAACTAGTATGGTGACAGCGCGGCGCGGCGCGGCGCGGCGCGGGCGTGGTATGGCTGGCGTGAGCACATTGCACTGTACTGTGCAGCATGTAGGTAGTAGGTAGTAGGTAGTAGGTAGTAGGTAGTAGGTGCTAAGTACCCGACTACCTACGTGTACCATACGTGAACGTGATACGTACATATATAATGATTAAATATGGTACCTACTTAGGTAATTAGTAAGCGCGATATCGGCCCGATAAATTTGATTAGGATTTAGGAACAAGAATAGAAATCGGTATCGCAATAAGAATAGATACCTATACCTATAGTATAGGAATAGGAATCGAATTGAATCGCACCACACCGCAAAGTATTGATGTCGCGTGCGCCATTTGCCATTTGCCATTTGCCACCTGTCACCTGTCACCTGTCGTGTCGTGTCGTACGGGCCCGATGTAACGCGACACCGGACACGGTACGGTATTTGCAGATTGTCGGACCTATCACGTGGCCGGCGCGGCTGGCCGCGCGGACTAACAATAAAATCTACTATCTGGTCCTCCCCATCCTAGTACCTGTTTTCTTAATTTGAATCGATGAAAATTGAAAATTCACCGAACAAATGGCCATAGAATTAAATTACCGTACGAAAGAATCGGTGAAATTTCACTGCTAATTGGTTCCTAATTGGTGAATTTTCATTTCCGAATCGTACTACCTAATTTTTCAATAATTAATTAGCTGTGTAGTAGCTACGTACGCACGCGTACTTAGTAAGGGTAAGGTGCCTCATTATCGCCCACTTTTTTTTGAAGTCTCACCATTTCAAAAGTTTAAGGGCTGGAAATGTCATTGATGGCTTAATGGATACCTACATCCTTCCCCTACAATTGTGGCAAGCCCCGGGGCCATCCGTTAAAATTTAGTATTTTTTAGGAATTTTTTTCTGAAACATGTCAAAATGCGAGGTCGAAATTTTGGGTTCCTAATATCGATCACCGACTGATTTTGTCCGGTATGAACGAAATCTACCGGAAAATTTTTTTTTTTGTGTTCCTCTTTCACAGATGAACAATTTGAGACCAAAATAACAACCATACAACCAAAATTCGAGAAAATTGAAAAAAACGAAATCACTTAAAAACAACAAATTACCTACATTAGATTATAGGTGGTCGATAATGGGATACACCATAAAAATGAACTTTGAGTGAATTTCTTTTTTACTTAAAGTTGTAATTATTAAAATGCGATGATTACATCAGAAACTTTGAACGTTCTCAATCACAAAAACACTAGAAACATTTAACTCGATAATTTTGAGAGAAAATTCTAAGGCGTGCAAGCAATTGCTGAAAAAAGTTTTTGGCCTTCTAACTTCTTCTTTTCTACTTTTCTCCGCGAGTTTTAGCTTTCAGGATGTCAGAGTGGTCTTATTTTTCAGGATTTTCGATGAAGAATATGAAAAAAAATTTTCGGCTCGCTGTCGCCGATAGCGCCGGAGATAGACGAGGTGGTCGACATTGGGCAGTAGGCGATAATGGGGCACCTTACCCTTAACTACTGAAACGAATTGATAGCTAATCGTAACCAAGTACATACCTACCTATAGGAAAACATTACCTATTCGATATCGATATTGAAAATTCACTCGTCGCGTCGAATCGGTAGGTTAAGGACTAAGGTAGGTATGGTGTATGGTAGTTTTTCATTTGTCATTGATTTCTGCAGTGACTCAAGTTCGGCCAAGTATTTCATCGGTGAATTTTCGCCGATTCAATTTTACAGGGTACGCGTGTCTATGTCTTAAGTCTTAACTCTAACGCCTACGTAAATAACGAGCAAAAATTTTACCCAACAGACAAACATTGTCTGATTTCGTAGCCGACTCCTCCGCCACACGAACGTGTGCATTCTGCACCCGTCATCCAATCGCTCCAATTTCCGTACTCTTCCAGACTGAACGCCTCGTTTTCCGTGTAATAATAGTTGGCGTTGACGTTGACGTTGACGTTGTGTTGTCGTCGATGCCTGATGGCCTTTTCAATATTGTCGCCACGATGATCATGATGATGATGATGGCGGTGTCGCTGAGCAAAAATAAAAACGCGCGATTTCAATTTTCCCCATTTCTACCGGAATGTAAAAAATTCAATGCAGCCTTCAATTCAATTCACTTCACTTCAGTTCAGTTCAGTTGTTCAGTCCATTTACAGCTGGATTCTAAGAATGTAATACCTAATACCTTTGTTTTCTTTCTGTCGTTTCTTTTTTGGGGACCCCCATTCCATATAATATGTACATGTATGTCTATGTACCTAGCTGCCTACGAGCAAGTGCTTCGGTACTATACTATAGTCTATAGTACCGTACTTACTCTACGCTCTTAATTTTAATCTGCGAATGTTGTTGACCAATCAGTCATTCATTTGTAGGTGTCGCGTGTCGCGTGTTGCGTAGGTAGCTAGGTACTAGGTAGGTACTAGGTAGGTAGCTAAGTACAAGTACTTTGGTATATGTAGGTACCCAATACCTATATACCTTACCCAGACGTTAAGTATTGCGATTGATTAAAATCATGCGGATTACATAGGTACTGTATATATTTAAACAACCAGAAACCAGAAAACCCCAACTAGCAAACCGAAAATCAAATTGAAAACAATTGATCTGATGTGTTTAAATTTGCGAATCCCGGTCGTTTAAATTTAAAAACATGTGTTCAAAATTACACTACACCTGAAAATCTTGCTGGATATTTATGAATGTCGCAGAAAAGTAATTTTTTCAGCCTCGTGAACCATAAAAATTAAAAACTGAATTTTATTGGGTAGGTACATACTATACTTCATACTAAAAGAGTTTGCCAAAATGGCTGATTTATAGTAGGCGGTGCGGGGTGATGGAGAGGTAGCTATAGCTACCACACTGTGCGTCAATAAAATTTCGTGATTTTTTGAATAGCCAATGAATATTGTTGCTCTGTTTTGTTTGTTATTGTTCGGGGGTCTTGTTGTTTTTGGCAAACTCTTTTGGTATGAAGTACATATAGGTACCTACTTTTGAATGTCCGTAGAACTAAATTAAAGCATCACGCAACAACTTTTCAACTTTCTTCTATTTTTTCTTGAATTTTTAAAATTAAGTACTTAGAATGTGTGAAAAGGAAAACCAAAATTTGACATCACGTTTTTTTTCGCGAAATTTTTTATCAAAGCTTTTACCAAGCATCCTTAAGTTCTTTATTATAGTAACGATTCAAAGTTTTTTTTATTATTACCTATTTTTTTTTATTACCGGCAACTCCAGCTCGCTATACATGCATTTAGGTAGGTATTTGCAGCCCGATTTGTTCACAATCACCCCAAATGACCTTTTATACATAATTAATTATGTAGTGGAGAGGCAAACAGCTATGTGTGGAAAGAAAACTGCATTTAATGAAAGAAGCGTGAATTTTGGTATGATGAATCCATGGGCCCAAACAAAGGTTTTGAGACTGGGAGCCATCCGCGCTCCCCTCCTCTTCAAGGGGGGGGGCTCGAAATTTTGAAAAAATTCTTAAAAATCGAGTTTTTGTTGGAAATGAAATATCTTGATCTCTAATGGGTCATTCCATGTCAGTTCAACCACAAAGGGGAAAGTGGGGTCTTGGATTTTTTTGATTTTTTGCTTGTTTGTAGAGCTCGATGAGAGATGTCGAATGCCGCAAATCGGAGCTTCCAAAGTCTTTTTGGAGGGGAGCTACGAGCACTCAAAGTTTTAAGGTGAGGTTGGATATGGTAAATTTCGAGCGTGGATAACTCGGAAACGGTGATAGGTAGAAAATTGAAACTTTTTACAATGTGTAAGGCCTTTGATGAGCTTTTTGACGATTTTTTTGAAATCAGTGTTACCACTTTTTTTAACGCCGAAAATTAGCTGTAATAGTTGAAAAGAGCTGTTTCTACATGAAGGACACCTTAAAAAGTTCTGAAAAATATATATATGATACAACCCTTTGTACTAATTAACATATATAAAAACTGGGATGGCGTTATTTTTTAAACTCGTTTTAAAAAATTTCAAAGTTTTTGCGAAAACGTAATTTTTTATCCCAATTGCTGAAAACCTCCAAAATTGATTAAATTACATTGTTTTTACCGAATTTTCATCAATATTAAAAATTAATGATCAGAACTAGGTATTTTTTACAAGTCGATTCTGGGTGTTATGTATTGTATAGGTAGGCTTTTTTCACATTTACCCTTCAAGACCGCCATGCCATCCTATTCGAAAATATCATCTTTGAACAGAATGTAGGTAATTGAAAAATAATTAAATTTATCATGAAAAAGAAAGTAATAAGTACAGCATAAAATTCCGATCTTAGTGATTTTGAACAACAAAAAATGTTCGTAGTTGGGAGTTCGGGGGGGAGGGATGGGGGGGGGGGGGTCCAGAGGCATCAACGTTTTCACATCCTGTTTTGGTTTGAAAAAATATTTCCAACAAGAATTACCTTTTGGATCGCAATTCCGGTCGTATTTCAGCGTTATAACGACAATTTTGAGCGTTTTTCAAGTTTCAAGGGTCCACAGGGGGCAGGAGGGGGTGCGAATCGAAAAATGTGGACTACCGCAGTGATTCATACACCTTACGTAGTATATTTTCACAAAATTTCGGTTCCGAGTGTCCACTCCCACAAAATCCAGATTTTGGGGGGGGGTTGTGCCCCCTCTGGGAGTGGGGGTAGGAAAAATGATTTTGATGGTGAAAATGGAATCTACAGATCAATATCTAACTTTAGACATCAAGATATTTCATTTCTAACAAAAACTCGATTTTTAGGAATTTTTTTAAAATTGCGAGCCCCACCCCCCTCGAAGAGGAGGGGAGCGCGGATGGTTTCCGGTGTCAAAACCTTTGTTTAGGCCCCAAGATTCATCATACCAAAATTCACGCTTCTTACTTTCATTAAATGAAGTTTTTTTGGGTTTGCCTCTCCACTATTACTTAATTCCGATAAATTATACCGATTCGATCGATAAAATTGACTGGTTGAATCTGTACTTCTGTAGGTAGGTATGGTATGTAGGTAATTTTTCACCGATTCGTCAGTTGTGCGATTTTGTCCGTTTCATCACTTACCTACCACTACCAGTAGAGAGCGGATAGGTACATAAGTTGAAAGGAACCAAGCGACATCAAAAATTTCACCAAAAAACAGACTTGAAAATACGATAACTGCTGAAAAAGTTGAAGACGGGATAGGTAATAAGTATATTATGAGCAATATGAACTCGGGTAACATTATTCTACGTATCAATAATTTACGTGTTCAGAAGCTTATTCTGTGTTACTCGTGAGAAATACGTTAAAACCTCCGCACTTCCAAATTTGTCGCTTGGTTCCGTTTAATTTAAGACGATTCAAATATACAACCGAAAATGTCAAAAAATGCGTACAATATAATGAATGAATGAATGAATGAATGAATGAATGAATGAATGTTCAGTTTTACGCGCCTTTGCCTATACGCAAATGCGTGAACGGAGGACGCAGATTATTAAAATTATTTCATAAAAAAAAAAAATAATAATAATAAAAGTAAAATAATACATAAATGAACGGTATTCGTTAACAAAATTAGAAATTTAGGTATCAAGTAGCAAGAACTATTCATATTTTGGGTAAAATGCCTAGCTATATAGCATATACCTACCCTGCATATAAAAAAATAATATGCACTTTCTAAAGAAAAAATATGCAACCTCAACATGGTATCGAATTAGGTACTCTCGTCTAATAAAGTCGATCAGTAATATACTATTAGATACCTACCTACTACCAGTACCTACCTACTTTTGATCTGTTAAATTGAATCAGTGAAAATTCACTGATGAAATAGCCAGAATTGAGTGACTGCAGAAATCAATGAAAAACTATGGTAGGTAAGTACTAACTACCTACCTACCTCTTTCATTAGTATGCATTTTCAATATACCTATTGTAAATCGGTAATTTTTTTCCATAATTACTGATTCAATCGGTAAAAGTAAATTTTTACCGATTCATTTCAGTAGTGAGGTAGGTCTAAGTACCTACTAGTTATTGAAAATACATAAATACCGATTCAAGAATGAAAATTCACGAAGTAACTGAATCGGTAGTTTTTCACTAATCGGCGGCGAATGTTCATCGATTCTGTTGCAACTAATTCTGGCTATTTCTCCAGAGAATTTTCACTGCTTCAAACTAAGAGAGTATAGGTACCTGTACTGTACCTAGTACCTACCTACAACAAAATTAGCTAAATTGTTGGAGTACCTAGTACCTAGACCTACCTAGGTATAGATATAGGTAGTAGCATTTTTGCAAACCAATTAGTTGAACATTTTTTTACATCGTTTCGGTTAGGTAGGCACTAGGTAGGTAGGTAGGTAATAATAGAGACGTACGTATAAAAATTTTTCAAAAATTCAAAATCGTCTTAAATTCGTCGTGCTGATGCGATGCCGGTTATTTGGCTGTTGAAATGCTCGCAAGCGTTCCTAGAACTAAAAATCTAAATAATGTGCAACGGGCAACGGACGATCAAAAACACGAAAATATGCTTAGCCGAAGCCAAATTAGAACAGCCTGCTACAGGAGTACCTATACCTACAGGACACAGGAGTCGGAGTTGGAGTCAGCCCAGCTTGTTCGAAATGTTGATCGTGCGTTTACTCATACGCATACACTGAGAAAAATGGAGAATGAAAAATGAATAGAAAGTATTGCAAAAAATTATAAATTTTATTCAAAAAAAATAAATTTTATCCAAAAAAATATAATAACGGGGCACCATTCGCAAAATTAGCAATTTTTATCAAAAAAATTAATAAAATTTATCACGAAATTTGGTAAAGTTTATTGCATAGAAAATAAAGTTTCGTCAATTTTGCGATAAATATTATTATTTTTTGAATAAATTTTACTAGTTTTGTGAATGGTGCCTTTTTATTATTACGTTTAATAAAATTTATTTTTTATTTTTTTGAGTGTAGGCATACGCGGATCTTAGGTAGAGTAGACTGGAGACGCGGACGCGGACGCACTCGCAGTTCATCTTCATACTATACCGTGACCGTACACTACACATATGTTTGCCACATGGTAAAAGTCGGCGTATGCGTATGCGTATGCGTATCCGTAATTCCGTATCCGTATCCGTATCCCTCTTCAATCAAGTTTCACTTATCATATGGTAACACGGTACGGGTACACGGTACAGACACATTGTCCTACAGCATCAGCAGTGCAATGAAAATCTCAAATCTGCTCTATTCGTACTTACGGATAGATTAGTTTTTCCACGCATTTAAATACTTAATCTGTATGGGTAAGTAATTTTTTTCCAAATTATGCAAAAAAAACCCGAGGGATACGTTTTTTATGGGGCACAATGTATGCACTTACATTTACCTACCCCAGCATTGTGGGGTAGGAAATGTAAATATTCTTGTCCAAATGTAAACAAAGTCCATAGGTAATTTCGAAATGAATAATCGAATCGATGAAAACAAACCGTCATATTGCTCCTCATACATTCATTGATACCTAGGTAGGTACATGGTAAAAATTTCGATCACTTTGCTTTCTTACTTAGGTACAGAGTAAAACGAAAAAGTGTATCATAAAATTGGTTCAATTTTCCGAAAAATTTACAATTACTCCAACTGACCTTACCTAGGTAATTGCATGTACATATGAAACGAGAACAAGGCATCGATACAGGCATATTGTAGGCAGCGCGCCGCGCCGCGTCGCTCCGCGCCACGAATTGTACTCGTAAGTACTCGTAGTGACGCTGTGCGCGCAACCTACGACTACGTCAAAAATATATCAATATCACAGTAAGTATGGTACTATGTACCTAGGACTTACCTATACTTAATTAGGTACCTAATACCTACCTTATATTGGGTACCTCCTACTCCTACCTGTAGGTAGGTAGGTAGCTACTTAGCTAGGTACCTAAAGGTGGCACCGGCACGTAGGGTGTATGTAGGTATATTGATGACGAAAACGCGCATTGGCATTGGCATTGGCATTGGCATTGGCATTGGCATTGGCATTGGCAATGAAAATTAGGTATCACATTTACTTTATACATAACAAAGACGTACTAAGTACATACATATATCTAATACAAAACAACGCCAACGCCAACGGCAACGGCACCGGCACAGCCAGCGATCAGCGATACGCCACAAAGTCACAATAGCCTTTAACGAATTTGTTACGCTCACGTACTCGCACGTACGCGCATACTAAATAACCGCGATCGCGAAGGCAGTCGGGTCGGGTCGAGTCGAGTCTAGTCGATAATGAAAATAGGCATACCTACCTACCTACAGTCTACTCTACGTACGGTACTGCACTAGCACTAGGTGACTATAGGTAGGTAGGTAGGTAGGTAGGTAAGTATGCATACAAATCTCGATCGCTAGATCGATTACCTACCCGCGTTACCTGTCTGAGTATGTGCGGCTACATTCAGACTATAATAGCTGTGGCTGAAGCTGAAACCATTTCGAAACTCCACAAAAGCAAACTTTTCGCCTAACTTGACAAGTAGTTGCGAGTCACGCGGCGCCGTTAATAAAAATAACTATAGGCGATGAAAAATGAAAAAAAAAAAAAGAAAAAATAGAAAAAGAAGTAGAAAAATTAAAAAAAGAAGACCATAACAACAACAACAACAACAACAACAACAATACCAACACCAACACCAACAACATCAAAACAAGATGAAAAAATACTCGTGTTCCTAGGTATACTTAACCGTTGAGAAGGAAGATGAGGAAGAGAAGGAAAAGAAATGATACATAAGTATATTAGTTGTAGGCCTAAACGTATGTTTGTAGTAGGCAGTGGGCAGCTAGGCGCCTACACCTGAAGGACGACGCGACGCGATATGGGGACTGTAGAGTAGAGAAGCCCAAGATGAAAACCAAAGACCAAAGACCGAGGAAGGATAATTAAAGAAAGAAAAGACAATTGTGTCGAGAAAAGTCTAAACATCACGTCGCGTCGCCTCGGAACGTATAACCGTAATGCATATAGGCGTATAGACCTATAGACATATTCGTAGACAGAGGCCTACGCTACGTGATGTGGATGTACCTACCACTTACCACCTACCCTGACAGCAACAGCAACAGCAACATTACCCAATACCTAGTATCCACGTGTAGGTTGTAGTAGGTCTAGGTACTAGGTACTAGGTAGTGTAGGTACCGATATTCGGATACCGACTAGCGAGTGGCGAGTGGCGAGTGGCGACTACCAAGTTTCAGATACCTACGTCATTCAAGTGTATACTTAGATACTCGTAGCCTCGTAGTAGGTATAAGCAAGTGTAGAACACATGCCACAAAAACGCAGACCGCGATGCAACGTGAAAGCCAAGAACAAAATCGGTACCTGGGTAATTCTACCAAAACTGTCGTATTTCAGTTAGGTACCTCAGAGGCGGATTAAGATCTTCGCCGCCCCGAAGCTAACCACTAATCCGCGATCCTAATTTTAGAAGCCTCATAATTTTTTTTTAAAATGGTGGCTGGGGCCACTAAAGGGTCGAATCCCAAAAATAAGCAAATATTCGAACTCAGCGCCCTCAAAAACCAAACAAACGACACATCACACGTTATTTTTCATTTTTTTTTGAATTTTAACCTCATCAGGGGAGCTGATAGGGGGGTTCAATGGGGTCGGACGAAAAAACTGAGCACATATTCGAACTCGGGACTTTTAAATTAGTAGAAATCGATGTATTACTTTGTTTTTTCCTCTTTTTTTTTTCAATTTTGCCCAAAATTTAAGACCCTTGTGCCCCCCTAGGGGTGTTCAGATCCCATCTTGAAAGTAATTAGTTAAAACATACATAAGAAGTTGTATTTATAGTAATTTTGCTAATTTTTAAATGGGGCCCTTCACCATTTTTGTACTTATCATGAAAGTTGAGTTTTCATCTCAGAAGTCCAACTTTAAAGTTTTCAAAATCAGTATACTCGTAGTTTGTCACGTAACGTTGTGTAAGGAGCGTCCATGATAAGCGGCAAAGCGATGATTTTTTCACCAATATTTAAAAAAAAAATCGAAAAATTTGCCGCCCTCAAAATTTTGCCGCCCGAAGCTTCAGCTTCGTTGGCGTCGTGGGTAATCCGCCACTGAGGTACCTACTTAGGTACTTTTAAATTTCTCAAGTAAATACAAAATGTGCTAGAGTATTTTTTTTTATTTTTTTTTTTTGTAGTTTTATTAAAATATCACTACCCACCTTTTCCTACAAATTATATTTTATACCTCCTCCACCACCCCCCACCCCTGTATAAATTTTAATGGTCAAAAGTTCCATCGTCGAGGATGTCACCACTCATGTTTTTCAACCTTTACCTATTTACTAACCTACAACACTACAGATACCTAATTAATATTTCTGAAAAATATTAAAAAGCATCGTATTGGTAGAGTGTTTGGGTACACGTTAACCTCTCAGAGGGTCACCAGAAAGGCACTGGGTGACCTCAAGACGAAATTAGAATTCTGTTAGGTAGGTACTAGGTTTTTGATCCATCGCGGAGGAATTTTATTAATTTTTTCTGGCTCTGTTATTTCGTAGGTATATTTTATCTTTTCCAACTGGAACTGGAACACTAGTTCAGAGGTGTAATAGGAACGTAATTTATCGCTATGCGACAGTTTTGGTAGAATTACTCCCCCCCCCCCAGGTAGGTATGTAGGTAAGTATACCTAGTCAACATGCTATACTATGCCGCCGTACTTTCGTAGTAAGTAATTTCATCTTCGTTGCATAGGTATAGGCCGGTAGGGCACAGCCTTCGGATAGCTATGCTGCTGATTGCTGCACCAAGTACGTCTACCTACTCGTATACGTATAGGTACCTATACGTACATATATGTATAGTAGGGTGGAGTGAAAAAAAAAAACATATCTTGGATTTCGACCAAATTTGGTGAGGTGGTTTACTTTGAGTGGGAGACCTCCCAAAAAAATTTTGAGCCCCCAGGGGGCAAGTGGAGGGGAGCTGGGGGGCTCAAAGTGCACCTCCTTTTGAAAAAACGCTGTTTTTTTGTTCATGTCCGAGCAGAGCTTTGTAAAAATTTGATGTTTAATGTCCAAAAAATACATTTTTTTATGTTTTAATGCTTTGAAGATTTCCATCTGATATAATTTAGGGGAGTTTCGGACGCCACTGGTCTAGGTTATCAACTAGGTATCTATCGGTATCGGTAGGTAGCTAGGTACCTACATATTTATTTATATTTATTTACCTGTAGGTATCAATTATCAAATCTATCCGCATAATATGTGGAAATGAAACGAATTACTCGAGAATATTGTTCGCTTTTGCGTACTTAAGATTAGGTAGGTAATTACTTGTACTTACGTGCTGAGTGAGAGTGAAGGTGGCGGCTGCGTCAGTTTCTTCATTGTGACAAGTTATATGTAAAAATGCTAGCAGTAATAACCATCTGGAAGACAAAAAAAATACCCCAGCGAACGAGTGAGTAAATGAATAAATAAATGCTCGCGATGGTAATACAGTAGATAGGTATCAGGTATGTCTATGTACCTATACGGAACGGCAGAGATATGCGCGTTCAACACTGGTGTGCAGAGACGTTCCGAGGACATTATTTTGCCGGGGAGGGGGGAGGGGGAGGGGGTATAAAATCTGTGAAAACTCCAACTCAGATTTTCAATTTTCCCAACTATATGATACCTACATCAATAAGACTTTTTTACCATTCCACGGTGCTCCTTTTTTGCTGTAGATATACCTACCTTGAACTTCAACTCACTAAATTTTATGTAAAGGTAGCTGCATGCGAACATAATTAAAAATTATGAAATCCAATTTATTCGGGGATGAAACAGACTGAATTTCAACAAAAATTATAATTCAAGGTGCCATAAAACAATCTTTAGGATTAATATCAACCTAAACTTGAATAAACAGCCAGCCACTTTTACTTTGAAACTATTATATGTATTTAGAGGAGAAATACGATAAGGCCGAGCGTAGCGAGGCCAAAGTTTTTGAAAAATTTACATTTGGGAGGTGATTTCACTGATGGATCGAATTTCTGCAAGGGGACGCTCAGAATAAGGTTTCTCGATACCGCTGATTTCAATTTTTAAGCTTAAAATTTACCGACTTGATTTATCAAGTAGATACAATGGCGTCGGGAGCTTTTTTTTCAAAGGATCACTGAAAAAACTAAAAGTACTAGGACCCAATAAAATATGGTACTCAGTACCGTAAACCTAACAATCGCCTATCATGAATTTTCAAAATTTCCCGCAATGGAAAAAATATCGGTAAATTTGCACTGAGTACCGTGGACGCGGTAAACATTCCCATACTTCAAGTAAAGAGTACTATGACGCGGTAACTATTCCCATACTGCAAGATTTTCTTTACTTGAAGTATGGGAATGGTTACCGCGCCCATGGTACTCTTTACTTGAAGTATGGGAATGTTTACCGCGTCCACGGTACTCAGTACAAATTTACCGATATTTTTTCCATTGCGGGAATTTTTGAAAATTCATGATAGGCGATTGTCGTATTCATGGGACTCAGTACTTTTAGTTTTTTCAGTGATGGAAAATGAGTACAAAGACTTGGAATAACAGAACGATTTTCGATGGAGGAAACGTTTTTTCGCATTGTTGACTCAAATAGGTGCCTAATTTATACAATTGTAATTTTTTTTATGCCCGACGAAAATTCGAAAAAATTGCGTGTGTAATGCCCAAAAAAGGCCTTACTTATTCATCAGTTGGGAGTTGGGAAAACGACAAATGTTCCCAACTAATGTGTTAAGGGGGTGGTAAATCCGTGTTTTTATAGTCATTTTTATGTTCCTTTTTCTGAGTAACCGGAAAAGGTACGAAGTTGCGCTTTCTAAGGTTACTAAGTAAATCCAACCTTTATAGTTTATACCTACACGCGTATTTAAACTTTTAACACAAGGATTTCAGAATTGAGTTCGTTGTTTTGCGAGGACAAGAAATTTTATAAGGCTCTCCAAAGGTACTATGTTTTTTAGTGCGTATAAAATTCTCCAAATTTTTGTAATGATATTAAACAAAAAAGCTCGTGTCTATTAGTAGAGCATAATTCGCTTTAAAAAAATGAACCCATTAATTTTCCAACGCTGCAGCTGGACCAAAGTTAGGTACGGCAGTAGGTACCATATAACTTCTAGAGAGTGTACAATGTACATAAATGTCCAACCTTTAATTTCCCCTGTTGCACAAATTGCCTACTTCCTTATTTTTGAGGGGCAACAGATTTGAAAAAAAAAAACCTGTATTTTGCCTTTTCGTATAATTATTGATGTTTCTTTTGCACTTAATCAAAAGTGCAAGGGATGAAATTGTCACATGGCAGATATACTTGCGCATCTATATCCTGCTGGTTCATTTACAACAATTTGCCTAGCTTTTGATTTAAGGGGCAAAAAATTAAAATTCGTTCCAGTTGAGATTTTTCTCAAAAATGTTTGCCACTTGAAGTGAAAAAGTAGGCAATTCGCTCAACAGCGGAAACGATCGGCATTCGGCAGGACATGTGCGCATAGGTAGTTAGGTACTGTGTAGGAGGCGCGGCGTTACCTCTAGATCACTCGTTCCTGTCGACGCGACGCAACGCACGAAAAAAAAACTGGTATTGCAGGGAAAAATCGTCAGGCATGAGCAGGCCTGAGCAGGCCAGAAAAATGGTCGCGATTGAGCAGGTATGATCAGGCATGAGCAGGTCAATAAAATCTGAGCAAGCTTGATCATACCTGGCCATACCTGGTCATTCATGACGGCGCGGCGCATAAAAATATACTTATTCGAAAACCTTTATTTTATTGACCTGATCAGGTATGATCATACCTGCCCAATCGCGGCCATTTTTCTGGCCTGCTCAGACCTGACGATTTTTCCCTGGGATGTGACATATGTCACATATTGCACTGAGAGAACAGTGTGGTGATATTGACTACAAATTGTGGAAAAACTTATCCAGTTCGAGTTTGTGATGCTTTTTACCACAGTTGTGATACTTTTTTTGCCACAACTGTAGTACTTTTCACCGCAAATGTGGTAGGTAATTACTTTTTACCACAGTTGTGGCAAAAAAAGTACCACAACTGTGGTAAAAAGCATCACAAACCCGGACTGGATAAGTTTTTCCACAATTTGTAGTCAATATCGCCACAATTTTTTCTCTCAGTGTGTGTGGTGAAAATTTGTTTTTTAAAATGGATTTTAAAGAGGTTATTAAATAATAATTATGCAACAATGGGAGATAAAGTGGTTTTTGACGAATTTTGAGGTTTATTGGCCGTGCGCAGCTAGGGAAATAACACAAAATTGTCGAAAACATTTGCCTATCTCCCGAGTTGCATACGATTACGATAGGTATTTTACATCATAGAGGGAATAAAACGCGAATTTAAGCACCCGAGCGATTCGCGAGGGGGAATAAAGTAGCGTTTTATTCCCTCTATAACGTAAAATGATATTTATGTAATATTATACATAGGTATAATTAGGTATCATTTTAAAAGGAATTGGATGAAGAATTTAAATATGCAAAAAACTCAATTTTCACTGTTTGATCGAAACTGATTTACCAATACCACCCCTCTTAAAATGTTCAATTTTCCCAACTCACAAGTAAAAAATTCCGTCAGGAGGGAAAGCTCCCCCCTCCCCCTATCGGTACGTCCGCGTCCCTGGGTACGTAGGTGTAGGTACATTACATACTACATGCACATACTGCATACGATGCGGATGCGATGTAGGTGAATTTTAGAATGACGTTGCCGGGGCGATGTTTCGCACCAAGTTACGCCATTGCCAACTGCCATCACCATCACCGCCATTATTTCTTTGTTCAGCCGCTGCCGCTGCCGCTGCCGCCACCGTCGCGCCGTGGCGTGGCGTGGCGTGGCGTGGCACGCGAGCAGAGGCACGGGCGCTAGCAGCTAGCACCTAGCACTGCCACTTTGATGGATTTCGCACAGCGCGTACGGTGCGGGTGGGGTATGTAATCTATGTATTGTGTATAGTGTATACGGTATACGTAAACGGTAAACGTTTGCATTTGCATCTGTGTCTGGTCCGCAGTTTTCAACAAGCGGCGCGGTAGCGGTAGCGGTAGCGGAATTCTTTTCATGTATCGTCGATTCCAATAAACGCTCGTATTTAAAATAATAATAATAATAATAATAATAATAATAAAGTAGGTAGGTAGGTAGGCAGGTATAGGTAGGTACAGGTAGATGTACGTAATACGAGTATATTACATACCATATGTATCCACTATCTACATAGGTGCCTAATTACCGGTATACCACACCACTATACTATAATGTAGGCAAGTTATTAAGTTTACCCATATGGGTACCGTTACCTACTACCTAAGTAGTAAGTACCTAGCCATCTAGCCATCTAGCTACCTACAGTACCTACCATACCTTACCACGCGGCACGTCTCACGTCTCACGTCTCACGTCTACCGTTCAAGTGCTTAACGCGGCTTAGACCGTTACACGCACGTCGCGTCGGTCACATACGCAATACGCAATACGCAATACGCATTGGGGTTGGGTGCTCAGCTATTTAAAAATGGAATCATTAGGTAGGTATAGGTATGTAGGTGTTACAGTCAGCACTATTGTTACAGTAAACACCTTGGTATAATCAGCATTATTTTAAGTAGGTAAGTATGTTATATTTACAGTTAGAATCGTTCGATATAAGCTAGGTAAAAAACGATGTATTATTATTATTTTATTCTCTTCTGATTAAAGTTGGTTTATATGAACGCAACATAGGTAAATAGCGCAGGGAAATTATCGAGTTATTGGGAGTATTGGGACGTATTTGTGCGATGCGATGCGATGCGACGTATGAGGTGCGGTTAGAGGGGAAAGAGGTGAAGGGAGCCGTTTTTCGCACTGTCGACTCAAACAGCTCATATTATTGTGTAGGTAGCTAGGTAGCTAGGTACTTACATATTTTAATTTTGTTCTTGCGCGAGCAAAGTTTTGAAAAAAATCGGCGTTGAAAATTGCCATCCGATGAAATTTGGGAGAGGAGTCGGAATACATAGGTACTATAGGTACTAGGTACTTAAGGACACTGCACTGCACTGCGCTGCGCTATATTTTAGGTACATGATATGTACCTACCTACCTACTACCTAGCACCTAGATATCTACCATATCTAATGTATGTAAGTGTATATCGCATTTCGCATTTCGCATTTCGCATTTCGCATGCCGTATCGTATTCGTGCGATCGTGCAGTATGATAGTGGTGTAGTAGTGGTTAACAAAACAAATTGCGATTACGAAATCGTCGCGCCGCGCCGCGCCGGTCGCGTTTATAATTAAAAAGTTAAAGTGTCACTTCGCGCGGCCCCGGCGCGGCCCAAAATTACGATAAAGCGTTTGCGCGAGCGAGTACGAATTATTCGAGTAGGTCTACCTACCACTTACCATAACTCGCTCTCGCTCAGACTAGCGGAATTGGCCGCACGTCTACCATATATGTACTTGTACTTATATGTACATACACATACACATACAGGCATATTGCAGCGTTGCGAGACCCGTTTTGGATATCTCGCTATCCTTATTAGGCCCGTTTTTACCTTGCGAGACCCGAAATCGGGTCTCGCAACGTCATGCCATATAAAGTGGTTTTTCATGATGTATGCATACTCAGGAGTCTGTAGGCAGAGGGTCTCGCAAGGTCGTTTGTATATCTTTGTATATAATTTACCTCGCCTCTCTGCACACAGCAACATTTGGAAACTTCAACCATGCGCCATTCAAATACGAATCAAGCTAAAGGGATGGCGCTTGCACAGTGAAATTCTTCTCATTCTCTATTATTTTTTCCGCTCCACACATCGGCGGTATTACCCGACCCTTCATTTATGCCGATTTTTAAAGTTTCGGGCCTCACAGTGCCTGTATTATTTCCTTTTGCAAAACGGGTCTCGCAAGGTTAGTATGATCCATATATATATATATATACTATTACTTACTGTACAGATGTGCTACTCGTAAAAAAATTCTGATTAAAAAAAGAAACGAAGATGCGCCGCGCCGCAGCGGTTTGGTGGGCTGATCCGCTGATCGCTGATGCCAGCCGACGCGACGCGACGTCGGCAGCGGCAGCGTTTAACAATTACCGCCGATTCGCAAAAACTACAAACGAGTACCTACCTACTTATTTTACAAAGGCCGCGCCGAACAATAAAATCAAACGAAAAAACCTCCGTCGCGTCGCTTTCGCGATCGCGCATCTCATCATGCGAAGTTGCATAATTTTTGGCCGCGCATGGGTCAATCGCCTTAACCGCATTCCGCCATTCCGCCATTCCACCATGGCACCATGGCACCATAGACTACGAGCACATTCGATTCGTATTTTTTCGTACTTAATAACGGCTAATTCTACGAAACAGAAGTGCGGTGCTGTTGGTTTTCAAACTTTTCGAACAATGTCGAATTTTGAGGCGCGGCGACGGCGGCGGCGCGGTCTGGGCTCTGGGCACAACTTTCCAAACCACCCTCGGCTCTATCTTCATCTATCAAAAAAAAAAACACCTACGTACTAAACGATCGCTCTTTTCCCTTCCTAATAATTTAGCTATGCCGCGCCGCGCCCTGTCACAGTCGCCCTTCTAATATTATGCTAAAATGAAAGATTGAGTATCTATACCCATTGCATTGAGATTCATCACCTAAGAAACAGATTATTCCTGATTTCATTCAATTCCAGGTTCGCAGTAGTAGAATGACATTGAGAAAGCGGAAAGTGACGAAAGCTAACGTAAATATCTAAGGGCGGATCGAAATAATAAATAGCGCCTACCTAGTACCTAGCCAGATTTCGTCAATTTTCTTGATACCTAAGTGATACCTATACCTATACCTACTTAGTAGGCGTTTCGTTCGAGTTGAAACTTTCCGAGAAAAAAACCTTTAGCCCTCCGCGATGCTTGAAAGGCTGTTTTCGTTTAAAAAAAAAAAAATTTTGTGTTCAAATCCCCCCACCCATCCCATCCTATCCTAATCACTGTCATCTGAAATCGTAACAGCCAGTAACAGCACTGAAAAAAAAAGCGATTTGTGATGCTGAATCTCGATGTTACCGATGTAAGCCAAAGTTAGCTTGCAAGATGATCTTCGTCCTGGAAACGCGATAGGCGAATTTACACGTAGCGAGTACAGATAACTTACCGTTACGGTGAAACTGAAAAACTGAAGAATTGAACATCCGCGAAAATTATGATATCCTTGAATTAGAGAGAACCTCATAGAGAGAGGCCTTAGATAGGCACTATAACACACAACGGAGGGGGTGGGGGGAGGGGTAGAATATTCGTTATCGCGCAGTTACTAAAAAAATTATTATAATTATGCTGAGTTATGCTGACAATCTCCGATAGAGGACCTCCAGGTCCACTTCTGGTAAACTTTTGAACACTTTTGAACTACTTTAACATACCACCGGGGGGGGGGGGGGTGTACAATATTTTCGTTATCGCGCAGGGCCAAAACTGGACCTTGGGGTCCTTTATGAGATGTGTATTACAATATAGCGACAGGTTGTTAGCATGACTCAGTATTAAACGAATACTGTTGAATTCGAAAGAGATTTCATCTTTAAAATCCCCCCCCCCCCTCATGAACGAAAGTGGTTCAAAATTTTACCAGAAGTGGACCTAGAGGTCCTCTATCAGAGGTTGTCAGCATAACTCAGCATAATTATAATAATTTTTTAGTAACTGCGCTATAACGAATATTCTACCCCCCCCCCCCACCCCCTCCGTTGTGTGTTATAGTGCCTATCTAAGGCCTCTCTCTATGAGGTTCTCTCTAATTCAAGGACATCATAATTTTCGCGGATGTTCAATTCTTCAGTTTCACCGTGACGGTAAGTTATCTGTACTCGCTACGTGTAAATTCGCCTATCGCGTTTCCAGGACGAAGATCTTGCAAGCTAACTTTGGCTAACTTCGGTAACATCGAGATTCAGCATTTCAGCATCTCAAATCGCATAGCTACCTCACTTCGGTAACATGAACTCTCGTGGTGTGTTTGGTTTTTGGATTGCAGATCATTTGACCTCTCGATTTTTTTTCTCGAAAAGTCGCGGATCAATGTCGCTTCAAGATAGGAATTTCCGAAATAAGTACAAAAAACGGCGCTTTTTCCTGAAAAAGTCCTACTTTATGGCCCACTAGTTCGAGCCTCCAGCATCGAAGCGGACTAAAAAGTAAAGATACATATTTCCGGAAACTCCAACTATCCGTAAAATACAGGCGTGTCTGTCAACGTCAAGTAGACCTACGCAGTAGGGTGGAACGAAAAAAAACCCACCCCGGATGAACACCAAATTCGGAGAGATGGTTCATTTTGAGTTGAAATCTCGTCGATAATAATATCAGCCCCCTCCTCGCAGCTCAAAGTAGGGTGGAGCTAGGCGTCCTCGAATTAGGCTCATTTTTGGAAAAATGACAATGTTGCACGGACATAACTATCGCAATTGAAATGACGTAGAGTAGAATAAAGGAAAAGAGGACTGAAAAGGCGCAATGCCGCAATTCCAGTTTTCACATCGACTCGACACTTTCCTGAGGCGTTGCGTTGGTGGCTCGATTCGGTAAAATTCGGTACCACTTTCTGGGTGAGGGTGACCGGTGCTCGTTCAAAAGTTACACATTGTTGAAAAATTGCGATTTTCGATTTTCGGAAAAATAAAAATAAATAACGATCTTTGGGTCGTTGAAACTCGACCGACATTCGGCGATCGAGATTAAAATAAAAAGGGTATGATAAGTACCTATATCGATTTCGATATGAAAAATTTTACATTTTACATTTTTGCCGTGCCAAGCGCCGATTTTTTTACCTCGTAGAGGAAATATCGTATGCAGCTCGAAAGATAAATGATTTTCGACAATTTCCAAGTATTTCCCTCGCTTCGCTCGGGCAATACACCTCAAATAATTCGTCGAAAATCACTTTATCTCCCTAGTTGCATTAATATATACTGTTTTATCCGCAAAATTTTCGAATTATTCGCTGTAAAAAATTTATTTTTACCAAGGACAGCGCTAAAATGCAAAATTTTCCAATTTTTTATATCGAAATCAGGAGCGAAGCGAATGGGGACGACTCACCTCCCTTCTCACTGAGAAAAAGGTAGGTAAGGTAATAGATACATTGAAATAAAGTAAATTTGCTTTAAGACGAACTTAGGGAAATGAGTAAGTAAGTACCATAAGTAGGTACATAATAGTATTTTACTCTACCAATTGGTTTTCAGTAATTAAAAAGACGATAAAACTAAACTGGTAGGGTAAAATTTAATGTACTCATTCCCCTAAAAGCAGAATGTATGTACCTAAATTAATGTACCTATTACTTACCTTAAATTTACCTTATATTTTTCTCAGTGCTCCTACACAATGCCAGTAGAAAGAGTTGGCCTATTTTACTATATATTTTTTTCCTTAAAACTTATTTTTGGTGTTTGAAAATCAAATTTTTTGACAGCTTTGGCATCGCTGCGCTCGACCTCGCCGTTTTTCTTCTTCAATAATTTCAAAGCGGAAGTAGTCGATTTTTTATTCAAGTTAATTAACCTGAAACCAGAGGCGTATTGAGAATTTTTCTCGCCCTAGGCGAGGGCAAAAGCGAACCCCCCCATTTTTTCTCTGAAGACAAAGCTGAAAAATTCAAAGGTACACATGATGGGGAGGGGGTAGAAAAAATGAGCAAAATTCACATGTAACGTTTTTTTAAATTTATTCGAGAAACAGTAAAGTGAAACGGAAATTTGAGAACTGAAAGGGCGCTTTGCAGCAGAGAGTTAGTGATCGGGTTATTTTGTTCACAATTTTTCAAGAGGGTTTCACAGAAACTGGGTGTTCATACCAATTTTTTGCTCTCAATGAAAAAGAAGAGGGTTCATATCATCATTTTAAGAAAAAATTAAGGAAGCAGATGAAAATTTTTGAAAAAAAAAACATCCGAAAGCTAAAATTTTTTCATTTTATAAATCAAGATTTTACCATTGAAAAGGTGCCGAAATCCTCAACCCTATCCTCCGATATAGGAAATAGGAGTTAGGATTCGTATGCCCGAACGAAGCGAGGGCTAAGATTTTAAAAAAATGATGGCTTTTAAAAAGAAAATAATTTGTTTTCTAATAGTTTGTTGTTGGGAAAAATTCCATCAATTTAAAGTAAAAATCACGTGCTTTTTAAATTTTTTTTTACTAAAATTATACTACGCACAGTGGGCCAGAAGACCCCCTAAAACGTTCGTTTTGCTCAAAAACCCCGAAAGAACGTTCAAAAAATGTTTAACCAATGTTTTTGGGGTCGTAGATTTCAAATTTTGAAGAGAAAAAATTTTCGAGTGAGGGGTGGGGCAGGAGAGAGGGTCTAAATTGAAATTTCATAATAATATCGTGTACTTACCTAATATGTCTAAATATACGTTTTCGAGGTCGTAGATTACGAATTTCGCCCTCAAAAAATTTTTGGAGTGAGAACTGAGAAGAGGGGCACGAGGGAGGGGTAAAAATTGAAATTTCACAATAATATCGTGTAACTTGTCGAAATATATGTTTTCGAGGTCGTAGAATACGAATTTCGTACTCAAAAAATGTTTGGAGTGAGGGAGGGATCGAAATTGAAATTTCACAATGATAATGCACATATAATATGTCAAATTATATACATTCAACAGGTTGTAGATTACAAATTTTGTACTCAAAAAATTGTACGAGTGAGGATATAGCAAAATTTAAATTTAAACCCCACCTACTGCCTTCCTTCTACAATTTTTTGAGTATGAAATTCGTAATCTACGATTTCGAAAACATATATTTTGACATATTACACGATGGTATTGTGAAATTTCATTTTTTTACCCCTCCCTCTTGCCCCTCCTCCAACTCCAAAATTTTTTGAAGAATGAAATTCGTAATCTCCGACCTCGAAAACATATATTTTGACATATTACACGATAGTATGGTGTAATTTCATTTTTTAGCCCTCCTTCCTGCCCCCCTCCTACTCAAAAAATTTTTTGAGTACGAAATTCGTAATCTACGACCTCGAAAACGTATATGGTGATATATTATACGACACGATAGCATATCATACCGAATTTTTGATTTGAACCCCTCGCAAAAAAACATGGATTTTTTTACTAATTTCTGTCAGAAAATTGCTCGTGTAGATAGATCATGCAACTTCGTGCAAAAAATAACACCGGATTCGGTTTCAGGACACTAAAATCTATAATTTAAACCATAAACGGACACTGACGCCGACTGAGAAAGTATAGTTTTATTCCAAAAACCATTTAAAATCTTGCGAAAATAATTATGGACATCTTTCGAGAGTTATGATTGAATTATCATTTCTCAAATCGAAAAACCAAATACATGGCTGAATAGCCCTTACTTTTCTGATCATTTTGCACTAATTGACATCTCAAAAATATTAACATGAACCAGAAAAATATTGCTTTGTAAACACCCCATAAACAAGATAAAACTAGTTCACTGCACATCGTCAACTTTGGCGGGTGCTGGAAGGGAGGGGGGGGGACGAAAATCAAAATTGCGCTACTCGTTTCATGCTACCCTGATATCTAACAACAGATTAGCAGTGTTGCCAACTTGATACATGACAATTTTTTTCGCAGAAAACGAACGTTTTTGGGGGTCTCCTGGCCCACTGTGCTACGTACTTATAGGTACATGATAAAAATTTGTGTTTTTTTGTGCCAGTTTCCAATTCAGTTTGCCAACTGTTATGAGTAATTTTCACAATAATTAAGGTGTCAGAATTTAAAATTTGGGCGCAAATAAATATTGGGATGTACCAGAAAATTTCCCGATTTCTTGCTTGGGTTTTCGGACAGGCTGCATCTGAGATAATTTTTCACACAACTTCAAAATATTTTTTTTTATTCATAATTTATATTATAGAAAGTACGGATTTCCAAATTTTGCGCCCCCAAAAATTTTTGCGCCCTACGCGTCGCGTACTCCGCCTATTGGTGGTACGGCACTACGCACTTCGCAACACCGCGCTGATTTTATGACACCGAAATTTTGCTTCAAATTAATTTCATCTTCAAAGTTGGCAAATTTCAGTTTCAAAATTGGCAAAATCGTGAACCCCGCTAAGCCTCCCCCCCCCCCCGAAATATTAAAATACTTCGCTACGCCACTGATCGGAATACTTGGTTTTTCTTACCTACATTAGTGTTGGAATGTTGGTTGAGTTTTGGTGATCAGGAGTGAGATCGTACCTAATTTTGTTTTTTCGAAAATCGAAAATCTCGATTTTTCAACGATTCGTAACTTTTGAACGAGCGGTGGCCATCCTATGTAGTAAAAATGGTATCGAATCGAGCCGCCAGTGGTTCAGAGCTTTGTACCTACTAACTAGTAACTACCTTCGCACTCCCCCCCCCCCCCCCCCGGTGCAAAAACCACTTATTGGTAGGTAAGTACCTATAAAGGCTTACAATATTTTAAAACTCACACCATCCTTTTGCACACCGAAGGTTTATACAGGGGAAAAGTGGAGCATTTGAATTGTTGGAAAGAGAAGCAAAGGATACATGGTAGGTATGAAAAAGGAAAAGATAATAAATACATCTTATAAGCTCCTACTTACCTATCTACCTATGTGTACGTGTAGATGTGGAAACTTGATTTGTCCTTTATATCCCCTTTTCCTCTTTTCTACGCGGCGCCGCGCCGCCACCGTTTCAATTGGGGTACCTATGTTCGGGGAAAATTGCAATTTTTTCATAAATGATCCTAATTTGAGAACGTGTTGCTGCGCCTGAACTGTTTGAGAGGGAGGGGGCTGAAATTTTCAACGACAAGTTACCAATTATTCCAAATGAATCATCGTTGCGAATTCGGTCAAAATTCAGGGTAGGTAGGTATGCTATTTTTTTCGCTCCACTGTGCTCCACCCTACTAGTACTGCACAGGTAAAGGTTGGTATTGTAGAAAGATAAATTTTCTGCGGATCGGTGACGATATACGAGTACTTGGATAAACTAAAGACATACCATAAAGAGGCGAGATTTTTGCCGAGTCCTTGGTTCATGAAAATAGCTTTTCTAACGTCTAATCTGCCTGGCTAATAGGTACATAGAACGCATATCCATCTCACGAATAGCAATAGCGCAGCCCTACGCTGCTGGATAATTTGAGTTACCCGTCTAACGCTGCGCTGCTGTTTCTAATTAGGTACCGGTAAGTAATTAGTTAGGCCTACCTACCATCGCATCGTATGTGCGCCGTGCGGACGATTTGTTTTTTCTTTCTGCAATTCGATAGTTGGTAAACCATTGTTGGTTTGAGGAGGACGACATACCGACGGCGCACAAGCCAAATGCCTACAATCATATAATATATCTCTCTACCTACATACAGGTACCTATCTACACCGAGCGTCGGGTCGGGTCGGGTCGGGTATATAGGTACGTACGCGTACGCGTACGCGTACTAGGTAGGTATTCGGTACCTTCCAACTTACGTTAGTTGGTGGTTTTTACGTAATTACGTAGGTATTTATATCTAGGTACCTATCTACTACGTATGTGCTTGCTGCTTGGTACCTGTACCGGCTTTACCTATGTTCTACCTAGGTATAGGTATAGGTATAGGTATAGGTATCTAGCTATCTACGTAGACCTACGTAGGTGCAAACGATTTTCTAACGTAACAGGGAAGGGGCACTTACCGAGAATGGTATTTTGCAGCATCCATAACAGGTGGCTAACGTAAGCTCGAACGCGTATACACCGTCACGTACACGATACACGATACACGATACACTTGTTCGCACGCGACGGAAAAAGAGAACAAAAAAAACACGCACCACCCAACTTAAAAACCAAACGATTGAATCTAGACTAAAAACTCAAGTCGAACTCGAACGAGCGGAGATGAACATGAAATAAAGATAACATTATGCCGTGCCTTGTCGGGGTGTAAAAATTCCCCGTGGATGGGATCGAGACGGAGCGAAGAGTCGTTGAAATTATCACCGCTGCTGCCACCGCCGCCGCCTCCACCACAGATACCGCCACCGCCTTTTCTTTCCCTGTAACAAACTGATTAAGAAGGACTACGAACTACTCCGCGTAGCCCTATATCCGTATTTTTACATATGTGGATGCTGGGATGTTGGGATGTTGGGATGTTGGGATGCTGGGATGCTGTGTGATGATACACGCTCATGTAGGTATGAATGTGTGCGTGTGCGTGTGTGTGCGTGTGCGATTGTGTAGATTTTTGAGTTGTTTCCGTAGGTAAGGCTGACGCACAACGCGTAGTAAGTATTTCAGTGTTGGTGTTGGTCGCCGATCTCGTTACTTTTGTCCAAAATCCAAAACGTGTGGTATCCTGGTATCCATTAACGCTCCGGCCTTACCGGTAGGTCTCGGTCCCACATCTCAGATTCCAGATCCCAGCTCCCAGCTTCCAGCTTCCAGTTCTCAGCTTGCTCCCGGTAAACGTTGGCGTTTCTATTTCTACTTATTCGCGCCTATTCAGGTCTACATAGGTAGATATTTGGGGAAGAAAAGGCGAGAAAAGTAGAAAATGAAAACATCAAGATCAGATAAGGAGACAACAAGAGGGGACTAAAAATCCCAATGATCCGTACGCGTACACGCCTGAGTTCGTACGTTGTACGTCTACGTAGGTAGCCTAGGTACCTACAATGTGCATAGGTACTTATACGGTAGGGTAGGTAGAGGTACATTACGTATGTAGGTACTACATACCAGACCTGGGCATGATCTAGATCATTTGATCTTAACATCAAAGATCATTGTGTCAAAATGATCTTGATCTTGATCTATCAAATTTTCTAAAAGCTTCGCCCTCGCTTCGCTCGGGCATGAATGAAATCATAATTGTTTAAAATATTTGAATCGACTATGCAAAAAAAGGGTTCCTTCGAACATTCCAAGTCTCTGGTCTATACTCACTTTGCACCCTCCCAAAAAAAGCTTCTGTCACCACTGCTTGGATTTTTATTAGTAAGTATCTATGTCAGTTTTTTGTTTCAAATATTTTCAACGAAGTTTTTTTCCTAAACATTCTATGCAAATTACATGAGAATTTTTCAACAACTGTGCGACTCCTTATATTTATGAAAATGATCCGAAGTTCAAATTTAGTGTTTTTATAGTAAAAGGAATTTTTGCGAAGAGGAGGGGGGGGGGGAATTCAAAATTTCTCAAAAAATTACGAAATTTCGGACCCTCATCTCCATGAGAAATTTCTGGCTACGCCACTGGAACATAGATTGTAGAGCGTAAAATTCTCTTTCAGTAGAGTTCGATTAGTTTTTTCTTAGAAGGCTCACTTTTCAAGATATTTTAGTTCAAAGTTTCAACTTATTTTTTTGAATTGAAAATATAAACTAAGCCTCATAAGAAAAAACTAATTGAACTTTACAGAAAGGAAATTTTCCTTTAATTTTTCACTTACTCGCTTCTTTTTTGTTTATCATAATTATTCCCCATCGTTTCTTCTTTTTGTTTATCCTTACCTTTTATACATCTTTTATAATATGCTATGCATATATATGTAAGAATCCTTTCAACAATTCAAATGCTCCACCATTCCCCTTTATAAACCTCCGGTATGCATGGGGATGGTGTGAGCATTGTAACATTGTAATTTATACCAATAAATGTTTTTACGCAAAAAAAAAAAAAAAAAAAAAAAAGGTAGGTAGGTGGGGTCCGCTACACGTTGGTCAGAGCAGGAGCGGCGTGCGAGGGGAGACTAAAACAGCGTAGTGATGGCAGTAAGCAAAAATGCTCGGTCCCGGTCCGCAAACGCGCGCACATTCACACATTTGCGCGCATATTCTCAATTGAGAGTTTGGAAAATTCGCAAATATGCACATTTTTTGTATTTTTTTCTCACAAGAAAAGTCATGTGATACCTCGAAATACTCGTCTAAGAACACTGATCTACAATTTATTTGAAATTTGTACCTAATGATTGAAACATCAAAAATTGTGCCAAAAAATCCCCAAAAAAACCTCAATTTGAGCAAAAAAATTGAAGAATTTCACGATTTTTGAATAAATTTTACATTTTTAAGGTGCGCAAATGTGCGCATTTTGCCATCACTAAAACAGCGTCTTCGCTTGCGTATTTACAATATTTACATCGACATCGAAGGAACGCTATTCAGATTCAAAGTTTTTGGCAGAAAAAAAATTGTACATATGTAGGTACTATACCTGGGTACTGGTACGTATTGTACCTACTGGCTAGTGGCTAGTGGCTAGTGGCTAGTGGCTAGTGGCTGGTGGTTGCGCCGCGCCGCGCCGCGCCGAAACTAGAATTTTTTAAAACGTGTGCGCAAAAAATTAGGAACTTACCTAAAGCAAATTTTTGTAGAAGTCGGTGTGGAAGCGTGCTGTCACAGGTGAAAGATGAAACTACATACGTACGTAGCTACGTGCATAGATGTAGGTATAGGTACCTAGATTCATTTGGTGGGTGGGGGAGGGACATGAAAACCTTTTTGTACGAAAGCAGGAGAATTGGCAAAAAGGCTGAAATTTTATCAAGAAGGCGGTAAAAGATACGAGTATGTCAAGAACCACATGCGCCGATGATGTCAAAAAATCAAAATTAATTTTAAACATACAACTTTTGATAGAATTTTTCAAAACGCGCAGATAGCCCAGTCATTTTAGGTCTGAACCTCAAAAAAATTCTTGGAAAGCTGGATTTTACATTATTTGTGTAGAATGACCACCTAAACAACATACTAAAATTTGCACCCCGCAAGTGTCCGGGAATCCCTGCAAGAGGGTAAAAACCACCCTCAAAACCAGTTTTTCGCGTTTTCCGACGAAATAAAATGTTTAATCAAAAAATGTCAAAAGTAAAACTTTTTTCTACGTTGAATTTCCTATAGAAATGTTATAAAACTTTTTTCAAAATTTCCACTTTTTATCTATTTTGGAGGGGGTTGAAAATTACGAGTTTTCAAAATTCTTAATTTCTTCCATTTTACGAGATTATTCGATCTTTTAGAAGAAAAAATATAAGAATAAAATTATTTTTACATCGAATTTCAAATAGAAGGCACCTTTCAGTATTTATGAGCAGGGAAATGTGGGGTGGGGAACAGGGTAAAGGGAAAAGAGGATGATTTTCGTGGAAATAATAATGGTGGTAAGGCATATTTCACGATGGTAAGATGAAAATGTGGTATCTACCTATGATTAAATTTCAGTCAATGAAAAAAAATTTGGTTGAAAGTTGAAATCTTTATTCAGAAAGGAAATTTAATTCTCCTTGGTTCCTATAATTTTTTTTGGAGGGAATTCTTTAGAAAATGAACTTGATTTCGCAAAAATCACAAGACTTCGTCAAAAAACGGTGGCGGCTCCCTAATTGTTTATCTATGGGAGCCAACTCATGAGGTACAAAGTATTTTTCGGTTTGATTTTTTTAAATGGGAAAATAAAATTTAATTTATATTCACTATTCAGTGATGTCGAAATGTACAATTGACTCCAATCACGTTAAATTTGCTCAATTTCATGCTCAAATTCATAGTTTCAAAGACTGGCGCCTCAACTTTCACCCCCCTCCCCTCACACGTGACAGTACAAAATTTTTTTTCATTAACTGAAATTTAATCATAGGTAGATACCACATTTTCATCTTACCATCGTGAAATATGCCTTACCACCATTATTATTTCCACGAAAATCATCCTCTTTTCCCTTCACCCTGTTTCCCACCCCACATTTCCCTGCTCATAAATACTGAAAGGTACCTTCTATTTGAAATTCGATGTAAAAATAATTTTATTCTTATATTTTTTCTTCTAAAAGATCGAATAATCTCGTAAAATGGAAGAAATTAAGAATTTTGAAAACTCGTAATTTTCAACCCCCTCCAAAATAGATAAAAAGTGGAAATTTTGAAAAAAGTTTTATAACATTTCTATAGGAAATTCAACGTAGAAAAAAGTTTTACTTTTGACATTTTTTGATTAAACATTTTATTTCGTCGGAAAACGCGAAAAACTGGTTTTGAGGGTGGTTTTTACCCTCTTGCAGGGATTCCCGGACACTTGCGGGGTGCAAATTTTAGTATGTTGTTTAGGTGGTCATTCTACACAAATAATGTAAAATCCAGCTTTCCAAGAATTTTTTTGAGGTTCAGACCTAAAATGACTGTATTACAGATATTTTCTGCAATAGACGTAGCATAAGAATCTACTCGCTACTCGAGCAAAAAATCACGTTTAAAACGCAAAAATGATATTTTTCACTTTCGAGGTGTATAGGTAGGTAGGTAGGTAGGTAGGTAGGTATCTAAGTATATCTTTCTTTCTGTTGGTATCTATTACCTAACTACCTACGTGTTTTTTTATACGCACTTACTTAGGTAGGTACTTATGTTTTGGGCCTAATTCACAGGTGGGTACAACTACAAACGATGAAACGAGGGCTCAGATTGAATTGACATGGGTTTGGGGTTTGGGCTGACCCTGTCCTACTTGTAGCCACGCCATCGATTACTAGGTAGTAGGTACCTACCTGTTAGGCACATCTGCATATGTACAACTCTAACGTGGCGCTAGAAAAACATAGCATTTCATCATTCGAATTTCGGTGGTCCAATCAAGATTAACGACGACGCGACGCGGCGCGGGGCGTATCAATTTACCTATTAGGTATAAGTAAACAAGTTCCAAAAATAAGTTTTTCGACATTTTCATCAATTCACGCGGTTCATCGTGATTAATAGCGTGTAAGTCCCTTACTTTGGCGGCGTTTGATGCAGTGCTCGCATGCTCGAGCACCACACAGAAAAATTGCCAACATAATACCTACCTATGTATATCTATTATTAAAATTTTACATTGAAGATTTCGAATAACTACCAAAAGTGTATCAATAATTATTGAAGTGACCAGAAAAATTTTGTTAAAAGTATCGTATTCATTTTTCTAAAAATTGAAATCTCAAGCACGTCGTTTTAAAAAATGTTCATATCATAATTGTATGCTTAAAGTTTTCAAAAAAAAATTGTTCTCGCTCTACTACAAGGCTAAATTATTAGGTATGTTTTGAAATTGTAAAATTTGGAAATAAATATTTTTTACAGAGCTGTAGGGAAGAAGGAATTTCATGATATTCTGGATCATGATGTCGAAAGAGGTGGGAGGAAGGGTGAAAAAACAAAAAAATCCATTGGTCACATTTTCAAGATGTCTGCCAGGTTGTAGACTATCAAAGTCACGAATGTGTCCAAAAAAAAACATCAACAGTCACAAATTACTCTTCCTAGAAAGGAAAATGGAAAAAATGGAAAAAATTTCAGTTACAATTGTCTTTTTTCTCAAAAAATTTCGCCCTCGCTTATAATAAATTACAATGCAATTAGCAAAATTACTAACTGTTTTTTTCTTCCCACAAATCTCCTTTAATTATTTTTCTATTTAGGGAAGCAAATTGGAAACAGTGAAGGAGCTCATGTTTTTGATTTCTTGTAGGAGAGAAAAAGGGTAACCTTAAGTAGGTACCTAAATATTCAATGAAATTGTGAAAAATACGTGAATGTAAAATTTTTAGACCAAAAAATTTAATTTCTAAAGGTACCTAGTCAAACATTCGTTTTTTACAAAAAAAAAAAAAAAATAGGGGTTCGATTTCTATAAGTGATATTGAAAAAAAGGCTGATTTTTTGGTTACTTTTCAACTCAAAAAGGTATAATTATTTAAGTTATTATTTTCTTGCCGAATTTCACATTGTTGCCTTTTATCAGAAACCAGACCTAGTGATCTGGTTGAAAACACCGGGGGGAGGGGGTAGAATTTCTTATCTGACGTGAGCAGTCATGATATCCACTCATATATAGGTATATATTACTACGAGCACCGCACGGAAAAATTCTCAAACGCCGCCCTTGAGTATCTACCTACCTACATACGATCGGACCATTCGAAACCACACGTTTTATTATAATTTTCGTTTAACGCGACACCATTGCTCAAGCCGCTTAATTAAGACATTAAAACGAGTCGACGAAGTTGGAGGATTTTATTTTTATTCATAAAAAATTTTTGGTGCGGGGGGAGGGGGTTGTCCAATCATTTCCAATGAAAAAATGATATTTTTTAATCGAATCTTTTTAGTGCTGCGGCGCGGCGTTCTGAAAATAGCAGATAAGGATTTTGGGGGTTTAAACTTGAAAAACGATGTTTTTTTTTCAAAAACGATTTTGTTTCAAAGTCTCACCTCACTCCCTAGGTCTAGGTACGAAAGTGAGGGTGATGAAGTGGGGGGGGGGGCTTAAAAATTTTCTGGACCAGCTTCAACTCAAACTAGTATAAATATACGTACCTATTGCATATGGAAAAATTAACGAAATCGAACCGCGCTGTTTAATTTTCAGGATCAATCTCGTGGTAAGCAGAGCAGAGTACCTATGTAAACACTTGGAACTGAATTTTCAGATGTTGGGAGGTCGGATAAAGGTTCAACTAACCGTGGCCGTGGTTAGGTGTGTTTTTCCCCTCCAGCATCGCGGTCATCTTCGCCAACAAATATTACAATTTGTACGTGAGTTACTGCCTTTTTATGCGAAAGAAAAGAATAAACGCAATGAAACTATCGTATGATTAGGTGAGTATCGTACTTCCAGTTTATCACGAATTGAGGGATTCCCCGGAATAGGCCATATCTTGCGAAAAATGGGAAAAATAGTACATAACGTTCTGAAAATTGCCTACTTACATACAAACGAAATACATGGTATTCAAGGTCCAGGTTCATTTCATTTTAATTACTTACCTAATAGCCTAATACCTATTTATCGTGTTTATTGGCGATATTACGGTAATGAATAATGATGAACACTTGAACAGAGAAATTCGAATTACCTAAACTCAGAAACGAAAAAAAATTCTACAAAATAAGGGCCTCTTAATTTTGATTTTTAAACTGTTTTTCTTTTCTTTTCTTTCTTTTTTTCAAAAGTAAAATATAGGTACCGTATGTACCTAAACAGTTTTTCATTCGGAAACTCAATTCAGCTTGTAGAGGACAGAGGAGTGAAAAAAGTCCGGAACAAAATATGGCAGCTTTCATACGTTCTTATAAAGACGAATTACATTACCTACAGTGTCTCATTTCAAACTTTTAATCTTATTTTCCTCAAAACCAGGTTTCAGTTGGTAAAGAATAAGGCCCTTATTCGGAGGAATCCTTCATAGTGTTAATTTCCACAAGCAGTCTATGAAAATAAGATGATCACACGAGCAGTAAAATGTCAAAGCGCGTCAACATTTTGTTTTTGTTGTTTTTTTTTCAGCAGCCTAGTGTTATCATATCTACATACGTGTCTATCTCCCTACGCGCCTTTCGCTTTCGTAAGATTGTTTGGTAGGTAGTAGGTATGTACAAATATTTCCGCATACGCGTAAGATACCTATGCCTATTTACTACCTAATTACCGAGTTATTGATAAAATTAATTGCGAATCATACGTTACGTTACGTTGTAACGTAACGTAACGTAACGTATGGTAGGCACGACAAAACAGATTGCAGAATTCTCTCGCTGTCCCGCAAAATGTCTACCAAACTTCTTCGTTACTAACCTAAGTGTACTTAGTTAAACCAACTTCCCGAATACAACAATTATCATGTTTAGCTATCAGGAAAATTTCCGACACTGAAAGGAAATAACGGATGGTACTTAGGGATCGCCTACGTGAAACGGAAATCGTCTGAAATCAACTCGATAAGTGCGGGGTCAGTCAATTTTACCGCGCGTTTCTTTCTCCCCCTCGCTCTTTCTCTTTCTTCCTATCTTTTGTCATGTGTTTCATTTATACGATTTACACTGATGCCTACAGCCTACGGCTTACTAAATGTTTGTGAGAAACACGTCTTGAAAAAAAAATACTCGTGTACTTAACTACTTACCTATACTTACATTATCTATACCTACTTATTTACACGTCAACGAAGATACGGCTTTTTTCTTCAAGTAGCAGTGGCGCAACAAGAAATTATATTTGGTGTGGGCTGAAAAGTTGAGGGAAAATGGGAAGGGGGTCAAAATTTAGTGAAAAAAGTGAGCTTGCATAGCCAGGAAATTTTTTTAGGCAAATTATTCATTATACGGATTTGAGCAAACGGATTTTTGGAAGAAACGATCAATGTAAATGTAGTAAAATTCCAACTTTTTGAATCATTGAAATAAATTTAGCTGAAAATCAGTGATTTTTCACTGATATTTTAGTCAAAATCACTGTATTTTTTGACAAATTGGAAATTGATTGTGAAATCAGTGAGTTTTTGACTACCTACAGTATCAGTAAAAATCACTAAGTTTCGATGAAAGTTATTCCACTAATCCGAAAAAGGCCAATCTCATCAAATTTAACACTGATTTAAACTTGGAAAGCGATAGTGCATTCAAGAAATAGAGAAATTAAAATCTACCGAGCGAAGCGAGAGCGAATTTTTTCGGAAAAATCGTACATGAAAAGCAAAAAAGCACTTTTCTGATATTTAAAAACTTTCAAAACACTTTTTTTTGGGGGGGAGGGCTTTAGCCCGGTAGCCCCCCCCCCCTTGGTTGCGCCACTGTCAAGTAGTATGTATGACGTACTATGTACCTATAGCGGCGTCCGCGAAAAAAACGACTTCTTGTCGGTTAAACGATTCTGAAAATTTACACATCTACGGACTTCTAAAATCAGTAAGGAGCGTCAACCCTTCCGAGATCCTGTTTGGCTCTTTGGATCACAATCACCCTCTATATGTTGCGTCAAGAGAAGTCGACGACATTAGTGCCATTATCGTATAAATCGAACCCCCTGAATATGAATATGAATTCAGATCTGCAATTGCACCCCTTCATGTACTAGTGTTGGGCAAAATCGATTATTTGAAAATAATCGACAATCGATTAGGTAGGTAATCGATTATAAACGGAGCGGAAAATTTGCACGATTTTTCCTTCATTTTAGCGCCAGCACTGCCACAAAAATTTCAAAAATTCTTTAAAATGGCTAAAATTCTCTTGGTCAAAAATCCTTGACCTTTTTTTTTACAATTCTGAAAAAAAATGAAATAAAAACGTAAAAATTGAACTATTTTTATTTTAAATTGCGCGTTTCTCAGAGATCCTTACAAATTTTGAGCGCCATTTGGGATTGAAGAGGGACATGACTTGAATTTTAGAAATGTTTAGAGAATTTCCCCATTTTTGGGCCAAAATTGGACAGAAATAAAATAATCCAATATGCGATTATTTTTTACGTCGATTCCCATCCCGCTCCCTCCCAACAGAAACGTAATCGAGACACAATGAGTAGCGAACAGACTCTGTTATTTTGAAAGTAACTTGCCTTTGTTTTGCGCGTGCGGCCAACGCGTTTTTCTCGGAAAGTGCTGGTTAAATCAAGAAACTTTAAATTACAAAGTTTCTTAATTTTTCGAGCGCTTTCTTTTAAGACTAAAACGAATTTTCTGCGATAATAACTCGCGAAGATACAATACCACTGTTTTTGGCGATTTTACTAAAAATGTTCTCTATCAGTAAGAACTATTCTAAAAAAACTGCTGAATGAAATTTCATGAAATTTTGGGTGTGTGCTCTACTCATGTGTCTTAAGATTATGCAATAATTTTTTTTTTAATTTTGAAATTTGCCCCTTCACCCCCCCTTTTGGGGCCCCAAAAATCGTCAAAAATCAAAATTGACCTCAAAATCGTGTTCTTTGGGTCAAAATGCATCTAATGTGAAAATTTTCAGATCAAATCAACTTTTTTAAAGCTTAAAGTTTTCCAAAATGCTCAAATTTAACCAATTTGAAATTCAAAATGTTAATAAACGGTAACTCGTTGAACATTGGGGTTAGCAAAAGCGATTGAAGAATTGCATAAACTATTTGTGTAAAAAATTTCAATTCGTTTCATGGCGTAAAAACTTCTGTAGCTAAGTTTAGATATTGGAGTGAAAAGAGAGTAATTGATTAAAACTGTTGTAACGGAAATTCAGGTTCGAGCCTACCTTGGGTCAGTTTTTTTGAATTTGTTTTGGGCAAAAATTTTACAAAATTTTTATTTTTTCTATCAATGAAATTTTTTTAGTTAGTAATTAGGACAAATGAAGAAAGTGGTGAAGTGAAAAAAAAATTGAAGTTGAAAAAAGGTTTAGAAAATATAAAAAATTAAGAATTCAGGTGGAAAATGTTTTTAAAAAGTCAAGTTGAAAATTTTTATAGGCAATTTCAATTTTTTAAAAAATTATAAATTTGGAAACAACTTTGAAAAAAATTTAGAATTGAAGAAATTGAAGAAATTAGATTCAAAGTATCAATGTGCGTAGTTTGCATTTATGAGAATATCAGACTACGTACCTATGAAAACCGACTGATATTCCTGAAAAAATTCTCCAAATAAGAAGTAGTCCCTGCCCCCTCCCGACAGAAACGCAAACGAGATTGCTGCCATAAATAAATATTTCGATAAAAAAATGGTTTGATATCGTAGTAAAATCCGCCCTGAGATCCAAATTGAGTATTTCAGTCATTAAGCACACCGCAAAAAATTTGCAATGCCAAAAAATAAAAAATAAATAAAAACAAAACAAAAAAAATTGGGGTGGACACAGCCCCCTATAGGCTTAGTTACTTTACCTCAATCTGGTAGCTGTGTCCACCCCAATTTTTTTGTTTTGTTTTTATTTATTTTTTATTTTTTGGCATTGCAAGTTTTTTGCAGTGTGCTCAATGACTGAAGTACTCAATTTGGATCTCAGGGCGGATTTTACTACGATATCAAACCATTTTTTTATCGAAATATTCATTCATGGCAGCAATCTTGTTTGCGTTACTGTCGGGAGGGGGCGGGGACTACTTCTTATTTGGAAAATTTTTTCGGGGATCAATTATTTCGATAGTCGATTAATAATCGCCCAACAGTAACATGCATGTACCTCGTTTTGCATGGAGTTGATAGCCCAAAATTGAGTTTCTATGAAAAAATGCACAATTAGCTCTTGAAACACCGCGAAATAATAACAAAAATTCATAGAACCGCTTATCAAACTTGATTTTTTTTTGTTTTTTTAATTCATCGAAATTACTTGGGATTTTGAAATTTCGAAAAAATACAAGTGAAAGTGAAACAAATAGGCTTAAATGAGCGTGTACCTAGCTGACACGATGACACTTGAGAAAATGTCTAATTCATTAAAATTCATTAAAAACTGGAAAAAGAAGTTGAAATTTTTGAAATTAGGTACTTAACTAACCGTAATTATTTACAGGGGAGTGCACAGGATGTGCATTTGCACAGGCCTGCCATTTTTTTTTTAGACGTTGGTGGGTAGCCCGAAAATTCAATTTCACTCATCTTTTTTAAAAAATATATCTGTTTAAAAAAAGAACGGAAAAGCATTTTTTTCTCAACTAAAATTACAATCTTTCAAAATTTTCAACATGAAAAAGAGCATACAAAAGCGATAGAAGCACAAAATAAAATTATTAAAGAGAGCCGGAAAATGGATTCTCAATTTTTTTGTGGAGTAATATTTTTGTTGCACCGAGCCTCCACTCGCTTTCGCGGGCTCTGATTCAACAGCCACGTTGATGGTGATAGCTGATAGGTGATTTTTTAGGAGACGCTCAAATCCGCAAAAATATGAGGTTGTGAAGTCGTTCGAACTTAACGATTCTTTTTTCCTGTTTACATTTTTAGCTTTCGATTCTTTTGTGATTGATAAAACAATCTTATCCTCCGATTTTTTTCGTTTTTTTTTTTTTTTTTTTTTTTAGCAATGACTCAATCATTTTTTCGTTTTTATTGATAAGGTTTCGAATTTTTTCATTTTTTTTTTTTACTAAAAAAATGAAAAAGTTTGAAATTTTATCTATATAAACGAAAAAATGACTGAGTCATAGGTAAAAAAAATGAAAAAAATCGAAAACTTATTATTTAATAAAAATTAAAAATTGACTTGACTGAGTCATCCTCATCGGTAACAAAAAATGAAAAAATTCAAAAACTTATTAATAAAAATTAAAAATTGATTGAGTCATTCAGTAAAGAAAAAAAGGGAAAAATTCGAAAACTTATTAGGTAATAAAAACGAAAAAATGACTGAGTCAACCTAGTCAATTTCTAATTTTTATTATCAAGTTTTCGATTTTTTTTTATCGATGACTCAGTCATTTTTTCGTTTTTATTAATAAGTAAGTTTTCGAATTTTTTCATTTCTTTTTTACCAATGACTCAGTCATTTTTTAGTTTTTAGGAATAAGAAAGATGTTACAGGATACAGGAATTTCATATTTTTTTTTACATATCTCGATAAATTTCATGTTTTTTCCGCGAATTCAATTTCCGGAATTAAAATAACAGTTTCGGAAAGTAGAAATGTAAAAATTATTCAGATACAAATTAACTTTAAAAAAAAGATAAAAACATCGCAGATGAGTGGAAAATTGCAAAAGGAAGGAATAGAGAATCGTTCAGTTCGAACGACTTCGTAACCTCATATTTTTGCGGATTTGAGCGTCTCCTGATTTATTGGAGTATTTCTTCAAGAAGGCGAAGCATTTGTACTTACGTTAGACAATAACACTGGCGATGTCAGAAAATTGAAAGAAAAACAAGATTTTTGAGATGATAAACTGAAAAATGACGTCTTTTCTTTTGAAAAATTGATTGCGCTCTTCAAACTCAAGTTGTAAATAGGCAAACTATCCTGTGTACAATAATGTATGTTTACCTATCTTTGAAATTGCAGGAGCTGAGTTTCGATGATAGCGTACCTATAATATACAGTATGACATAAAAGTCTTGTCCACGAAAAACACTTCTCGATTACTCGAAACTGAAAAGAGATATAGGGGTGATTCAAGCGGCAATGTGTTCCTGGTGACAAGGGCATTGAAAATTGATAATCAAATTTTCAGCCCTACCGACAGGGTGTCCACAAATGGAGAAACCGGTTTTGGTCAAAAAATTGGGGTCTGGGGTTTTTATGGAAATGAAGTCTACACACTGAGACGATTAAAATGTGATATTTTTTTTGGAAACCGGTTCAATAATTTGCAACCAGTTGTCAAAAATATCTCAAAAATGAAATGGGGGTCTGCGTTTTTAATGGAAATGAAGTCTATGAGATGACAGTCTGCGGTTTGTTCCATTCGATTCGCCGTGATATTTCCTACACGAGTTGGTCAGAAACAAATTTCAAGACACTTGATTTTCCTGAGTTCGATCACTTTTTAATTCAATTCATAAAATGGAAATTGCATGGAAAAAATATTTGAAAAATTGTTTTGCGCTGCTAGGTAACACAATGGTATTTTTGTGAAAAAGAAGGGTTAATGTACCAGAAAATTTGAATAATTTCTAACGTTGATTGAAACAACAGGTTCTTATGATAAATTTACAGAACAGAAGTGTTCAATGTTTCTTATTCAGCCTCAATTTTTTTTCTCAATTTTCTAATGTTCCAAAAAAGTTTTCAAATTAATTTTTTTGAGGCACTAAAGATAACCAGTTGTGACACTTTTTAATAACCAAGGGAAGAGATGAATGTGCCAGAAAAGCTCGGGTTTCGACGCTATGCAAAGTGGCTTTGAACATTTTTTTCAACTCGTCAACTTCAGGTAGAAACAATTATCAATTTTAAATGAAAAAAACGGTTAGTGCGTTAAATTTGTCTCACAAAAGCATTCACGGTTCACTTCTCTCGCTCCAATTTTTGATTCCTTTCAATTTTTTTCTAAAGCAATTACAGTGTTTATTGGTTATAAGAACATCGGTTATAAGAACATATCGCTTTTTAGAACCAAATTTGAAAGTCCCGGCAAAACTCCATAAGACATAATGTTAATTTTTATCGCTTATAAGAACATCACTTATAAGAACATATCGTTTTTAAGAACCAGATTTTTGGTCCGTCCAGCATAAAATATCTGATATAAGAACCTAAAGGCATTAAAAACCTTTTTTTTTTTGGTGAATTTTAAACCAACACGTGCCAATAAAGACTAGGATGTTACAAATGTACAAACAAAAACATATGGACAAATAAAAGAGAATAGAATGGAACCGATTGTCACGGATATTAACGTTTTTACTTTGGTCCCTAGTTGTAAATCTTGGGTGTTTAGGTAGGCGTTAATTTTACAATACAATTCTTCGAATTGATCGGCGGGTGAGCTCTGTGATCGATTTTTTTTTGGAAGGTATAGAGACTTTTGCCTCTTTGGTCCTTGAAAACATGCCTTGATATCTGTATCCGTTTTCTCCTCTTTGTGTACAACAGAGTATTTAATTATCAGGGGTTGAAGCCTACAATTGCTCCTCTTCATTTGACCCTTCATTTTGGGATCAATTAGCTCATTTTTTTCTCCCAAGAATTCGTTTGTTGGGATGAAACTATTTCGTAATTCATACCCCCCCCCCCCAAATAATAAAAATATCGATCAAAAAAAGCAACCCAGTGAAAAATGGCTTGGTCGAATTTGATCAAAAGTTGATCCAATTTTGTACAACTCTATCAAAGTTGATCAAATTATATCAAATTATATCTAATTGAATTCTATAAATTTTATCAAAAGGCATCAAGTTTCAGTCAATTTTATAAAAATTTATAAAAATTTATAAAAGAATATAAAGTTTGATATAGTGTACTCGGGTGTATAATTATGTATAGCTATATCAAATTTGATATTATTTTATCAGTTTTTATAAAGTTGTATCAGACTCGATAAAATTATGTTCAGTTTCTGTTTTTTTTGTTTTATCCAGTTTTATACAATTTTATAGAACTGAATAAAAGTTAATCAACTTTTGCTTCATTTTATACAATTGTATAAAACTGGATAAAACAGAAAAAATGAAAACTGAACTCAATGTACACATAATTTTATCGAGTCTGATACAACTTTATAAAAACTGATAAAATTATATCAAATTTGATATAGCTATACATAATTATACACCAGAGTCGCCCTAGTACACTATATCAAACTTCATATTCTTTTATAAATTTTTATATCATTCTATAAATTTTTATAAAATTGACTGAAACTTGATGCACTTAGATGAAATCGATCGTTCAATTAGGTATTTCAAACTTTATATCACTTTATCAATTTTTATAGATTTTTATATAAATGTATTAAACTTGATTTTATTAAATAAAATAAAATAAAATTTTATAAAATTTTATCAAGCTGAACTTGGAATTTTTTTGGATTCGTTAAAGGTATAAAGTAATTAAAGTGAATATTCAATAATTTTTGTTTTAGTATACATTATTTCTGCTTCTTATATATCATTATACATAATTTAATTAAATTTGATTAAAAAAAAGGAGTTCAAATCGTAAAAAATTGACCAAGTCTCATTTTACTGGTTTTAATATAATAATTATAATGCTAGGATCCATATGGAATGAGGTAGTGCAGTAAGTAGGGAAGAAGCTTGAGAAACCAAAGGTTGAGAGTTCGCGACCCAGGTGTGCTGCATATTTTTTTTTCTAAATTCAAATTTTTTTGTAGGAGGAACTGTGTATATAACCCCCTTTTGTACTAAAAAGATATTAAAGTTGCAATCCAAACAATTTTGAGCAATTTTGAGCAATTTTATTCAATGAAAAAAATTCATATCATATTTGATCAAATTTGATCCCCCAGATGTACCTATCAAATTTGATCAAGTTTTATCAAATTTATCAAGTTTTATCAAATTTGATAGGTACATCTGGGGGATCAAATTTGATCAAAAATTTTTAATCTATTTTTATATAATTTGATCAAAACTTTTTTCACTGGGAATATCGGTTATAACAACATATCGGTTATAGTGACGAAATCTCTAGTTCCTTCCAAGGTTCTTATAACCGATAAACACTGTATTTCAGGTGATATCGATAACTGGTTGCGAATTCATTTGAAATTTTTCTCCATCTCTTTTTCTTGTTGTTGAAATTGACAGCAAGTATCAGTATCAGAGGATAAACCGGTTCAAAAAATGAGTTCACTGGCAATCTTGAGTTTTTAAACCTGTACAAATTTTGTTTGAAATTTTTTTGTAATCTCGATTTTTGAGATTTTGAAATATTATTACATTTCATTGAAAATTACAACTTTACAGATGGTTTTCTGAAATTGAAACGTCAACTTTCTTTGAACTTTCACAGTTTCACATCAAGTATAGAATTTAACTTCACTATTATGCAAAACTACAAAAATTTATATGACGTTTTTAATCAGATCAGAATGCAGCAAATAATCCATATACCTATTATAAAGATAAGAATTTAATTATCAAATTTGTTGCAATTCATGAATTCAGTTCAATAGCTAACCTCCGTTGTTGTATGCTAGTAGATTGTCTAGCCTAACAAAACGTAGTAACCACTAAAAAATTCCGAATTTTATATATATTTTTTTAACTCCAGGTACAACAGAGAACAGACATCATTTTTCATTTTTTTTTTTTTTTTTTTTAAAGAGAAAACCGCTAAAAACCGTAACCGTAACCGAAAACCGCTATTCAAAGAGAAAACCGTAACCGTAACCCAAACATTTGATGTGAAATTTCAGAAACCCTAACTGGAACCTAACCATAAATATCATCATCCAGAAACCGCTAAAAACCGTAACCGTAACTAGGACCCATTACGGTTACCACTAGGGTTGGCATGCTCAAATGCTCAAATGAGCATTTTGAGCATATGCTCAAATGCGCAAGAACGCACTTTCTATATGTGCGCGAGCACGAGCATTTTCTAAAAAAAAATCAGAAATAATTGATATTTATTAAGGGTGGGGGGGATTCTGCGAAGTTTTTTTTTTTCGGAATCTGTCTACTTAGTTAAGAATAAAGTTGAGGTTGACTATGTGGTCCTAATTCACTTGTTTTGTGTTGAAATATTCATTGACTTGCTAACCATTTGTATTATGAAGTGAGGTACAAAATTACACAAAATGCTCGTGTGCTCGAGCATATGCGCGCATATGCTCGAGAACGCGCACACAAAACAAAATGCGCGAGCATTTGCCATCCCTATAAATGACATGTAGAACATAATTATTCATAATCATAACCATTTTTCAATTTTGAAGCTTATTGTTATTTGAGGAGATATTCACAAAAAAACCGGTTTTCAGCAAGCATTTACCCCTCTCCTGGGGACTGCGGACGACTTTGGGGGAATTTTAGTATGTTGTTTAATGGACCATTATGAACAGTTTTCACAAAAAAAAATCTGGCATGAATTCTTTTGGAGTTTGGTATATTTATTTTTTTCTCTCATTTGCCTGGACTATAATGGAAAATTCTACCTAACCAAAAAATGGTAAATTGAATGAGGAAAAAAAAATTGAAAAACGAAAAGAACAGAACAGAAAAGAACGGTTCGGGAACGGAAACCAAGAACCAAAAAAAATGGAGAACCGAAACAGAACCGAAACAAAGATCCCAAAAACAAAAGAACAGAACCGAAACCAAAAACAGGAACAAAAATTTCAAGAACGAAACCCAAGAACTGAAACAGAGAACAAAATTTTCTTTCAGAACAGAACCGAACGGAAACCAAATAATTCGGTTCTTACAACACTGATTAGTAATGTAAGTATTCAGAAATTGAGTTGAAATGCATTGAATTTTATTCAAAAAAGGTAATCAGAAATTTCTCATTCGAGTTGTAAAATTCAATGTACAATAAATTTCGAATTGATTAAAAAAAATTTAACTTTTTCAGGTGTTCAATGTTTGGACATTTTAATTTAAAATTGAAATTATTCATTTTGGTTTTTTCAAAATTTTATAATTTTAAACTTTTTTATTAAATTATCTTTTGGTGAGCTCGCCATTAAATTTTGATATACCTAATGTGCATTTACCTACTTAACGGAAATGCCATTTTCGGTAAAACAATACTGATGGCTGAAAAATGAATATTAGAAAAAAATTCACAATTAGCGACTTGGATTAGCCAAAATTTGAATTTGTGTAGTAAAATTTAGGTTATCTCGAGATCAAAAATCTAACAGGAACGGAACGGAACGGAATAATGGAACGGTAACGGATAAAATTGCCATTTTTAGAATGGAACGGAACGGATCAATTTTTTCAAGAACAGAACGGTAACGGAAGAGAAAAATTATTTTTGGAACGGAACAGTAACGGAACGGAAAAATTATTTTTGGAACGGAACGGTAACGGAAGGGAATTTTTTTAGAACAGAACGGAACGGTAACGGAACGGATAAATTATTTTTTAGAACGGAACGGAACCATAACGGAACGGAACGCAATCCGTTATTGCAACCCTGGTTCTTTCTCCGTAGGATGTCTGTCTGACGACAACATTTACTCCAGGGTTGTGATAACGGGAACGGAACGGTAACGGATAAAATTTCCATTTTTAGAATGGAACAGAACAGAATGGTAGGGCTACAATAACGGATCGCGTTCCGTTCCCGTTCTGTTCCGTTCCGTTCTTTTCTACCTCATTTTTTTAAAACAAAATTCACTAAAAAATTCAGCACTTTTGAAAGAAATTTTTAATTAAATTATTTCTCATCTGGTTTGCAGTTTTTTGACTAATTTAAATTTTGGAGTTTTTGGGGCGCTGATTACAAAAAATAAAAATCCAAAATTTGCATCTGTTTAAATCAATTTTTAGACATTTTTGTTTGTTTTTTGTTGATTTTCACACCAAAAATCGTTCTCTCTCAAAAACCAGGGCTCAAAAATTGTCATTCCGGAGGATAGGAGCAATTTACCAGTATTGGAAAAATGAAAAAAAATGAACAATGTAATATAACGGAACTCTAACGAAAATGGAATCGTTCCGTTCCGTTCTTAAAATGATGAAATTGTCCGTTCCGTTCCGTTACCGTTATTGCAGCCCTGCAGAACGGAACGGAACGGATTAATTTTTATTACTAATTTAAAAATTGAAAATAATTGAAATTATTCATTTTTGATTTATTTTTCAAAATTTTATGATTTTAAACTTTTTTTTATTAAATTATCTTTTGGTGAGCTCGCCGTTAAATATTTCGTTATACCCAATGTGCATTTACCTACTTAATGGAAATGTCGGAAATGCCATTTTTGGTAAAATGATAGATACTGATGGCTGAAAATTAAGGCCCATTTATACTGGCACTGAATTTGTCACTGAAAAAGTTGAATCTGTGTTTTCTTATGGAACAGTTTATAATGAGGCATGAGGCACTGAAAGATTCCCTTCCCCATCCTTTCCATGAAAAGTTAAAATATTTTAAGTTTCAACTTTTCACTGACAGATTCACTGCCAGTATAAATGGGCCTTTAGAAAAAAATTCACGATTAGCGGCTTGGATTAGCCAGAAATTGAATTTGTGTAGTAAAATTTAGGTTATCTCAACTCTCAAGATCCAAAATCTAACGCGAACGGAACGGAACGGAATAACGGAACGGTAACGAATAAAATTGCCATTTTTAGAACGGAACGGATCAATTTTTTTAGAACGGAACGGAACGGAATTTTTTTTTAGAACAGAACGGTAACGGAACGGAAAAATTATTTCTTAGAACGGAACGGAACGGAACGCGATCCGTTATCGCAACCCTGATTTACTCAGCTAGCTCGGTCCATATACTCTGTCTCTGTCTATAGTCAAAGATTTTAATAGGGTTCCGACGGGAACCCTAAAAATTAAAAAATTTAAAAACGGTAAAGTTCGTAAAAAGTAAAAACAAAATTTATGATTAGTCTACTGAAAAAGTTGAATGTATATGACTAACTTGCTTGTTGAATCGCGAATGACGAATGTTTACGAAGGTAGACGATAGAATCCGAATGGCGACGAAAAAAATGGTTCGGTTACGAATGTTTTTGCGTTTCATGCAGCCATGTAGGACCTCGAACTCGATACTCGATCGTCCAACGGTGGATATTACGTCGAAATTGGGTCTGTTTCTTTTTTTTTTTCTCAAAAAAAAGTCGTCGAAATTTATTTTCTGTTGTGTTGTTTCTTTCGTATTCGATCGTTTAGATTTTTTCACCCATTTCTGTTATAGAATAGTACGTTAATACATTTTTAGTTGTCTTTCTAGTGCGTCGTGTTGAAAATTTTTCCGTGATTATGAAATCATTTTGTTGTGATGTGGTACGTAATATTATAATGTTATGCGAAGTGAAAACAAGTGAAGTGAAGTGAAGTGAAGTGAAGTGAAGTGATGCGATGCGATGCGATGCGATGCGATCCCATGCGATCCGATCCGATAGTGATGATGATGGTGATGATGGTGAAGGTGATGGTCAACAATGATATATAGTGATAAAGTTATGTTGATAATACTTTTCAATTCTTATTTATCCGTTTATTCGGTGTTGAATCGAAACAAAGAGATGAATAAATTTTGATCACTTACGGTGCTGTGTGATTTGGTTCGATCGTCATGTTGATCAATAATTTCGTAACGTTATTTGGTTATTTCATCGAATGCTTTGAAATTTGTGCTCGTTTAGCAAACATACCGCGTTAAAGATTACGATAGTGTCGTACAATTCAAGGAAGGAAGAGCCGAACAGGCGAATAGCGAATACGGCTTGCACTGAGCGATACCTTATATATTTCCCTACATGTAAGCGAACCAGCGAGCAAGCGAACCAGCGAACCATGACAAGTCAACCGAGAAAATTTAGTGAGAAGATAGCTCTTCATAATCAGAAACAAGCCGAAGGCGATGCGGCTTTCCAACAAATAATGCGCGAAGTAACTGATGTCACAAGCAATGTGAGTGTTGTCTGTTCACGTAGTAGACGTACCTAGAGAATAAGCGATATTGTTATAGGTGTAGGAAATTTTATCGAAAACGATATGGAACGCATAACCAGATTGATCTAACTAAGCGTAATGTGTGTACGAAAAAGAAAAACGCAAAATTCACCCACACTCATAACAATCCAGGTGTATTACCTACCTAGAAAAAGAAAGGGTACTAGGTAGCTGGAGCTACACGCGACGCTGCAGCTCCCGTCAAACAGAAACAGTTCGTTTACCAAATTGGGGCCAAAAAGGTAGCTCCGCTACAATCTTATTTCTACGGTAGCAAATTGGATTTTTAGCTACCCTAATTTCATGCATTGAAATTTTGATAGCCGCTACCATTTTGATCCACCTAGCTACGGTAGCTGCTAGCTGCTAGCTGCTAGCTGCTAGCTGCTACTAATAAATTGTTTGACGGATATAGTTAGTGCACTTGTATGTACTTGACTTGTACAGTATACAAAAAACCAGAATCAAATTTTTTTTGTTTTTGTTACCATGATCATGGCAACTTGCAATGTTGCTTTGTATGTGCAAGTGCAATTAGTTAGGTAGTACGTAGTGGGAGTGGAAGTGGGAGTGGGTAGTGTGCACTAAATAGGTACCCTCTTTCGATTATTGATACACCGTATTAATAATCAATGGTACCCCTATCTTCGGTGCCTTCTACCTTTGGGCAAGTATTTGAATTGATTGATTGTTATCGTAATAGAGACGCACTCGCTACACGCTAGTCGCTATCGCTGTCGCTGCGATGCCGCTGCTAACGTAAATACCAGACCTGCTCAGTGCTGATTGTGATTAGTGATTTCTGATTTGATTATTGAACGTAGATTATCGAATACTCGACTGACAACTGATACATGATACTCGAATACTCTACTGGATGACTACCACGCTCCATTTTATCTACGTAGGTAATTAGGTATACGTGTTTGTTTTGTGTACCTATTACCTAATAGTTAACACTCTTCTTTTCGCAATTTTCGCGTTTTCGCAACTGCTAGTTACTTTACTTACTCCGGCGAAGTAGGTGATAAAAATCCATGTAGTAGAGGAGCAGATGAATTTTGGGAACTACAAAAAGAGTTAGAAACCAGCCACCCAATGGAGTAAAGTTTGGGATGATGAAACTTGTTGCGAGCTTTTTTGACGTAAAACGCGACTCTAAGAACGTGAAATTGTACGAAAAAATTTGTACCCGATTGTAACGTACCTTAGATAAAGGAATACATACGTAGATGATACATGATACATTTATCATATTATTAGTCTGGTTCTTCTTGGTCTTGAAAAAAAAAACCGCATGCGTTTTGGCTTTACCGACGTGAGGCCATTTTTTCGTCATTCCGCCGCCATTCAATATACAAGTTTTTGCGTTTCATGTGCCGAAAGAAAGCATTACGTACACGTCCTTCGTATAAGACGAGCGTCTAGTTACATTGTAGAGCTGTCGGAAATGATGCGGCACGATTTTTTTTCGGTGTTTGACGACCGTTTCCGAGTCCAAAATTTTATGAATGTTTTTTTCCAAGTCCAAATTTTTTTCATATTTTTCTCAACTCAAAGTTTTTTTCCAGACGTAATTTTCTCAACTCAAATTTTTTTCTTTCAATTTTCAAACCCAATTTTTTTTTTCCAATTTTCTCAACTTGAATATTTTTTTCCAATTTTCCTAACTCGAATATTTTTTTTCTAATTTTCTCAACTAAATTTTTTTCTTCTCATAACTTGTGCCATTACGTGATACGAACTCGGAAAAGAAATTGTGCTGCTGCAAAATTTGAGTTGAGAAAATTACGTCTGAAAAAATTTAATGATGATGATTTATTGTTACTAGTTGTAAATAAATACAGGATGGCTCAGTTAAGGTGTGAAATATTAAAACCACGTATTCTACTTATCATTTGGAGTGAAAAATGTTATATGCATGATGGGTCATAAACGCTTCATTACTGAGTTATTCGCCTTTAAAGGGGGTCCAGATTTCACCCAAAATTGGCAATTTTTGCTCTAGCAGTGAAAATTTTCGGGGGTAGGTGGTGGAAAAAGTCAAAGGAAGTCCATAGAAACGTTTACCAATTTTTTTTTTTGTTCATAAGTAAGTGTTTTAAAGCAAAAAATGTGTTTCTGTACCAAAAAAATGGTCGAACAAGAACAAGAAATAATTTTTTTGAAATTTTATTCACTTTTAGGGGTAATACTACTTATTTAACACCTATTAACCCAAATTTCTGTTTTTTTTTAAATTTATTGGATGCTGAGTAATCAATTTATCAAATTTCGACCATCCCACAAAATTACAATAGAGTTTTTCGCTTCGTGCGTCATGAATGATGTATGGTAGGGTTGCATAACTGATTTTGGCTGATGCCCCTGAATTACTGGTAAACTCTTATCAGTTTTTGTGCAAGTCACGCCCCCATTTTACCACTATTTCCGGCAAACAAATCTGCAACCCACGTTACGTGAAAATCTATAAAAATCGGATTTAATGATTTTTCATGATTCCTCATTAATATAAAAAAAATTCGCCTAATAATTTTTTCTAAAAAATCAAAAAAATGGAGGGTATCTCAGCATAATTTATTTTGTGGCAACGCTGTAATTAACTTCCGCGTTAGTAACCCCGACGCTCGTCTCGTTAAACGCAACATTTTACGGGCGTCGCGATGCGCAACGTTGCCGAATTTCCAGTTCTTTACTCGGCAATATCTCAGAAAGAAAACGTTTTGGGCCCACGTTGAATATGGCATTTTTTGTTCGTATTGATAAGTAGAATATGAGGTTTCAATATTTTACACCTTAACTGAGCCACCCTGTATAGTCCAGTAAAATTAGCAATCCATAGGGAAAGACTGAGTGACCAACCGATTTTTGACTCTAACAGTCCAGTTTGATGCCCTGAACACGAATCTGAGGTGTCCGGTCGCGTCCGCTATGCACAAACCCAAGGGGGCTGGTGCCACAATTGAACAAAGAGAGGGGATAGTCCAGTGGCAGATTGCAAGTGACCGGCAAATGATGATAGAGACATGAAATTTGGTATGGCGAACAAATACACCATAAGAAATGTTTTTAGTTCGGGGGGACATCGTCAAACCTCATAGGAGTGGGAGGAGGAGGTGACGTAGGAAGAGTAGTCTACAGTCCAGACGCAGAAAAGTGCTCAGGAAAGTGAATATGCTATGCTTTTTTGGGGAACAAAAAAATCAGTTGGTTTTTTGTTGGTATGGATGGGGTATTCACGAAAATGAGCATTTTCGATTTTTGCCGGGTCACTATAGGGGGCTGGAGCCCAAAAACCCTTATTTTTTCAAGTTGGCCGGGAACAAAATTTTTTTTTGCCATTTTGTAGCACATGCTCCCCCGAGTCCGAATATGTGTTTCATTTCCTTAGGCATGGTCACAATGGTCCCCTAGGGCCCCGAAGTGCGATTTTTGGTGAAATTTGGCCATTTTTGAAAGTAAAATGATTGTGTAGACGTCATAAAGCTCGTGGAACAAGAAAAAACCACCTTCATGGGGACATGAACTCATTCTGAACCGATTGAGCCGAAATTTTTGGAAAACGACTGGCACAATGAGCCGCATGCGAATTTTAAAGATGCGCCTCTCGGCGATTTCTCGAAAAAATAAACAGCTACAAAATTTTTACAAAATGGCTATGCACGCGTGTAACATATCAAAATGGGGTAAAATTTCGCGAGAAATCCGAAAATGCCGATGAATTTTGATTTTGACCTCTTCCAAAAATTTTAAGGGGTGAAATTTGGTCAATTTTTGACCGATTTTGAAAAATTGTCGTGTTACCTATCAAAATGAGGTAAAATTTTGCGAAAAATCCGAAAATGACAATGAATTTTGATTTTGACCACTTTCAAAAATTTTTAAGGGTGAATTTGGTCAATTTTTGACCGATTTTGAAAAATTGTCGTGTTATCTATCAAAGTTGGGTAAAATTTCGCGAAAAATCCGAAAATGACAATGAATTTTGATTTTGACCCCTTCCAAAAATTTTAAGGGGTGAAATTTGGTCAATTTTTGCCCGATTTTGAAAAATTGTCGTGTTACCTATCAAAATGGGGTAAAATTTTCCGAGAAAAACAAAAATACCAATAAATCTGTAATTTGACCTCTTCCAAAAAATTTTTAGGGGTGAAATTTGGTCAATTTTTCAGTAATTTTGCAATCATCACTATTACATGATGTATGAGAAAGAAAAATTTAGAAAGTAAAACAGAAGGTACTTTTTTGCAGGTAAATTTAAAAAAAAAATGCTCGAGTTATTTTCAGGTGTATGAAACTTCGATGAGAATCGGCTGCTATCGTACATTGTTGGTACAGATGTGTGTGATTCTTATCAACGTCGTTACCTTTGTTTACATTCGTAGCTGTTATATGACCTATCCTTAAAACTATATTTTTTATGTTCTTTTAATATTTCAAAATGTTTTAAAAAGTAACAATGATTTTTCACAATTGTTCAAACATTGACTAGATTTTATCTGTAAACCTTTTGAAAAAAGTCAAAATCGAAATTTATCAACATTTTTAGTTTTTTCGCGAAATTTTACCCCATTTTGATAGGTAACACAACAATTTTTCAAAATCGGTCAAAAATTGACCAAATTTCACCCCTTAAAATTTTTGGAAGGGATCAAAATCAAAATTCATTGTCATTTTCGGATTTTTCGCAAAATTTTACCCCATTTTGATAGGTAACACGACAATTTTTCAAAATCGGTCAAAAATTGACCAAATTTCACCCCTTAAAATTTTTGGAAGAGGTCAAAATCAAAATTCATCGGCATTTTCGGATTTCTCGCGAAATTTTACCCCATTTTGATATGTTACACGCGTGCATAGCCATTTTGTAAAAATTTTTTAGCTGTTTATTTTTTCGAGAAATCGCCGTGGGGCGCATCTTTAAAATTCGCCTGCGGCTCATTGTGCCAGCCGTTTTCCAAAAATTTAGGCTCAATCGGTTCAGAATGAGTTCATGTCCCCATGAAGGTGGTTTTTTCTTGTTCCACGAGCTTCATGACGTCTACACAATCATTTTACTTTCAAAAATGGCCAAATTTCACCAAAAATCGCACTTTGGGGGTCCTAGGGGACCATTGTGACCATGCCTAAGGAAATGAAACACATATTCGGACTCGGGGGAGCATGTGCTACAAAATGGAAAAAAAAATTTGTTCCCGGCCAACTTGAAAAAATGGGGCTTTTTAGGCTCCAGCCCCCTATAGTGACCCGGCAAAAATCGAAAATGCTCATTTTCGTGAATACCCCATCCATACCAACAAAAAACCAACTGATTTTTTTGTTCCCCAAAAAAGCAGACCCATTGAACACTTTTCGGGGTCTGGACTGTAGACTAGAGGGAGTTCAGAACCCTATTTTTCAAAATTGGGCTGTCGGCCCTTTTTTGGTGTCATTTTCGTATGATTGAACTCCGCTGAGTTCAAAAATGTCATTACTAGCGAAATTCGAAGGGAAAAAGTCCCTTAAATTTCAGATTTCTCAACTTGAGTTTTCGTATTTTTCCTCAAAATTGCTTAAATATTTCACAACCTGTCGACCTTCCAACCAAATTTTTATTACAATTTTCGAATTCTACGGGTAGATTACCATACATATTGACCTTTTACAAATCCCCATACACCTGCTTTAAGTAAAAGGAGGGGTCTAAAGTTGCTGAAACTGAACCACTTTTCCATATTTTTGTGTAGAAATTATAGTCCAGTCAAATTAGCTCGAACCTAGAAAAAATTCCCATTAAGCTGAATTTTGGTTTATACGATTTATAATGGTGTCAGTTACAACATAAAAAAATGTCCGCTCCCCAAGTGTGGAGCTCGCCCCAGGAGGGGGGAAAACCCCCCTCAAAAAGTGGTTTTTCGTCTCTACCGCCGCAGGGAAGCTTCAAATCAAAAAATAACAAGTATAAAAATAAAATCTACATCAAATTTCCTATCAAACAGACTTTTCACTTTTTGAGATAACTTGATCCTAACCTCAGTTATGAGTGCTTAAAGTTGAGCTCTTTTTACATTTTTTCAATTTCAGCCTGAAAATACACTTATTACGGGTTTAAAACGCATTTTAGGGGAAAATTGGTAAGAACTAAAAGTGTTCCTCGTCCAATTTTACATCCGATAAAGCTCTCATGTTTTTCAAAAAACCCCAAAATGGAGGAAGGGGGGGGGGCAAAAATCAAATTTATAATTCATATCCTAATTAATATAGTCGCTAATTGCAAAAAAATGGCTTTTGATGAAAGAAGCATGAAAGTTGGTATGATGAACAACAAGACCATAACAAAATATTAGAGTACGGGAGCACTTTCAATTCACCCTAGGGGGTGCGAGGGGGTGGTTTTTTAAGGCTCCAGTCCCTCCCCCATGTGATAAGCTTGAGCAAAGTCGACGTTCTTGGGGTCGATTTCATATATTTCAACCTCCCTGAACATGAATATGCCATTACTTTTGAAATCTGATAACTAGAAGTGCCCCAAATGTAAAATTAACCCCCCCCCCCCCCCATTTACCAATATTTGTGAAAAATACCCGAAAATCTCAGCTTTTTGCCCCTATACCTCACATAACGGTCAGGAACGAATTTACAATACGATATTCAGATAATAGAGGTCAAACCCCATCTATAGACGTAGAAACTGACATCCGAACTTCACACATCTTCATGGGAAGGAGTAGGAGGTGTTACAATATTCTCAAATTTGATAGTTTTTTTTTTGAATATTTTGGTCTCTGTGCGTGATATAAAAGATTTTTAACCATTTATTGCGGATATGACAATCCGATATCTTGACTAATAAATCTAGATATTTTCGAGGGCTCCCAGAATCGCGGTTGAGGAGATACGGGGTTCAGAATTTCGTCAAACTAAAAATTAATCATTGGAAGTTACTCATCCTCTCCCCCCTCCCATCACACCGGTGATGAGGGGAGAGGGTTTTGATTACAATGTGATTCATTAGATGTGAAAAGTCGAACGTCATATCAAATAAGGTAACTACTAAATATTTCAAAAAAAGGAAACGTCAGCAGCTCAGCACAGACAGTACATTAGGCATACAAAAAACCGGAAAAGCCTACCAGTTTGATGAAATTCTGAACCCCGTATCTCCTCAACCGCGATTCTGGGAGCCCTCGAAAATATCTAGATTTATTAGTCAAGATATCGGATTGTCATATCCGCAATAAATATACTATTATATCACGCACAGAGAATAAATATACTATTATATCACGCACAGAGACCAAAATATTCAAAAAAAAAACTATCAAATTTGAGAATATTGTAGCACCTCCTACTCCTTCCCATGAAGATGTGTGAAGTTCGGATGTCAGTTTCTACGTCTATATTGTAAATTCGTTCCTGACCGTTATGTGAGGTATAGGGGCAAAAAGCTGAGATTTTCGGGTATTTTTCACAAATATTGGTAAATGGGGGGGGGGGGGTTAATTTGACATTTGGGGCACTTCTAGTTATCAGATTTCAAAAGTAATGGCATATTCATGTTCAGGGAGGTTGAAATATATGAAATCGACCCCAAGAACGTCGACTTTGCTCAAGCTTATCACATGGGGGAGGGACTGGAGCCTTAAAAAACCACCCCCTCGCACCCCCTAGGGTGAATTGAAAGTGCTCCCGTACTCTAATATTTTGTTATGGTCTTGTTGTTCATCATACCAACTTTCATGCTTCTTTCATCAAAAGCCATTTTTTTGCAATTAGCGACTATATTAATTAGGATATGAATTATAAATTTGATTTTTGCCCCCCCCTTCCTCCATTTTGGGGTTTTTTGAAAAACATGAGAGCTTTATCGGATGTAAAATTGGACGAGGAACACTTTTAGTTCTTACCAATTTTCCCCTAAAATGCGTTTTAAACCCGTAATAAGTGTATTTTCAGGCTGAAATTAAAAAAAAAGTGAAAAGAGGTCAACTTTAAGCACTCATAACTGAGGTTAGGATCAAGTTATCTAAAAAAGTGAAAAGTCTGTTTGATAGGAAATTTGATGTAGATTTTATTTTTATACTTGTTATTTTTTGATTTGAGGCTTCCCTGAGGCGGTAGAGACGAAAAACCACTTTTTGAGGGGGGTTTTCCCCCCTCCTGGGACGAGCTCCACACTTGGGGAGCGGACATTTTTTTATGTTGTAACTGACACCATTATACATCGTATAAACCAAAATTCAGCTTAATGGGAATTTTTTCTAGGTTCGAGCTAATTTGACTGGACTATTACATCATTTAACTATTATTCAAGATGATATTTATTGGTCGAAATTCCAAAGACAATTTCTGAATTGTGCAGGTCTAACACAATAAATATAGGCCCAAGGGGACCCCGTATACCTTTCTAGAGCTTCAAAATTGACCAAGTAACTTTTTTCAAAAATGTACTTCGACCACTTTGGAAAGCCCATCTTCAATTGGTAGCCAATCAAAATTCTACAAAAAAAAAACATTCGGAGTGTAAGGGGAATTAAACGAGGGGATAGCACAATTAGAAAATTTACCTTTCAAAAAGTTATGGCCCGAATGTTAAATCATATCTTGAAAATTAAGGCAATCTTAATGGTTTTAAGGAGCCTATTCGTGGTTTCTGATTGGTTAGAAAGGTGATAAAGAACCTCTAAAGTTAACTTCGTTTTTAAGGTACCTATAATTTAAAATACGGGCCTAGGTGCAGCGTCTTTCTTATTTAGCGCTTCAGTTTTGAAAAATTGTACAAAGATTACATTTTATTTTTACGCCGCTTTCTTGGCTGCACTGAGTACCCAGAAGCGGGGTATTTCTTATATTTGACATGCCGCGGCACCAGGAAACTCTCATTCGGCTCAATAATTGAATTTGTAAAAGCTATGATTTTGAAAATTCTCGAAAAAAACGTACTTTTTTGGGGGGGGGGGCTTGATTTTTGAAAACAAAAAGTTTTTGGAATTTGTGAAACACTTCACTGGTCTGCGTTGAGGGAAACCGAGCAGGAACACGAATTACAACCTCCTAACATAATTCAATGACCATAAAAAGGGCTGCTACAGTCGCATGCCAGCAGTAACATAAATGGTCGCATTATGAGGGAATCCCTCAGTCGTTGCATATGGTCTTTTTTGCCTAGTTGGTGAGCGCTGGTGGGGATAGAGAGAAGATTCGGCGTTGCTACGCGTACACACTTACACATACTGCGACATCTTATCCAGCGAAGGGTCTCAGGTTCGAAACCAGTCACCAAAATAATTTTTTTGATTTTTTTTTTCCTTAAAAAATATTTTTTCGATGCTTTTTTTGTAAAATTTATTTTTTTTATTGGCTCATTTTTTACACTAAATTACGCGTTGTAAATTTATAATTTACTTTTTTAAGAGATTTTATAAAATTTTGAGTGGTATGCGGAGGCGTATGTAACAACTGAGGGATTCCCTCACAATGCGACCATAGCAGGGTTAATAAAATTCCAAGAAGTTGTTGTTTTCAAAAATCACACCTTCCAAAAAAGTACGTTTTTTCGTTGCTAATTTGCGGATCGGAAGTTCGTCTTTTCATTGTTGAGCTGTTAACACGGTTTTTAGTGTTTTTCGTGTTTACTTCCGCGTCCTAGTACGCGGAAGTGAACTTCCATGACCCGGTATACGAACCGCACGAACGTGTACGCTTTACGTAAAAGTACTAATTGATGATTTTGAGAAGTACAAATGAAAAATATCTTACAATATAAGCATCGGTAGTGAGCCTTTTCATGACTCGCGTATTTTCTCACTCGCCTTCGGCTCGTTTTGCAAACTTACGCTCGTCATGAAAAGGCTCACTTCCGCTGCTTGTATAGTAATATACTATTACAAATTCAATTGTAGAGCCGAATGAGAGCTCCCCAGTGCCGCGGCATCGTAAAAATAAAATGTAATTTTTGAACAATTTTTCAAAACTGAAGCGCTTCATATAGAAATACCATATGTCTTTACAGCTGTTTGTCATGTCCACAGGGTTTCAAAAACGTTATGAAAATGAAAACGAAAACGGAAAACAGAAAAAAAACGTTATTTTTCCAACAATTTACAAAAACGAAAAAAACGAAAACAAAATTTTACAAATAACGTTAAACGAAAAAAAAACAGTTTCTTTTCGTTTTTTTTTCGTTTTTAATTTTTTTTTCAACATTTTGGTAGCGAAAAGGTGATTTAAATTGATTTTTAAATCTATATAGATCTGTGGTGGGATGATGGGGTATAAATTTTTAAAATTAAATATTTAGGGTACAAAAAGCTCAAGATTTTGAGATTCCAACTCTCAAAAATCAGGTGAAAAACAGTTAAAAGTCAATTTGCAATAGCGAAATCTTAAAAAATTGGATTTTTCAATTCAATCATAAAAAAACTGAGATTTCATAGAGAAAGGAGAGACATAAAAATGAAAACTTGACCTGTCTTTATATTTTTCGTTTCATGGGATTAAATGACTTGATGAAATAATGGCCTCCAGTTTATGAAGAAATTCTTTTAAAAAACACTATATTTTGCCCATTTCTTGCTCTTCTGATAAATTTTTCGACTTTTCATCGTTATATTTCATTACTACGTATTCACATTTTTACTTTCAAAAAAAAATTCAAAAACGAAAACGTTATGATTTTATTAAAAACGAAAAGAGCAAAAACGAAAACCGAAATTGTAAAAACGAAAACAGAAACCCAAATATTTAACGTTTTTGAAACGCTGCATGTTCATCTTGACAAATCCAGTTTTGTTGATGTAGAAGCAGATAGGAGACCTGGACTTACCTATGGGACAGGGATGCTGTTGGCGTTTGGCCCAAGTGGTTCAAAGGTAGGTCTACTAGAATGCAGGCTGCCTGCAGCATCCCCCCGGCGTACAATTCGATTCCGGGAGAGATATCTGAGATACAGGTGTTCAAAAAAAAGAGTCGCACGCTACCTAAACCCCCAAAAAAACTGATTTAGATACGTCAAGACTTCACACTGAGTACGCGCTGCATTAAATTAAATTACACCATCCATCATACACCAAGTTCAAGTTTGAACTATGGACACATATTGTCTAATCACGCTATTCTCGCTTTCTCTCACCCAACTAAAAGTCTAATTTGTCGGATTAGTGTAAGTGGTTTACCTTCCCCTCGTTCGTGCAAAAATGCTAATAGAAGAATGTAATTTTCCTTTGTACTTATTCCCACTTACGTATATTATTATCTTTATTATGCTTTTCTTTTACGAAACACTCTTATCGTCGCGCTATAACTAAAACCAGCTAAGTGCCATTTTTCATTTTTTACAGGAGAGCCAAAAAACGTAATAAAATTTACATTGCGGTTATGGACTTGGCAGATTTTAAAATCGTCTGCATTGAGGTTTAAAGCAATTTTTTTACTTTTTTTTTTTAAATCGATGCAGCTTGATTCCCTGAATCCGAAACACTAAAAATCTCAATTTTGAAAAAAATTGCACTTAGCTGGTTTTAGTTATAGCTCGACGTTATGCTCTTACTTACTTACTTACTTAGGTACGTACACGTTCTCAACTCATTTTATCATTTACCATGTGTGAGGATATACGTCAAGGTACCTAAACCTATCTAATAGGTAATACTTGAATGCCATGCAAAAGTTATACCTTTGATCAAAAATTACTTGTAATAATTTTTCTCGATTTTTCTCCCTTTCATTAAAGGTTTAGTATGACTTGAAAATTGTATAAACGTTATGAATTTTTACGGAAAATTCAAAGAAATCTCAATAATTCGACAAAGAATTGTTCATTATTCAACTTTTTTCAATCCTTGAAAAATTTTCAACATTTTTTGTTATTTTTTTTAGCCGCACCGACTTTGATTTTGTTTGAGTCGTATTGGGTTATCTAGAAGAGCTGAAAAAAGGCCATGAAAAATGCCGTAAAAATGTCATGAAAATAATTCCAGGCATCATAGCGGGTCACTTTTTTAGGGCGTTTGTCACTTTTTTCAACTTCAGTCACTTTTGGTTACTCAAGGTGTCTACAGATCATGAAAAACATGAAAATAGCATGAATATCGGTTTAGTGGCATGAAAACATGAAAATAGCATGAATTTTGAGAATTTTATTACAAAAGCTTGAATTTTTAACATTTTCCATTTTAAAAAAATTTTCGCCCTCGCTTCCCTCGGGCAGCACATTTAATTAAAAGAGGAAACATAAATTCACTTCGTTCTTAACGCGAACGGACACGGAACAGTGGGAGTAATGCTGAAATAGTGCTTTAAATTTCCTTTAAAACGAGTATACGCAAGGGGGGGGGGGCGGCGGTCTTTTTAGGCAGATTTGGAGCATGAAAAATTGAATGAAAATGGCATGAAAAACATCAAAATATGTAGCATGAATTTTCATTTTCCAAATCTTGTAGACACCAGTTTACTAACGCGATGCAGCTTCAAAAAATAAACATGATAATCATCATTAATAACAAATAATAATGTATTGAAATGATAAATATGAACTTAGAATCCTGAATTCTTTCCAATTAGATCGCGTGTTACTCTTTAGCTTTGCTTCAATTTTTACAAAGTCATGTGCTAGGTTAGTTTAGAGCTCTATCACTTTAAGAAATTTTTTGTTCAAAGATATTATGTATTTTTGCACATTTCCGTCATTTTCTAATTGCTTCAAATAGCAAATCTTTCGTTCCAAGTTATTTTTTTTTAATTTTCCAACAGACTTATTCATTTTTGGCGAAGTTTCGAAAATTTTCGAAGTCCATAATCAGTGATGAAACGAAAAGTTGTTTGGGTGCGGGTCAGACTCTAGCGTTTAGCGATTTTGCTCGGGTTCCACGGCCTCCGGAAGCCGGGAACCCTACAAAGATATGAAATAATTAAGGATTTTCATGAAAGTTGTCATGGCGCATCTCCACTAACAAGGGTCGCCTATTACCATTGATTTCATAATAATTGTAAAATGACATTACCATTTCTTCGATAATAAGTTCTCATAGAATTTGTTCAATGTCGTTAAATTAATTTTTAATCGTTTAACAATTAGATATGACCTGCAAAGTGGCCTAAGTGTAAAATTGTGATTTTTGAGTTAGCGATTCCATCTGATGGTCGAGAATATGTACTACATAAGGATAAAAACACTGTCAACCAGGCACCATTAAAACAGTTTGTATCCGTCATTGAAAATTACTATTCCAAGTCTAGTACCTGGCTACCTGCCTAGTACCTGCAAAGTGACCCTAAATTTTACATTCCTGGGACCTGCGACCTCGTGTGCCACTGTTAATAGAAATTTTTACGTTATTGGGAATCTCGTACTCTCGTACAGTTATTCATTATTATACGATAATTATTTGTGCTTCTTCATCATTTCATACAATGGTGCACATTGATTTATTGCATTATAATGAGTAAATGAAGTGTTTCGATTCAAAATGATTTTTTTCCAGATTTTTTTAATTCAATGTTCGGGGTAGTATTATATAACAATACATGAAAAAAAAAATTCAATTTTGTTTGAAAACTCATCTTAAAAGTGATGAAACGTATTTTTCATACCTGCAAACTGACCTAACTGAATAGCTTTTTTTTTTTTGGAGTGCTGTAACAACACTGATTTTCTGTTTTTCAAAAAAAAAAAAAATTATATCACCAGGTGAGTGAAGGTTGCCTTTCCATTCCCCAAAACAGAATTTCAATATCTCACTTCCCCTCCATAGGACAGCTGTTTCTCATTTTTCTCGAAATCAACTTTTTGCACTTGGGCCGCTTTGCAGGTCCTATCTTCAATCATGCAAGAAACGACACCTTTCAATTTTTATCAATTTTACATTAAAAGATGGGATCGCGAGTAAAAAAAACATGGATTTTGATATCACACTGGATGTTTTGGACTTACTTTTTTACCTCGACTCTCCCCCTCCCGTGGGTACTGGTCATAGTTTGAAATCAAAATGACCCCAGAACTGGATTCAGATGCTCTGAATACCCCCCTGGAACCAAATTTTGCTTGTTTTTTTTTTTTTTCAGTCTCACACTTTGTAATCAATGTAATCATCTTTTGCGCGCCTCCGCCCACGGGCGTAAAAAAATTGAAAAAAAAAACTGTTCAGACTCGAAATTTTACAAGGAATTGAATGCCGCGAACCAGAAAATTCTATCTTTATTTGTATGCCGCTGCAGGTGTAATTTTGAAGTCGTCGCGTCCTTATGGGTGTTTTTAGTGTTTCGTTGCCGCGTGCCCGAAGTTTGAGTAGTATGAGCTCGGGCGCGTCACATCTTAATTTTTCAAAATGGGCCTTGAGTTACGGGTTAATACGCATCGATCGGGCTAAACATTTTCCTGCGTCATTTTCTCATAAAATGACAGCAAACTACTAGGGGGCCCCGAAAAAATTCCAATTTTTTTTAAGGCTCGTCCTAGTGGGGGGCATCGTTTACATAATGCAAACTAAAAAGTTTGAAATCTGTCCGCAATTCCTTTGATTGTTGATTTATTCGCTAGATCAAGACTTTGGATTTTTTTTTATCTCGTTGATAACGCTTAATACGTACGATTGAGTGCGAGAATAATGCTCGATAATGAAAGCTCTTTGCTCCAGAGTAAAACGTTGATTTTTCATTTTTTCTTTTTTCGTGAATTTTTTTAATTTAGGTAAAATCTTGAACAAAAATTTACTGTTTTGACGTAATATTATTGTCTCGATCAGTTCAAGTGTCAATAATATAAAACTTATCAGTATACTTAGATAGGTATTATTTTTTTTCCAAGCAGTTTTTAGGTTGCGCAAATTTTGGGTCATTCGATACGTATTAGTACCTAACTAAACTACCTATGAGTGTGATGTGAGTAATTGATGCGACACTGTTTTTGTGTACTTAGCTACTTACCTACTTACAGTGCCAAGTGTCTATAGTGTCTATGAGCTTCAGTTTGTAATCTTCCCCTCTACCCCTCTACCCCTCTACCCTTTACCCCTTTACCTTTATACCATACCCTTGCCCTCTATGTAAATGTACGTAGCTACGTACTACGTAGGTACTAGGTAGGTAGGTACTAGGTACGCAGTACGTAGTACGTACTACGTACGTGTTAGAATTTCTTATCGTTAGTTCTTGCTGCGCCTAAATTTACTGTACACTGTACAGTGTACGGTACCTATAGGTACCTAATATATGTGCCTACTGCCTATACACTATACAGTTACCTATATATAGGACTCCAGTGTACGCTCACTTACTCATATCGAACGTATGTATAATTACCTATTTGCAGAGTACAGCGCGAAGTTCCGAAAAACTTCTTCGTACTTCTCAAACATGCGGTGGAGGTTCTTTACCGAATGTTAATCATATCGCCTCTCGCAGTAATTCTCCTTCTTCGGGTTCTTTCATCAAGGTAAATAGCGAATATACATATGTACGTACGTAGCTACGTAGATGTAGGTAGAGTTGATACGGAATACAAATTACCGATGCACGTGCACGCGCATGCCATTCAAGTAGAAGTAGATACGTATACGTATGGTTTGATAGATTACCTCGTAGTCGTTGGTCCGGCCAATCAGACATGGCCATGTGTAATCTGGGCACTCTTTCACTTTTAATACACAAATTGTATCCCATGCAAAAAAACATGTGCGTTAACAGCAAGTAGGTAGCTAGCTAGCTACTAGCTAGGTACATAATGTGAAATTGGGCACACAGAAATTAATACCTACGCGTATGTACCTACTACCTATATAGCTACCTACGAGTATTATGCGGGTATAAATTGGGCACATCGCAAGCGCAACATTCTACTTCACGGATAATCTCCATAGCTCTCTGTTCAGTTAGGCAGTTTCAAATGTTGACGTATAAATTCAAAAAAAATCAAAAATCTCCGAAACTGCAGTATTTTCACCTGATTTTTCAGTTTTACCAAAAAGCACTAAATATTCTTCATTTATTCAGATAATTAGAATAATGGTTAGGTATTTCTTTAATTTCATTGCATGTTTTTTAAACTCTCTTGAAATTTTCGGTGAAGTAGTAAGTTCAATGAACCGAAATAAAATTAATTAGTAAAACTATTCTTACGTAGGTAAGTATACATATTAGGGTGGATCAAAAAAAAAAAACATATCTTGGATTTTGACCAAATTTGGTGAGGTGGTTTACTTTGAGTGGGAGACTTCACAAAAAAATTTTGAGCCCCCAAGGGGCAAGGGGAGGGTAGCAGGAGGTGCTCAAACTGCACCTCCTTTTGAAAAAAACTCTGATCAAAATTGTGTGAGAAGCCTTAGTAAGACTTAAAAGATACGATTTGAGTTTCTACATCTCCCTATACCATCGCCATCCTTCTCCGATCAAAACTCTGACTGCTACCAGGGGGTTGAAAAGTTGCAGATTGCAATATTTCAGTAATATGAAATTATCACTAAGCTGGAATGATTTTTTTTTTTCATCGAGTAAGTGAACAAAATTTTTTTTCAACCACTAAAATTGAATTTTGAACAAAAAAATTGAAAAATTTTGTACACCAGTGCAGCCAACAGCAAATCATAAAATTCCAAAATACAGAATTTATATCGACTTTGAATTGATTATTTTTTCGCCTGAAAATATTATGTTTTTTTTTCAATTACTGAAAGTATATTTCGAATTTTTTTTTCAAAAATTTTGTATGTCAGTGCAGCCAGTTACAAATCGTGGCACGCTACACTATGGAGTTTACGTTGACTTCAAATTAATTTTTTTATCGTTTGAAAAATACACAATAATTTTATTTTCAATCATTAGAAATTTAATTTTTAAAATTTTTCTTTGAACATTTTCTTAGACCATATAGTATTAACATAGACCGCGCTACGGTCCATAAGACGTATGTTGTTACGGTGTTCCAACATTAAATTGGGTCCAGGGCAGAAAACGCGGAAAATGATCTAAAAACGAACTCGCGTCATTTGATTTCGCTCTAATTGTTTCTATGAGTCTCCATTGATAGTACAAATTGTTTGACTATCGATTTTCCGAATTTCGTTTGCAGCAATGGTCCCAATTCACGCGAATAAATATTGGGTCCAGGGCGGAAAATACGATCAAAGCACCGAACTCGAACCAAAAATGAAGTCGTATCCTCTCATTTCGCTCCAATTTTTTTTTATGATTGATGCAAATTGTCTGACTGCTGATGTGGTATCATTTCTCTTGATTTTTCCTGTAGAAATGGGCCCAATTTATGCAAAATAATTTAAAAAATATTGTTGGAACTCGCCGCTTATCAGTAGCGCGGTCTATGAACATTTTGTACGTCAGTGCAGCCAGTTGCTAATTGTGATGTTCCGATGTCTTCAAATTCGAAACGTATTTCGAACATTTTTTTGGAAAATTTTGAATGTCAGTGCAGCCATTTACAAATCGTGACATGCTACACCATGGAATTTACGTTGACCTATATAATTAATTTTTTAATCGTTTGAAAAATTCACAATAATTTTGTTATCAATCATCAGAAATAAAAAATTAAAATTTTTAATTTCTGATGATTGAAAACAAAATTATTGTGAATTTTTCAAACGATTAAAAAATTAATTATATAGGTCAACGTAAATTCCATAGTGTAGCATGTCACGATTTATAACTGGCTGGCTGCACTGACACAAAAATTTTTCGAAATATACTTTCAGTGATGGGGGAAAAAAATACTTATGTACATAATATTTTCAGGTGAAAAAATAATCAATTCAAAGTCGATATAAATTCCGTATTTTGGAATTAAGTATATGATTTGCTGTTGGCTGCACTGGTGTATAAAATTAGAAATTTTTTTCAAAATTCACTTTCAGTGATTGAAAAAATCGTTGTCAAAATTTCATATTATTGAAATATTGCAATCTGCAACTTTTCAAACCCCTGGTAGCAGTCTGAGTTTTGATCGGAGAGGGATGGCGATGGTTTAGGGAGATGTAGAAACTCAAATCGCATCTTTTAAGTGCCTACGAAGGCTTCTCACTCAATTTTGATTGGCTAAAAAACGCAAAAAACAGCGCTTTTTTCAAAAGGAGTTGCACTTTGAGCACCTCCTGCTTCCCTCCCCTTGTCCCTGGGGGCTCAAATTTTTTTTATGAATCTCCCACTCGAAGTAAACCACTTCACCAAATTTAGTCAAAATTCAAGATATGTTTTTTTTTTTCGATCCACCCTAATGTGTACTCGTAGTAGTCGTAGTACGTAGAAGTACAACTACATATTATGTACAATCACGAGGACGTACGATCAAGACTTCTATCAGATAAGTGTGAAATTTCTACAATGGGCTTGAATTAGGGAAGAAATTTTCGCCTCCTCTTCGCTCGGGCTCTCGAAAACCATTCGTGAAATAGTACATATATTACTGTAAAATGGTTGAAAGTGAATCATTACGTGAAGAGTGTAAACGCTCGAGTCACGTAATGATTCGATTGACTGTTGTATTGAAAGATTTTCTTCATTTTTGTTACTTTGAAAGAAAATACACAACTTTTGATGATCATTCAATGTTTACAACAAACGAATTCACGTTTTTATGCTTTGTTTATACCTGACTACTGAAATCAACACCCGCCTACTATCCCTATTGCGCATGCGCTAGCTAGTTACTTTTCCATCCTAGTTCTGGGAAAGTATTTTTCAAGCCTAAGACTAGAAAAATAACGCATAAAACTGTAAAAAACAGTTCATTTAAAATTGAGAAGAAAAGTATTACTTTCAAGTCAGAAAAGAACAACGAAATAGGTACAAACTTTCAAAGTAACAAAAATGAATTTTTTTGGAGTTTTCGTTTGACATTTTTGTAACCACCCCTCTCCCTCTCCGCATTACCCGAACCGCTTCTGGTACATAATGTGAACAAATTTTTTATGTAGTAAATACAAGTTATTCACTCGAACCAAGCTTTTTTTTTTCAAAAAATCGAGTTCAACACTATGAAAATCTGCTCAAAGCACGTATTTTTCACTCAATTGAAAGATCAAATTTTCTACTGACGATATAGTCAGGTCTCAATTCAACAAAAAAAGGCTTCCGCACGGGATTCTTGTTAAAATTGATTTTATGATTGATTCTTGTTTTAGACACTAAAACTAATAAATTTAGCTTAGATGCCCATTTTTTCCTCTCCCCTTTTAACCAGGGCCCACCCCAACATTTCAAACGCGTATACCGCCCAATCTATGGGTCGTAATGAAAAAATTTCAAACAAAAGTTGTTCCTCAACACGTTTCGTACATTTTCATTTCTCATAAAAATCCATTTTGGAGCAAATTCTACCCCCCCCCCCCCCAATTTGAAAATGAAACAGTTTTCAGAAAACTTCAAAATCACGTTTTCTTCATTTTAAGCGAAAAGTTTCAGAGATACGGCAAAATTTGTAACCACAAAAGGTACTTATTCAGAATTGAATTTCCTTTCCAATGAGCTTTATCACGACCATTTTCATCAACTTTTCCTGACAGGGTGGAACTCTCCCCCTCCCCTTATCTCAAAAGTTGGACCCAGGAAAAAAAATTGAACGATTTTTGTTCTTCAATATCCAATGCATAATTTCATTCGTTATCGGGATTCATTTTTGGAGCAAATTTTGCTCGTGGCGTGGGTTCAACTTTTGTGAAAACGAGATCCTATTGACAAAAATGCTAGCGTAATGTGCTAGCATTGGTAGCATCTTTTTGGACATCGCTTTCTAACAAACTGCTAGTATGATCCTAGCACATGCTAGCAAAAAGCTAGCATTTGCTAGCACATGTGCGCTAGTTTGACTTATGTTAGTGTGACGCGAGTGTGCACACTAACGTAAATCAAACTAGCACTCATTTTCTAGCAAATGCTAGCTTTTTGCTAGCATGTGCTAGGATCATGCTAGCAGTTTGTTAAAAAGCGATGTCCAAAAAGATGCTACCAATGCTAGCGCAATGTGCTAGCATTTGCTAGCATTTTTGTCAATAGGGAAGAGGGAGAGGTCCACCCTGTCGGGAAAAGTTGGTGAAAATGGTCGTGATAGAGCTCATTGGAAAGAAAATTCAATTCTGAATACTTTTTGTGATTACAAATTTTGTCGATCTCCGAAACTATTCGTTTAAAATGAAGAAAACGTGATTTTGAGGTTTCTCAAAAACATGTTTTGTTTCCAAATTTGGGGGGGGGGGGCAGGAGTTGCTCCAAAATGGATTTTTATGAGAAATGAAAATGTACATTAGGTGCTGAGGAACAACTTTTGTTTGAAATGTTGGAGGTAGACCCTGGGAAAAAGGGGAGGGGAAAAACAGGCATCTAAGCTAAATTTCTTTGTGTTAGTGTCTAAAACAAGAATCAATCATAAAATCAATTTTAACAAGAATCCCGCGCGGATGTTCAATTGAGACCTGACTAATACCTTATTAAATTGTTTTAAAAAGTTGACCAACATTTCAAATCCATAGAGGAATTTCTCGTCAATTTCTATGTCCGAAATTCCTTGATTCAGTTCGAAATCCCTGAAATTATGTATCTCACGAGTTTTACATTCGTAATTTTCGAGAATCTTACATATAAGTTCAGTGTGCCCAATTTACATGGTTTTTTGGATGTGTCCAATCTACGTCCCTATAATACACGTGCCTAGTTGACATGCGATTAAAAGATCTACTGCTGTTGGTTCTTATTTTGTACCATATTTACAATCGCCCTAATAGGTTTACCTTTAGTGGACCGGTACCGGTAGTAAAAGCAATGGCTATCGAGTGCATAGGTATATGTAGGTCTATAGGTAGTTAGCTACTGTACTGTATTAATAGTACATGTAAGCGCACCCAGAAATTATGTAAAGAAGAGGCTGATAATTCGAGAGAAATTTGTGATGGGGGGGGGGTGTCAAAATTCAATGAAGAAATTAAGTAACCAGTTATTTCCAGTCATTAACAACAAAACAAAACCGAAAAACAATACCGAAAAAAAAACACTAAAAAACACAAAAAAACGAAACAAAACCAAAACCAAAACCAAAACGTACGAAAAAACCAAAACCAAAACGTTCAAAAAACCAATACCAATACCAATACCAATACCAAAACAAATTTTGTTTTGGTATTGTTTTTTTTTCGTTTTTTTTTCGGCTGTGTGTAATCATGCGTGAAGCCAACAATTTTTATCCAAAAAGTTAATCGAAAGCGAAAAAAATGCAAAATCGGTGAAAAATCCTATAAAATTAAAATTCAGTCGCGATTTTGCGGGATACACTAACGATGCGCCACTTTATGGTAATCTGCCAATCAGAAACGCCGTTCGCGGAGATCCGATGATCACATCGTCAATCAAAAATTTTCATCACGGTCGTATTCACATTCACAATCACAATTTCACATACACGTAGTTTGAAATTGAAATATCTTCTAAATATGTTCCCAATCTAAATTTTTTCGACTTTGAATTATGAATTTTTTTCGCGATTTCATCCAAACTAATTTTTTCTTAATTTTTTCCAATCCTTCAATTTTTCTAAATTTTTTGTTCTCTTTCAATTCAACCATGAATTTCATCGACTTTGAAATTTTTTCTCGAAATTTCATCCAATTTGAAATCTTTTTCTAAAATTTTCCCTACTCTAAATTTTTTTCAATTTTTTTAATCTTCAAATTTTTAAAACTATTTCTTTTTCAACTCTACAATTTTTCTCTATTTTTTCCAACCCCGAAATTTTTCTCAATTTTTTTTTCAGCTTCAAAATTTTTTCTTGTTCTTCTATAGTACGCAGAGTCTTCGTTGAATGAAATTAAATTTAAAAAAAAAACGTTCATCCCAGGCGTTGAAATTTTTATACTTGTTGAATTGTTGTTACGCATGTAATTAGAAAACAAAAAACAAAAAAACAAAACCAAAACAAAAACGAAAAAAAAACAGAACCAAAACGTTTGAAAAACCAATACCAATACCAATACCAATACCAAAACGTTTGAAAAACCAAAACCAAAACAATACCAAAACCAAAATGTTTTAAAAACCAATACCAATACCAATACCAATACCAATACATGTTTTGTTGTTAATGACTGGTTATTTCAGTGACGCTGGCTTAGTCGGGATATTTTCAGTAGGCGGATTATAATGTAATATACTCTCTCATTTACAAATCAGTGAAAATTATCGAAAATCACTGAGGAACAGTCAGAATTGCAGGACAGGAGAAAATCTGTGAAATTTTTTTTATTTAAAACAAATTCGCGAGAAAAATCACTGGAAAATCCGTGAAAATTTACTGAAAAGTAAGTAAAATTTATGAAATTAGCAGAAAAATCAGTGAAAATCTTGAAAAATCAGCGAAAATTCGCTGAAAATCAGTGAATTTCGCTGATTTTTTCCTGTGCTGCTATTCTGACTGTTCATTAGTGACATTGTCACTGATTCCGAATGAAAGAGTACAGATTTGAGCGAAGAAACTTTGAAAAATTGTTTTTTTTTTTTTTTGGAACAAACAATCAATAATTATACTCTCTAAATTTGAATCAGTTGAATTTAGTAAAATTCTATGTACTTTATATAAGATCAGTGAAAATCACCAACAAATTTTCAATGAAAATAATCATGTCACTGATTCGAAGTGGCAGAATTTCATCAAATTTGACTGATTCAGATTCAGATTCAGATTTCAGAGAATTATATTATGTTTCTTCAAGATCACGTTTGAAAAACAAAAAAGTACATCTCTTTCTGACATTTTTGTTATAAAAAATCTCCTTGCCGAGTTTAAGTGATGGGGGGGGGCAAGCCCTCCGCTCTCCTCTCCCCCTCCCCCTCTCCGATGGGTCTATTATAGTACTTATACTAGGCTGGTGTAGATATAGGTGCCACCTAAGCTATAATAATATTATACGCATGGATGCAATGCGAATGCGATATTGTTGTCAGTTGTCGTATTGTATGTAGTACCTGGACTTACTCGCTATACTGTAGAGTGTACAACTGTAGATCTATGTACTTTTATCTAATGCGTAATGCTTACGTTAAATTTGCGCGTATTTTCATTTTTCGTACTTGCGGCCCGCACCTAGCTTCAGCTACCTATACCGGTAGTTAGTAGTTGCTATGTACTTGATAGTTTTTGGTTACTTCAGTTAGGTAGTGGTTACCTACTGGTTACAGTGGTTGGTGATTGAAAAATTTGAAATTTTCGATTGGTTTACCAATTATTGATTGCTGAAATTGCTGCACCTATACCTACTCCTACGTATGCCCCCATCTCCATGTATGGTAATTCCTAGTTACCTAATCCCTAGTAGGTCCTAGACTCTAGACGTATAGGTAATGGTAGGTACAGGTACATCTACATACTATACATGTGTACTTAGTACCGTACTTACATATACGTTGATGTTGATGTACGTCTGCGTAGCACGTACTTAGCAGGTACCTATCATTTTCTGTCTGATGTGTAGTGTTAGTGTGTAATGTGTATACGCGTTGCGTTTTAAAAATAATAATTTATATTTAATAGATATTGAATAGAAATTAAGGCACCATCTCTGAGCTGACCTGTTTTCGGAGATCGGAAGTATCACACTATCACTTTTGAAAATTCATGTAAAATATGTTCATCGCATCGCATACCGCGCCGCGCCACTCCACGCCACGCCACGCCAGACCACAACTTACCATATCAGTACCGGGTGCTCGGGCCCGATTACATTTCGCATCTCCTCCAGACTTACTCCAGATTGCAGGAAAAATTAAAACCCCGAATTTTTTTATTCCTTTATTCTTTATGATGTTGTATGTAGAGTAGTGGAGGCAAATTAGAAAATAAAAAAACATTTTTGCCTAGCAAAACTTTTATTTCGAAAAATTGTCGAGAGTGGTCCCCTGAATAACCCGAAAGAGTTACCACCTCATAGCCCCCAGGCTAACCTTTTTAGAGGGGGTTGACCCCTCCAAAAAGCCGTTTTATCACATTATCTCCTCGGGGTGGATTTTAGGATAAAAATAACTCAGTACTTTTTTGTTCTACACTCAATTTTCAACATTTTTTGTATGAAAATTTTTTCCGTAGGACTGTAAGCAGCGGAGATGGAGAGCCCTGAAGGAGGTGGGGGGAGGGGGAATATACTATAATTTGAAAACGTGATAAACTGATAATACGTATAAAATCGTAGGTACCAAACTGTATGTTTTTGGCATGAAAATAGTAGTATTATTTAAATTGGCGGTGTTAATACTATTCGACCCCCTTCCCCTTTATATGTGACCATCCCGTCTCACCCATTTGTTTTCATTTAGCAATAGCAATATGATTGAGGGGTGAGTTGAGGTGGACACACGGGAGGGAGTGGAAGGTCAAAAATACTCTAGACCCTGTACCTCTCTTATATGTCCACCCCACCTCACCCCTCAATCATATCGCTATTGCTAAATAAAAACAAATGGGTGCGACGGGATGGTCACAGGGGGGTAGAATATTAGATATTGACACCACCAATTTACATATAATACTACTATTTTCATGCCAAAAACATAGTTTAGTACGATTTTTTGACGTACTATTATCACGTTTTCAAATAATAGTACATTTCCCCAACCCCCTTCCTTCAGTACTCTCTATCTCCTCTGCTTACAGTCGTACGGAAAAATTTTTCATACAAAAAATGCTGGAAATTGAGTGTAGAATAAAAAAGTACTGAGCTATTTTCATCCTAAAATCAACCCCCGAAGGAGATAATGTGATGAAACGGCTTTTTAGAGGGGTTAACCCCTCTAAAAAAGTTGGCCTGTGGTCTGTGGGGTGTAATTTCTTTGGGGTTATTCAGGGGACCACTTTCGACAATTTTCCGAAATAAAAGCTTTGCTAATTGCTAGGCAAAAATGTTTTTTTTTTCTTCCTAATGATGCTAATTTGCCTCCACTGGAGCTACATTTGCTAGAGTACATACGAAATACATTAAATTTATGTATTATGTATGTTACGCGGTTACGCCTAATCGATGTAATTGCTTAATTCATGAAATAGGCAAAAGTAAGGCGTAAGTAATCTCGATTACCAGTGGCGTAGCCAGGATTTTGTCAGGGGGGGGGGGCAAGAACGAGTTTTTTTGTCAAATTTTCTGTGGTCGTTTTGAAACATATCGAGTATTTTTTTCATGGCATATTTCGTAGTGTACGTATAACTGAGTCTGAGGTAACGGGTGTGTAATGAAAAGACTGTAACGCCTGTCACACACTACGGCTACGCTACGTTTTAAAACGTATCCGTAGCTGAAGTGGCACTATTTGGATCACACACTACAGCTACGCTACGTTTTGTTATCGACCAATCACAAAGAAGCTACGTTTTAAAACGTAGCCGGTTTTGTACTTCATCTACAAAACTCGGCTACGTTTTTAAACGTAGCTCGAGTTTTCAGAGTTTTGACCTTGAAATACGTAGCGTAGCTCTAGTGTGTGATCCTAGATTCATTTCAATGAAATTACAACGAGCAGAAACGTAGCGCGCTACGTCGAAAAACGTATCCGTAGCCTAGTGTGTGACGAGCCTAACAGTAACACAAAGATTTATAGGATTTTTGGAACAAACACTTTATACTGTCTAAATATGAATTAGCCAATTTTTGTAAAATTCCAACTTTTTGATTCTGTGAAATAAATTTATTTGAAAATCAATGATTTTTCACTGATTTTTATTTAGCCAAAATTACTGAATTTTTTGACGAATTGGAAATTGATTAAGAAATCAGTAAGTTTCAACTAAAATACCAGTGAAAATAACCAAATTTCGATGAAAATTATTTCACTAATCCGAAGAAGGAAAATCTCATCAAATTTGATTGATTCAAATCGAAAGGATGATACTGTGTTCAAAAAATAAAGATAGTGAAATACTGCCCGAGCGAGAATTTTTTTTGGAAAAATCATGTTTAAAAAAAAAATGCCATGAGGCCATGGGGGGGGGGGGCGATCGCCCCCTTCGCCCCCCTTGGCTACGCCACTGTCGATTACCTACTAAAAATCACCAGGCGGTATGGAAAAAAGTGCACCGTGGAATTATACCTTGAAGTGTGTACTTTCACGCTGTGTTTTCAAAATTTGCATTTTTTGAGTATTTTCGAAATATTCACCCTTGAGTAAGGGGGTGAAAAATCGAGATTTTCGAAGTTCGCGGAATAGGGACGATGTGGGTGTCGAAATGTAGGTTCTGAGCGGCGCTGATTCCGATTCCGGTGCTTGTTTGACCCCAAAACTAAAATTGAGCTCCCTAGGGGAGAAAGGGGGGTTCAAAATTTTGAAAAATACAATATGGGTATCGAAATATAGGTTTTCGAGGGCGCTGAATCTCATTCCGGTACGTATTTAACCCAAATACCAAAATCGAGCCCTCTAGGGGAGGGGGGGTCTCAAAAGTTTGAAAAATACGATATTGGTATCAAAATGTAGGTTTTCGAGGGCGCTGAATCTCATTCCGGCACTCATTTAATCCAGAGTCCAAGATTGAGCTCGCTACAGGGGGAAGAGGGGTCAAAAATTGAAAAAAAATCGATTAGGTATACGATATGGGTGTCGAAACACATGTGTTCAGGGGTGCTGATTCTCATTTCGGTACTCATTTGACCGAAATACCAAAATTGACTTCCCTAGGGTGAGAGAGGGTCCTAAAATTTTGAAAAATACGATATGGGTATCAAAATGAAGGTTTTTGGGAATTCGAATTATCATTCCAGTATCTGTTGAACAAAAAAAAGACTCAGCCCTCTGCAAGAGGAGCAGGGTCCAAAATTCTGAATATTAAAAGATGGTAGTCGAACAGAAGCGAAGACGATACAGAAGGTGAAAAGCCGGACGACAAATTTTTCAACTTTGAAATTAATGAAGTTTTCTTGTAATTTAAATATAGTTGGTATATCCGGTTCAAGTTTGATTTCATTTTAAAAAATTGGCACTTTTACAAAACTTTTTTTTAGCAATGAAAGATAGCCCAGGAATTATAGCAAAATTTTTACGCGAACCTCGGAATCGTTGGGGGAAAGCTGAATTTTACATTATTTGTACATAACAGCCTACCAAACATACTCCTAAAAGTTGCACCCCCCAACTCGCCGGCTACCCCCGCAAGAGGTCATTAACCTTTGCGAATATACGTTTTTTGACTGTAGCGCTGAAAGGAAGGGTCGGAGAGGGAAAATGGTGAAATAAAAAATGTTCTACGTGAAATTTCCTACAAACTTGACCGGTTCAGTTGTTCTCAAAATTGCAACATTCGACTTACAGTGGGGGTTAAACTTTTTCAACTTGGAAAAAAAAATGTTGAAAAAATTAATTTTTTTTTTTGTAATTTGAAGTTAGGAGGGGCTCAAAAATATATTGTCAAAAGTTGCATCCGGCAACTTGTGAGTCACCCCCGTATGAGGTCAATAACCCCGGCGGATATACGTTTTTTGACTGTAGCGCCAAAAGGAAGGGTCGGAGAGGGAAAAGTGGTGAAATAAAAAATGTTGTACGTGAAATTTCCTACAAACTTGACCGGTTCAGTTGTTCTCAAAATTGCGACATTCGACTTACAGTGGGGGTTAAACTTTTTCAACTTTGAAAAAATTTGAAAAAATTGATAATTTTCCGTGTAATTTTAAATTAGAATGGGCTCAAAAATATAATGTCAAAAGTTGCACCCCGCAACTTACGAGCCTCCCCCGTATGAGGTCAATAACCTTTGCGGATATACGTTTTTTGACTGTAGCGCCAAATGGAAGGTTCAGAGAGGGAAAAATGGCGAAATAAAAATTTTTCTACGTAAAATTTCCTACAAACTTGATCAGTTCAGTTGTTCTCAAAATTGCGACATTACACTTACAGTGGGGGTTTAACTTTTTCAACTTTGAAAAAACTTGAAAAAATTGATAATTTCCCGTGTAATTGCCGGGTGCAACTTTTGACAGTATATTTTTGAGCCCATTATAATTTAAAATTACACGAAAAATTATCAATTTTTTCAAATTTTTTCAAAGTTGAAAAAGTTTAACCCCCACTGTAAGTCGAATGTCGCAATTTTGAGAACAACTGAACCGGTCAAGTTTGTAGGAAATTTCACGTAGAACATTTTTTATTTCACCACTTTTCCCTCTCCGACCCTTCCTTTCAGCGCTACAGTCAAAAAACGTATATTCGCCAAGGTTAATGACCTCTTGCGGGGGTAGCCGGCGAGTTGGGGGGTGCAACTTTTAGGAGTATGTTTGGTAGGCTGTTATGTACAAATAATGTAAAATTCAGCTTTCCCCCAACGATTCCGAGGTTCGCGTAAAAATTTTGCTATAATTCCTGGGCTAAGAACATAATAATAAATTTTTATGAATAAAATTTATTAGGTGCCGCGTTATCATGATAACGCAGCACCAGGCACCATTCTCAAAGTTGAGAAAATTTATTCTAAAAATTGATAATATTTATCGCGATAATTGGAAAATTTTATAGCATAAAAATAAAATTTATTATATAAATTAATAAATTTCACTATAATTAGAGCATTTTTGTTGAATGGTAACTCGTTATTATTTTTTTAAAATAAAAGTTAATATTCTTTTTAAACGCTTACTATGTTTTATTCTTTTATATCGTATTTTTCAAAATTGAGTACCGAAATGAGAATCAGCACCCCTGAAAACATGCGTTTCGACACCAATATCGTATACCTAATCGATTTAAAAAAAAATTATTGACCCCCTCTTTCCCCCTGTAGTGAGCTCAATATTGGACTCTGGATTGAATGAGTGCCGGAATAAGATTCAGCGCCCTCAAACACCTACATTTTGATACCCAAATCGTATTTTTAAAATTTTTGGGCCCCCTTTGCTCCCCTAGGGAGGTCAATTTTAGTTTTGGGGTCAAACTAGCACTGAAATCGGAATCAGCGCCCCTCAGAACCTACATTTCGACACCCATATCGCGTATTTAGTGAGAAACAAATGTATCTCGCGTCAGAATTTCTATCTCTTTCTTTCAAGATAACGGATATTTTTTCTCAGCAAGCATATGATACACGAAATAGATTCAGTTAATTTTTTTATGGGCAAAATTCAGACAAGTAGGTACCTGGGTAATACGCTCGTCGATTTTTCTTTTACTTAATCTCTGTCCCGTCCCGTCTGTCCGGAAAGTTTGTGATGCTTGCATCACTGTTTATTTTTTGACAAACGTCCGCCAGTTTCATCAGTGTTGCTCTCAAACGACCATACCGCAGCGTAGAAGCGAATATCTGTAGTAAATAAAGTACGATGCAACGCGCAGCTCTCGCGTTATTCGTAACATTTGGAGGTTCGTAATTTAAACGTGGTTTATTAGAAATGTCGACCAATTTTATAATATCTCCGAATACCAATAGTAAATAGTTATTGTTGCCTGGCGTGTTGGTGCTGCAGTCTATACCTACCTCTAATAGGTACTTCTGCCCTTGGGCAATTTAAACCTCTCGTATTCGTTCCAAACAAGTCCCTTTTTCCATCCATCTCACCTATGTACTCGCAGTATTTTAGTCTGGCTTCGGAATCGCAAATGCAAATACCTACTTACCTGTATATATATGCGTATGTATTTTAAATATCGGCCCCTGCCTCCCTTTTTTCGCGGTAGAACACCAAATTTCGAAGTCGATTCTTATACGTACCTGTTTCTGTTTGCCGGTGCATATACAATTATACCTACATAGTACATACCTATGTAAACCTATTTATGTAATATTCTTCTCCTGTCAGATGTTCTGCTCCAAAATTCTTGTTCCAAAATCCAAATGAACCATCGGATGATTCAAGTGTTGTTGTTACGTTACGATGGCATGGCATGGCATAGCCGATCCGATCCGATTTCGTTAGGTAATAGGTATCGACTATCGAGATACGAAAAACCGGATTTTCTATCGCGTACTTACAGAAAAAATATTACGCAGCTAGCCCTAGCTGGAGTTACCAGTTGGCTATAAGTAATCTGTGTAGTGTGTAGTGTGTAGTGGGTAGGGTAGACTTATACAGATCTCTGTAGGTCTACCGTCTATTTAGGTGAGGTACTCGCAGTCGTAGGTTGGATACTAAACACAGGTTACAGAGTTACTACATTGCGTAGCTACGCCGCGCCGCCGCGCCGCGCACCTAAATTATAGGTTTAGTACATCTACATCCACATCCACATCCATATGCATAATATACGTGTACGTATGTAGTCGTAACGGATAGTATGCTATGTGTATGTATGTATTTTATGCGTAATACGCTGGTAGTGTGGTGGTAGTAGCCACCTAGCCACCTAGCTACCTAGCTACCTAGCAAGCTAGCAACCTAGCCACCTAGCCACCGCCAGTAGCCGGTGGGCACTGGGCAGCTAGGAAATGTAGGAATCCACGTACCTACAAGCTAGGCACACTGGGCACACTACAGGAAGGCAGTAGGCACTAGGTAATACATGTAGGTATTGGAAAAACGAACAGCAACCGCGACGCGACGCGACGGAGACCGCAGCCGTGGAATGGTTGGTCTCGGTTTTGTACCGATGTTTATTAGGTAAACGTAAACGGAATTGATTTCGTCAAGTCTGTAAACATGTCCTTGGATGTTGTTGCGTCCTGTTCGGGTTCGCATTCGCATTCGCATTCGCATTCGAATTTGCGTTATCGCACTCATGTATGTACTTATATACTTACATACCTACGGTATAGTCAGTGCCAAGTTCATTGTCTGCGTGCCGCAGGCGTGCGTGCGCGCGCGCGCACGCGAAGGTGTGTAAAAATATGTTTACATGTATGGCACAATAGTGCGCACACGCACGCTTAATCGTATTTCGTATAGGCATTCTTATATACATAGGCATTATATATGTATTTACACTATGTACTTACTACTTAGCTACTTACCTATTAGTATGGTCGAATTGCTGCATCTGTTTGCTCAAAATGTAAAAAGCAATTTGAGAATATATATATGTGGAAAAAAATAAGCTTGGGTGCCATTTTTTCTAGCCTCTCTCCCTCCGAGGGTCCACCCCCTTTCTTGAAAATGTGTGTATCTCCCTTACTATTGGGTATGGAAAAAAAAAAATGCCATGTAAAAGTTCTTTATTGAAGACTTCTCTACATTTTTGGCGATTACAAAAATTTCATTTGCAGCAACCCTTGCGCCCCAAATTTTAAAAATGTACCTTCAGAAATACTCAAAATTGAGTTTTTCTCATTTATTATAAGAAATGTCGAAGATAGCGCGAAATACATATGTATTAGCAACAAGTATTCAGAATAAAATTTTACATCTAAAAAGTTCATTGCAATACCCTACCCCTCACCTCTTTGGATCCACCCCTCCCTATTCCCTTCCAAAAAAATTTTTTTCTCCAGTGGCAAAGTGCGTTTTTTGGCTATAAACGAAAAGTTATGCGAGGGGCATGAAATTTTGTACGGTGAACAAGGATACCATAAGAAATGATTCGAGCCTGGGAGGCCATTGCCAAACCCCATTTTAGAGGCAGGGAAGGTTCAGCCCCTCCCCCTTCCCCATTTTACGTAATTATTGGGCTATCGGCTCTTTTTTGGAGCCATTTCTATATAGTTATATCCCGCTAAAATCAAAAATGTCACTCATTACTGTCAAAATTCGAGGAAAAGAAGCCCTCTTTGAGATTTTTCTACTCAACTTTTCGCATTTCCCCTCAACACTGCTTAAAAATTACATTTTTCTTCAACGCCGCACAATGTGCCGCCTTTCCAGCCACATTTTTATAACGGTTTTCGAATTTCACCGGTAGATTACCATGTTCAGTGGCTTTTTACAACTTCCCACATCCCTACTCTGAGTGAATGGAAGGGCCAAAGTTGCTGAAATTAGATCAATTTTTCACATTTTTATGCAGAAAGCACTATTTACGAGATAATATTCATCGGCCGAAGTTTCTAAAAGATTTCTGAATAGTACAGGTCGAATGCAATAAACACAGATCCAGAGACACCCCGCTCACCCTCTCTGGAGGAGCATAGAGGGTCATTTTTGACTAGCACTTCGCACAATTTTGACTACCTATTTCAAAAATAAGAATATCGTTTATTTACTTTTTTCATCACGTAATCGAGAAGTAAATCACCAAATAATATTCTGGTGTTTGTGAATCCAAATCAATCCAAATATGTAAATTAGTTGGGAGGCAAACCCCAAAAAAACTGCATTTAATGAAAGAAGCGTGAATTTTGGTATGATGAATCTTGGGGCCCAAACAAAGGTTTTGAGACCGGGAGCCATCCGCGCTCCCCTCCTCTTCGAGGGGGGTGGGGCTCGCAATTTTGAAAAAATTCCTAAAAATCTATTTTTTGTTAGAAATGAAATATCTTGATGTCTAATGTTAGATATTGATCTGTAGATTCCATTTTCACCATCAAAATCATTTTTCCTCCCCCACCTTCCTGAGGGGACACAACCCCCCAAAATGTGTATTTTGTGGAAGTGAACACCCGAAACCGAAATTTTGTGAAAATATACTACGTAAGGTGTACAAATCACTGCCGTAGTCCATTTTTCGATTCGCACCCCCTCCTGCCCCCTGTGGACCCTTAAAACTTGAAAAACGCTCAAAATTGTCGTTGTAACGCCGAAATACGACAGGAATTGCGATCCAAAAGGTAATTCTTGTTGGAAATATTTTTTCAAACCAAAACAGGATGTGAAAACGTTGGTGCCTCTGACCCCCTCCCCCCAGCGCGCTCCCGCAGAGCTCCCAACTACGAAAATTTTTTTCTGTTCAAAATCACATTGAAATCGAAATATTATGACATTTGCTGTTCATTATTGATCGATACATTCCGTTTGAATTGTTAGAATTGTCGCCTAACCCCTACCTCTTTGAGGGGGCAGATCCCTAAAATGTGGGGTCCCAAAAAAATGAAGGTCCAAGGCTGAAATTTGGTGAAGTTATGCTACATAGGGTACAGAAATGTGCGATTTGGTTGTACGAAGTTGAAGAAAAATGTGATTTTTAAGCAATGTTGAGGGGAAATGCGAAAAGTTGAGTAGAAAAATCTCAAATTTGAGGGCTTTTTTTCCTCGAATTTTGACAGTAATGAGAGACATTTTTAATTTCAGCGGAATTTAACGATATAGAAATGGCACCAAAAAAGAGCCGATAGCCCAATAATTACGTAAAATGGGGAAGGGGGAGGGGCTGAACCTTCCCTGCCTCTACTATGGGGTTTGGAAATGGCCTCTCAGGCTCGAAAAATTTTTTATGGTATCCTTGTTCACCGTACAAAATTTCACGCCTCTCCTCTCGCATAATTTTTCGTTTACAGCCAAAAAACGCACTTTGCCACTGGAGAAGAGGAATTTTTTGGAAGGGAATAGGGGGATGGATCCAAAGGAGTGAGAGATGGGGTATTGCGATGAACTTCTTAGATGTAAAATTTTATTCTGAATACTTGTTGCTATTACATATTATGTATTTCGCGCTATCTTCGACATTTCTTATAATAAATGAGAAAAACTCAATTTTGAGTATTTCTGAAGGTAAGTACATTTTTGAAATTTCAGGCGCAAGGGTTGCTTCAAATGAAATTTTTGTAATCACCAAAAATGCGGAGAAGCCTTCAATAAAGAACTTTTACTTGAAAATTTTTTTGCACACCCAATAGTAGGGGAGATACACACGCATTTTCAAGAAAGGGGGTGGACCCTCGGAAGAGGAAGGGCTAGAAAAAATGGCACCCAAGCCTATTTTTTTCCAAATACATTCTACATTAAGAATCAGTCGTCAAATTTCTTTTTACATTTGGTGCGAGCGGAAGCCTTTTTTTGCAGTAATTCGACTATACTAGTAGTTGTTGTGCTTATATGTATGTACATACGTGTACCTTAGGGTGGTGCTTATTTTCAAGTTTGAGCAATTTTGCGTAACCCTCTCAAAGTTGTTCCTTTTCCAATTTTTAACAAAAAACTCTAAAATTTTATTTTTATGCCCAAACCCTTCCAAGTAATTCATTTTTCATGAAAAAGACTAAAAAAAATAAATATTTTAGCCCCCTCCTATGTTGATTAAATGAGTTCTGAAAATGGTAAAAATTTGGGAATCTTCTGTACCTATACACCTATAGTATAGTTGATATTAGGGCACTATAAAAAGGGGGTATGCTGGTCAACCATATCGTGCCTTACTGTTAGTATCGCCCGAACGCTGAAACTCGTTTCACGACGTTACAGCGCAGCGCAGCGTGGCGCGAATATTTGTGAACGAAAATCTGTACAACTGAGGCTGGCGGATATTTGACAGTGAGTACTGAGTTGTAACGACAACATCTCAACGCGGAGATATCGAGGGTCGAGGGATGTTGCGAGTGAAGACTGGAGACGACTAATACGCCGAATTCGCGATAGGTGAGTCCGAAACCGAAACCGAAACCGAAACCGAAACCGAAACGACTTGGCTCGACTCGGCTGCGGAGAAAGTGTAGTGTAGCGTAAAGCGTAGGGTAAATGTATATAATGTAATGTAATGTAATGTAATGTAATGTAATGTAGAACGCAGAGTACAGTCGAGTCGAGTCGAGTCGAGTCGAGTCGAGTAGAGTAGAGCTGACTGTGAGTAGAGCAGATCGGAGAAGAGAGACTGGGACGGACGCGGCGACAAGAAGAAAGAAAAGTACAGAAGAGCAGTGTTTGGGGGGGTAAGGGTAATACCCAGAACGCGATGGCCCGATGACCTACTAAAGGAAAAAGCTCGTGTTTAAAAAGTCTAGCGGTGTAGCGGTGTAGCACCCATACAGATCGATATAGCGGCAACATCAACAGCGTCAACAAACGTCGTTGGCTGAAAATTCGCGAAAGTCGAGAGCGCGTTGCGCGCCATTTCATGTGTATTGCGTATTGCGTATCGCGTATCGCGTATCGCGTATCGTCTAAGAACGCGGCGCGGCGCGTACAAACATGACTTTTAATTACTTATTCGTACACGACGGCGATATCGTGGACGGCAACTGGAATTTTTCTTAAATGCGCACTCCTCCTCCTCCTCCTCCTCCTCTCCTCACAGGAGTATAAGGAATCGAGTGACGCCATAGCCACTATTGTAGACATAGGGGGGGGGGTGATACGTGCGGGACAAGTTCCCAAAATGCAAAAATAACATTCATTTCTTATAGCAATCGAGTCTTTGAAAATACAATTTTTGCATTTCTGAATACGAAGTATGCTGTTTAAAATGTACTCCTCCCTCCCTCATACATTGCAAAAATATAAATGACGGTCACCTTAAGGGGCGAGGGGGTTGTACCATATTTCCTTCTTCGATGAAGAATACAAGCATTACGTGTTTCATGAATTGTAAAGAGAAATGATAGAGAAAAAATATTGAACAACTGAACGGAATAATGAAATAATGAACGAAATAGTATATTACGTAACAGAAGCGGTAAGTAACCGATTAACGAGTGCGAAGTTTGAGGAGCGAGGCGAAGCCGAGCGGCTTAAATCGTACGAGTTGATCGTGTTACTTCCCAATTCTGTTACGTACCTATGCTATTTTAATTTTATACGAGAGGAAAATAAATCGAAATTTTTTTTCAAAAAATTAACAAAAAATTACGATTAGGTAATAACAATAGGGACATGGCATATCATGGCGGTGGAGCTGCTACGGTGAGAAAAAACATCCAAACCGATAAGAAATGAAATGTAAGAAATTTGATTGGTGATGCTGATGACCATGTTCATCACCAATCAGATTTCTTACATTTCATTTCTTATCAGTTTGGATGTTATTTTCTACCGTAAACAGAGCCGCCGCCATGATTTGCCATGTCCCTATTTTTATAACAACTGATAACAACATTTAACAACAAAACATTTAGCGGCCATGTATTTGTCATTTCAGGGGGCGGAAAATAAATGTTTTCCGGTTGTTTCGGGTTGTTTACATACGTCAAAGAGTTGAAATCTTATTTTCCAAAACAAAAACATTGCTGGAAAGACCTCATTTTCCGATCGTATAAAGTTATATTAAAACGTAATCGAATAATTTTTTGAAAATTCATTCAATTTGATAATATTCCTCAATGGCGCTGAACGATTTGCTTTATGAATTGTTTTGATATTCTTTTTTTGATCAAAAATTGGCAAATTTTTCTACGAGTAGGTAAGTGTACTAACGTGATAACTCGTTCTGCGCGATCGTCACACGCTTCAATGTTCTTTATCATCTTACGACCGTATACGGTAACTCGCGAGCACTTGTGTTCCAAAAAATCAATGCTGATATCAGCAACGATTTTCTGGAATACAGCACCGACTTTTTGGAACAACCGATTAAATGCCCGCGTTACTATATAAAAGGTCGCTAGATAATGAAAAAATATTGAAGTATGTGACGATTTCGCAGAACAAGAAATTGTATGTACTTATTACTTAGTTGAAAAATTTTCCAATCAAATTAAATTAATTTTCAAAAAAATTATTCGAATTCGTTGTAATAATTGTTCATTACTTCATTATTTCGTACAATTGTTCAATATTAGTTCTTTTTCATTTCTCTTTACAATTCATGAAACACGTACATACTTGTATTCTTCATCGAAGAAGGAAATATGATACAGCCCCCTCGCCCCTTAAGGTGACCGTCATTTATATTTCTTCAATGTATGAATGTACGAGGGAGGGAGGGAGAGGAGTACATTTTAAACAGCATACTCCGTATTAGGAAATGCAAAAATCAGTGATGTGGAAACGCGAAAAAAAAATTTCCGTTTCTGGGAACGTTTCTAGTTTCAAGCACAACGTTTCCGTTCCTGGGAACGTTTCCGTTTCCGAGTGCAGCGTTTCCGTTCCCGTTCCCGTTCCCGTTTCCGGAAACATGTTCCGTTTCCAGAAACGCGTTTCTAGAAAAACTTGTCAAAAATTTTTAAACATTAAAATCACAAAAAAAAAACGAATATTTTAAAAATTATAGGTAATTGAAGAATATTCAATATTTTCGACATTTCGACACCAATTTTCCAGACGAGCGCTTCGGTACACAACTTCAGGTTGTGACTTCAGGTGCTTTCGTGTTCGCTTTAGGATGTTTATTTAGTCATTTTAGGTATGATTCGAATTTGATAAACTGAATTTTTTAATCAAAAAGTCGAAGGTGGAAATGTTGACATTTCATGTCCAGAAAGTCCAAAATTGTCGTTTTGCAATAATAATTCGACAAAGTGACATTTTTTGGCCAAAAAAGTCCAAATTCGATGTTTTCATATCAGAAAGCAAAATTTTGACATTTTATGGCTGAAAAATTGTCATTTTCCAATCGCAATTCCACACTTCACCTTTCATTTTTCATCAAAAAGTCAAAATTTGACGTTTCACTATCAAAATTGACAATTTTTGATCAAAACTGAAGCTTTTTCAAAAAAAAGAAAATAAAAAATCAATTTTTTGATAAAATGAATTAAAAATTAGTGTAAGTAAGTATTGATATCAAAATGGAAAATCATGATAGGTACTTTGATGATTATCAAAAAGGTTGAGGAACGACATTTCAAGATCATAATTTATTTTATTTTTAAAAAAATTCAATTTTTTCGATAAAAACGCGAGGATGAATATTAGTGTTGGTAACAAAATCAGTAATTTTTCAGGTTGATATGATCACATCAAGAGTTAAGAATAATTTAAAATTTTGTGATTAAAATGTGAGAAGGTGACATTTCTCAAATGATGATGACCAAAAATAAAACTTCATGGTGAAAAAAAATCAGGTTCATATTTTTGACATAGGTAAAAGAAAATTATGTAGGTACCTATTACGTCAATTTTTTTCTTCCAAAAGTGTCAAATAAAAAAATTAAAAATAAATAAATTTCAACCAAATATTTTTGATTTATTGATCTTGAGTCCAGCCGCAGCCTTAAAAATACTCATTTCATTTTCTAATTGTGTATTACGACACAATATGACAGCACTCGTAATCACAACCTGAAGTTGTGTACCGAAGCTCTCGTTTTTCCAGTTGGTAGGTAAAAATTTTTAAAAGCTACAGGAACAAAACAAATACCTAGTTTAAAAATGAAAATTGAACGAAAACTCAACATTTTCAGCACCAATTTGATGCCAAAATTTTCAACATTTTTAACACCAATTCAGAGGGAAAAATTTCTCAACACCTAATCAAACGAGTTCAATTAGACAAGCCAAAGAAAATGAAAAAAATGTGTTGGAAACGCCGGAAACGCGTTTTTTTTTCTTCCGGTTCCGTTTCCTTAAAAGAAACGTTTCCGTTTCCATTCACGTTTCCGTTTCTCTTAAAATTGTGCCCTGCGTTTCCGTTCCCGTTTCCGTTTCTCAAAATTGAGCGTTTCCGAGCGTTTCTTGGAAACGTTTCCGTTCCGTTTCCACATCACTGGCAAAAATTGTATTTTCAAAGACTCGATTGGTATAAAAAAAGAATGTCTTTTACGCTAACCTACACATACATACGAGGGTCGTTTCATAAGTAACTACACACCTCTTATAACTCGAAAATGAAAAAAGATAGAAAGCTCAAATAAAAAACAATTTGTTCGTTAGGAATATCTCTATTTTTTAACACAGCCCCCGTTCAAATCCCAAGTTTTGTTCCAAAGTTATGCCAATTTTTAGATTTTTGTGTGGTACCAACTGTCGTCCAATTTTTGACAATAATGATTCAATGGCACAACGTAACTCATCATCACTCGTGAATTTTTTCCACCTAAATTGTGTATTATCCCCGAAAATAGGTGAAAATCAGATGCGGCGAGGTCAAATGAATACAAAGGATGTGAGAAAACATCTCATTTGAATGAGTTGAGTAGAATGTTGATCAAGGAAGCAACTTGAAGACGTGCGTTATTGTGAATGCTTCATCCCTTGTGAATCTTTTTCTTCCAGAATCGAGTTTTATTGCCAAAAATGGATAAAATTCGAATGCAGCGAGGTTAGAGGAACACCCGGAGAGGGTTTGAAGAAACATACCACAAAAATGAGTTGAGAAGAATGAGGAAGCAGTGTGGTGACATGCGTTATCATGAATGCGTCCTTAGCTCTTTACTCAACATTCTACTCAACTCATTCAAATGAGATGTTTTCTCACATCCTTTGTATTCCCTTGACCTCGCCGCATCTGATTTTCACCTATTTTCGGGGATAAAAACACAAATTAGGTGGAAAAAATTCACGAGTGATGATAAGTTGCGTTGTGCCATTGAATCATTATTGTCAAAAATTGGACGTCAGCTGGTACCACACAAAAATCTAAAAATTGGTATAACTGTGGAACAGAACTTGGGATTTGAACGGGGGTTGTGTTTTGTGTTAAAAAATAGAGATATTCCTAACGAACAAATTGTTTTTTATTTGAGCTTTCTATCTTTTTTCATTTTCGAGTTATAAGAGGTGTGTAGTTACTTATGAAACGGCCCTCGTATGTACGTAACTACCTATCTGTATCTATCTATCTATCTAACCTACCTACCTACATATGCATACAAATTAGGAATACTGAGTGTTAGTAGCGTGGCGTAACGCGTAACGTAACGTAAACATAATTATCAGTTCTGGACTACATTATGGTTGTTTTTTAAACGGACGCTTCAATTATAAACCATCTTCTTTTCTGTATCAGACAAGTGCGAATATTTTGAAGCGGAATAGTATGTTCTTGTGGGAGGCTCGGTAGTTTTCACGATTGGGTTTTTCAAAGGGAGTATCATGTCCATTCTCTGAAAAATCTGGGGAAAACGGAGAATTTTGGAATTTTCATTGGGATTTTTTAAAAATTCAGAGGGAGAAATAATTTGGAAATATGTTCTTTTTTGCTGTTTTTTTAAAAATAAATTTTTCAACAAAAATTTTGCCCTCGCTTCGCTCGGGCCAAAAATAATTACATCACTATTGGTAATCTGCTAATGTTTCAGACTTCCCATGAATTTAATTTTTCAATTTTAGGGTAAAAATCCGCGAAATCTATATCAGCCCGTGTCATGCCAGTTTTCCATTGTGTTAAAAATACCTTATTAGGTAAATGTTCAATAAACATCCAACAATTTTATCCGTTCTAACATGATTTTTCGTAAAAATCTTCACCCTCGCTTCGCTTCGCTCACTAGCAACTATTTATCTTCTTTAACATAAAATAACTCACTTTTAGAAAATTTTTGTGAAAAATTGTCTTTTTTTTAAAAATTAAAGACATATTTCCTTCCGTGTATGGAATTTTTTCTGTAATAAATTTGATCTCGTTGATTTTTTCGGGGGGGGGGGGGGGGGGGTAAATTGAGAGGTAGATACTACATACTTTTGGAAAAAGTCGCGAAATGTGATTTTGAAAAATCGGTAGACACTCTGTAGGTAAGGTAGGTTAGGTAAAGTTGAAAATTTTAGGAGTTCTTAAGCTCCAGGAAAAATTTATATAGGAAATAAACGGCAAAAACATTTGTTTTCTTTGAAAAATAGGAACGAAATTCCTAATTGTCAGTCACCTATTTGTTAATTTTTTGTTAATTTGAGAAACCCTGCAGTAATTTTTGACTGCTGGTATCCTGTAAAAAGTGTCAAGATATAATCGCCAGACAGTACCTAAATTAAAAATGCCTACAAGATGAATTTTTCGGGCTTTCAGCTAAGCGTTCGCGTTTTTAGTTGCCTTTGAAATGAGGAGCTTGGTATCAAAGTGAGATATGCGCCATTTCGTGAATTGAGTAGACAACTGCATTTTCTGTCGCTTCTTCATGAAAAAAGTCGGAGTGGAGGATAAATATTTATTTTTCATAGCCTTGTTAGTTGTTAGTTAGTATTACCACTAAAATTCGCCAAATATCTCAATTTTTTCCCTCCTTGGGAATTTTTGTAATAAAAAACATAGATTTTTTTGTGGCGTTTGTCTCACTTTGATATTAAGCTCCTCATATAGTACCTACCTACTACCTACTACCTACTACCTAACTAGTGACTATCTATTACGGTATGTAGGCTCTTTCAAAAATTTGTAAGTTGCTCATTTTTCGGCTGGTTGCTAGTTGCTAGTTGCCAGTTGCCGCTTCTGTAGCTGTGGCCTTTTTGTCAAAGGTGGCATGGCCTACGTGGTAGCTACAGCTAGTCTGTAGTAGATAGTATAGTAAGTACGTGCTGGTGGTACTCACTTGGTAGGTCAACGGTCTGGGTATTGCGAAATAGGTAGGTAAATGAATCGAAATTGAATCCTAATATCGAATGAAGGAATGATGTTATGCGAACCCGTCGCGTCGCGTCGCCGTCTCTAGCCACTAGCAACTAGCAACTAGTTACTAGATAGTGGATACTAGATACTAGATAGCCCTTTGGTTGAAGCGTACTCGCTGGGCAAGACATCGAGATGTACCGTTACCGTTACCGTTACCGTTACCGTTACCGTTACGTTATGTCATGTTACGTTGTTTCACCCAACAATGCGAGGTTTAGGTATTCGATCCGATCATTTTGTGGCGCGCCGCGCCGCGCCGCGCCACGCTTTTCCGCTTTTCACTCTATAAGCGATAAGAAGAGCCTAGCCGCGATGACTGTAAGTGTATTCATTGATGAGAAACACCTTTTGCGATGAATGTAATGTAGAAATGTAGGCCGTCGTCGTAGAACGCGGGCGCGCGTACGGTCGCAGGCTGAATAAAAATAAACGATACGATGCAATGCGATGCGATGCGATGCGATGCGATGCGATGGAAACAAAAAACGGCTAATGGCAGTCGGCAATTGAGCGCTTAGAACTACGAGTACAAAACAAAACAAAACAAAACAAAACAAAACAAAAGGCGGTAGGTAGAGGTAGTTGACTGTTTGGCGGTTGCGCAATTCGCGTTCGCGATGCGATGTAAAGGCAAGAAGGCGCTTACGGTAGACCTACTGGTAGAGGTACCCGACACTCAAACCACACCACCGCCGCGCCTGCCTTACTTTCTGCCTGCCATGCGGCATGCGGCATGCGGCATGCGGTATGCGGAGGCGCGTTTACGTTACGTTACGTTACGTTACGTTAGATCTGTACTGTGTTCTGTGTTCTGTGCAAACTGTGCAAACGCAGAGTACGACATGGACATTACATTGCGATTACGAATTCGAAATTCGAATACGAATACGGTTACGGTTACGGTTACGGTTACGGATCTTACGGAGTACCACCGGTAACGAGGCTCGGCTTTAGGCAGGGCCGGCCGGGCCGCCCGCGCACTTGCATAGGCAAACGCAACATGATACGACTCTAGCTGTACGTGAACGTGAGAACCTTTAACGCAGAATTAGTATATTATGCAACAAGCGTAGAAAAGTGCGAGATTATAAACGTGTGCGGAGTTGTAAGTACACGTTTTTATTATCGAGCACTTTTTTGCGAGTTGCATTTGCTATTTTTCATACTATATACCTGTAATACGTATCACTACGCCTTTTTTTATCGAATACAAAAGTAGTCTTTAATGGTAACCATAAGATGAAAGAAAAGTGAAGTGTAACGTTATCAGTACTGAAAATGGGATAGCGCATGCGCAACGTAGAAACTGTACGTAAACAAACACATAATGAGCGTCACTTTTCCTCCCTAGGGAGTAAAAAGTTACTTTTCCTCACAGTTACGTGTTCACTCGTTGGTTGCCAGTAAAGACTTACTTTTGCATTCAATAGAAAGAGGCGTAATGATGCGTATTACAGGATTACAGGTACATATTAGTATGAAAAAAACTTTTACTCTTGACATTTTTTGATTTAAGCTACTATTTCGGCGTAAAACGCGAAAAACTGGTTTTTTTGAGGGTGGTTTTTAGTTTTACCTTCTTGCGGGCAGGGCTGCAATAACGGATCGCGTTCTGTTCCGTTACCGTTCCGGTATCCGTTCCAGAGTCGTTCCAGAGTCGTTCCGTTCCGTTCTTTTCTATCTCATTTTTTTTACGCAAAATTCATTTGTACGACAACAAGTTATGGAACAAAAAATGATGGCTTTTTAATTCTCTACAACTCTGGTTTCAAACTTTTTTTTTCATATCTCCACTTTTTTGGATATTATTGACAACTGGTTCGAAACTGCTGAACCGGTTTCAAAATAACATAGCACATTTTGATCGCGCCATTGTGTAGACTCTATTCAAATATAAAAACTGGACCCCCATTTTTTGACGCAAACCAGTTTCTCAATTTGTGGACACCCTATAGGAAGTTTGATTATTGATCTTCAATATCCTCGTAGCCAAGAATACATTGCCGTTTGAACCGTCTTGGTATCTCTTCTCAGTTCTAAGATATTGAGAAGTGTTTACCACTTACAAGACTTTTGTGTCATACTGTATGACAGGTATCTAACGTGGAATGTATGTAGGTCCTTTGAAGTAGGCTAGTAAAACAAAAAAAAAAAAATACTCTTGGGATCGGCGGCGATTTTGTTTAATATTTTTTGAACTTGCCTTAACGTTTCTTCCTCTCTTACTCTTCGTTGAAAAAAAGCCATAACTCGAACTCACGCGAATCGAGCTTATCCGTGCGGACTGTGCGCTGAGGCTGATGTGTAGTGTACCATACCAACTACCAAGCGTAAGTAGTAAGTACCTACTACATATGTACCTACTGCCTAACGACGCCCATCTATTTTTATTCTAGACGAAACCGAAACCGAAACTGAAACCGAAACCAAAACCGAAACCAAAACCGAAACCAAAACAAAAAACTAACCGATCTATCTTCGTGCCTAACTATGGCCATGGAGGTCTAACGTACTTACTACCTGTACGGTTCGGCGCCTCGCGCGGTGCGGTGTACGTATGTGTATGTGTATGTATACTTATCTCGGGACCGACCTATACTTTTACTTACCTGTGTATCCGTCTGCGTTGTGCTTCGGTTTAATGTATTTTATCGCATTCGCATTTTACAAACTACCTCTCCCTCTTTTCTCCTCCCCCTCCTCCTCCTCCTCCTCCTCCTCCCTCTGGCGAATGCGCGATGCGACGCGATGCTGCGCTGCGTTACCTATTTCTTATTTGCGTCGACAATGTAGGTTAGTGGGTCGAAAATAACTACCATCATCGGCATCGGCTGAAATCGTACTAAACCAGCTACAACTACAACTACAACTGCAACTACGACTACGACTACGTTGTGAATGTCTGTTCGTGTAGGTTAGGCATGAGTATGAGTTACCCTTTTGTTCGATTCATTTTCCGAATGATTTTCACTCTTTCATTGAATGTTTCATTCGGGTGTTACCAAATGCCGCGGCGCAATGACCTCATTTCCGTGCTCGCGCCGCGCAGTGTTTCGCATACACTACCTAGCTACCTAGCTATACATCTACCTACTAATTTTCCTACTTACTTAGATACCTACCTACCTATCTACCTACCTACCCACCCACCCACCCACCCACCCACCCGTGTAGACGTGTAGAAAATTGAGACTTTTTGGCATTAAATTTGTCTTTGTTGCTTGGCTGCTTGACTAGACTATTGTACATGTACGTTGTACACTACACACACATGAGTATAATTATGTAGACCATGTAGATGTCAGGCATGCCAGAGTCACCTTTTTTAGTGACTTGTCCCCTATTTTCAGGGTTGGTCACTAAAAGTCCTTTTTTTGGCCAAAAGTCACTATTAGTCCCTTTTTCACTTCAAAGTCACTTTTTTCATTCAAACGCTATTACTAAGTAGAATAAGAAAAATGTACAACCGACCACACATCTTAAAGTAGGGGGTGGACCTTCTGTAGGACGAGCCGCCTTTTCCCCTAAGAATAGCTAAGCTACAGTGAACAATTCGAAAAATTGGTCTAAACAAACGTTGTATAGCGTTAAAAGACGGACATTTTACTTTTTTTCTACGTGGTCTTGGGAGCGAGTTATTGCTGAAAGAAAAAAAAATCGGCGCAGCGTTCGGAAATATTTCCCGAATTTTGAACCCCTCTCTTTTGGGGTCCAATTTGAGTCCAGGGTTTGAATTATTATAAAAATCGACTTCAGTTACAAAGAAAAGCCCAGAAACCAACTTGTTGGGCAATAGGTTCAATAGATTTTTTACCAGACCTACATTTATACGTAATCTATTGAGTTGATAAAAAAATCTTTGAACATCGCGATGCTTTTCTTATTTTTGCAATAACTCGCCCCCAAAACCACGTAGAAAAAAAGGAAAATGCTCGTCTTTTAACGCTCTGCAACGTTTGTTTGGGCCAATTTTTCGAATTATTCACTGTACCTGAGCTATTCTTTGGGGGGGGGGGGGGGGGTGCGGCTCTTCCTACAGAGGGTCCACCCCCCTACTTTGAAATGATGGGTCAGTTGTACATTTTTCTTATTCTACTTAGTAATAGGATGTATTATATAAAAAAACCGCTCCTAAAAGTCGATTAACCCGATTTTTGGTGATTATTCGGTGACTATTTGTGTCAATTGGAAATTTTCAAAATTGATTTTTTTCTGAAGGCCCTAGCTCCTCCCCATAACATCCTGGGGAAATGACAAAATTGTTCGTTTTTTAATGCTCTACAAGTTTTGTCTCAACTATTTTTTCGTTAATGCGTAATTTCAAAAGTAATTGACGAAGAACCAAAATTTGAACCCCTTACCTCCTCCCCCCCCCCACAGGGAATTAAATATGCACCAATTTTAAGGAAGTTCAGGAATCTCGAATTACATACCCAATTGAGCTTATATACGTAACTTCTCCTTCCTGCTAATTTTTGGGGGTTAGGGCCATATTTTAGCTAAAATGACTGGTAATACAGGTGAAAAAAAATGTAGGTATACGTATTCTTTGATCTGATATTGTGAATAATATTTGTAATAAATTCTACAATATAATTGTGAATTGTGATGGTGCATGATGTCAGATTTCAATAAAATCATCGTTTTTGAAAACAATTTAAGGTACGTTCGTACCAAAAATTTTCACAAAAGTTCGAATTATTGGGGTGCCCTAATCTCGACCACCTTTATTACCTTATATATATATAATCTGTTGTTTTGAATACGACTTTGTTTTTTCCAATTTTCTCCGCGATGTTTTAGTAGGGTTGTCGTTTTGGTCTCATTTTGTTCATCTGTGAAAGAAGAATAGGTACCTATGAAAAAATTCTTTTCGGGTAGATTCCGCTCATTGCGGACGAAATCAGCTGGTGGTCGAAATTAGGAACCCAAAATTTTGATAGTCAATTTTTTAATTCCCTCAGAAAAAATCACAAAAAATTATCGTATCGGCTCAGAATTTTAGGAGGTGGTGGAGGAAGGATCAATGTAATTTTTAAGTCATTTCTGACGTTTCTACCTCAATAAGTCTCTGATTGGTGGAAGTTTGAAAAAAAGTGGTCGAAATATGGCTCCCTTACCCTTGATAAAAATTTTTTCAGAAAAAAAAGCATTTTCAGCACTATCGCAGAGAGAAAAATACAGTTTGAGTTATAATTTTTTTTTTTTTTTTTTTTTTGGAGGGGGGGTATTTATTTAATAAAAATTGAAAAATTGGTCACTTTTTTCGAAAAATACTTAGGTCACTTTTTGCCTCATAAAAAGTCACTAAAGTCACTATTTTCCCCCAAAATCTGTGTGGCATGCCTGAGACGTAGACTATATGTGTAGGGTACTTATAATGGTACTATACCGTATCGAGAACATTTCGCGTCTATGTTTACTGTAGCGATATACGAAAGTCCAAAACATCTAATTAGTCATAAAATATAATTTTTCAGTAAGTATACCAATGGAAAAGCATCGTACACGTACACACTACACCTCACACCCCACACCGCACCGCTTCGATAACACGTTGGCGCGCAACATTTTCTTGAAAGAAACGCGAAACAATAAATTATCGATATAGTCTATGGTATTCCAAATAAGAAGGTACAAACCAGAGATGGAACGATTATAATCAATGCTACATCGATTGTGTTTCCCAAAAAAAAAATAATCGGAAAACATCGATTAATAATTGATTAATCGGTCCACAAAATTTAGGTATTCTTGATTGCCCAGAGATACGTGACGTCAAGAACTCAAATTGTTTTGATTGGAAAAAAAATTACGTCACATATAATTTGACCAATAAAAAAATTTAAAATTAATTTTCGATTAATCGATGCTGGTCTGATTATTTTAATCGATGGATGAGAATCGATTATAATCGATTAAAATCGTAATAGTTCCATCTCTGGTACAAACACGCTTGAAGAAACTCGGCGTTCTAAAACCTTACTCGGCACGCGTTATTCGGTTGAAACGTCAAACTCACTGTTTGTGCATAGCAAAGCATACAAAATTCTCATAATTTACATACACCCGATAGTTCATCACTGCAAATAGTTTTCCTCTAGCCGATGGGAGTAAAGAATAATTATTTTTCTTTATACACGCTACGAAACCGTATAATTTCTCCCGTTCCATAAGGTACGAAAACGAATACGAAAGTACACGTTTTCATTGTAGCATTCTTTTCCGTCACACTGACAGTGTGATGGAAAAGAACTTTTTCATCACAGTGCAGTGTGACGAAGAGGAACGATTTCTGAATGATTGCACAGTATGACGTAGAAGTCTTGTCAACTTAAAACACTTCTCAATATCTCAGAACTGAAAAGAGATACAGAGACGGTTCAAACGGTAACGTGTTCCTGGCGACGGGGACATTGAAAAACGATGATCAAACTTCCAGTCCTACCCATTGGGTGTCCGCAAATTGAGAAACCGGTTTCGGTCAAAAAATGGGGGTCCAGTTTTTATATTTAAATAGAGGCGGCAGCTACATAAGCAGCAACTAGCAACGAGCAACCAGCAACTGGCAACTCAGTGTTCCACGAATAATCGGATATTACGAATATAACCGGATAACCGGATATTCGGAAAAAATACCCGGTTATTTATTTACGAATACGATTGGTCATGATCATTGTGACGTCCCTTTTCCGGTCAATTGACATCGCAGTCACTTGTCGTGTGGGTTAAATGTCATGTTCCCACGAATTTTGCTCCCTGCTGATAATGCATTCGGGCCCCCTTCGTGTAATGTTCGGGAAAGATCGGATAACCGGTTATGCACAATCGAATACTCGTTAAAATCCGAGTATTTTTCCATACCCGGATATTCGGATATTCGTGGAACACTGTGGCAACTGGCAACCAAGTCCGATCTAAATGGACTTGGTTGCTCAAAAGTAGCAACTTGATAGGAGTATTTGAGACGCAGCCAGGGATACCCGACCATATGTCGGAAAAGTAAATTTCGAGAAAAACGCAAATTAAGAAAAAATGACCAAAAATATGGGAAATTTTTTTTTTATCAATTTGTATACTATGAACCCTCTACTTTCATATGAGAATAGGTTCAGGTCCCAAAAGTGTCATCTTCTTGGTTAAAAAACGAATTTTGCTGAAGGCCTCTGAGAAATTGAAACCATACCATATGTCGGAATTTTATAAAAATATGTTAAAATTTACAACTTTCATTATTATTGAAACGTAGTAGTGTTCAACAAATATCCGGATATCCAAATACCAAATACTATTTGGATTATCCGGATATCACACGGAAATTGCCGAACAGCTCCGAAAACACCCCAAAAACGGTTGAACTTTTCCGAGAGTTCCCGAATTCTTTCACAAACCCTCACAAAATTTAAAGGTCGATTATCGAAATCGAAAAATCAAAATTGAAGAATCGATTATCGAAATCGAAATTGAAAAATCGATTATCGAAATCGAAAATTCAATTTTTTTCCGTTGAAACTCTTCATTTTGATTATCCGGATATTTGTTGAACACTAATTTTCAAAGCATGATTTTCACCGTTTGGTTTGTAAAGTTGTTTGACTTGCACTATGATTTCATTTCTCAATGCACGTAATTTCAGGTTCGTTTTAATGAACTACAGTGGTGTACGATTATTAAAAAAAAAAACAAATTTTGTACCAAAAATGTCATTATTTCTTGAAAAAATATGATTCCCGACATATGGTATGGTTTCGATTTTCGATGCCGGCAACTTCTGGAAGGGGTCAATGACCTAAAGTGATGTAAGAGGACGTAAATAAACCATTTCCGATGAGAAAAGTCGTTTACAGAACATAATTTTTTTTTTATTCATTGAAAACAGTTCCAAATTTTGTTTTGCGTTTTTCTCAAAACTTTGATTTTTGAAAATAATTTTTTGGTAAACTTTGAAAAATCATAGAAAATTCATTTCTCAACTTTTTTTAATGCGGTTTGCGCTATTCGAAAGGTACAAGTCTGTACTATTTAAAGAGTCAAAAAAACGAAAAAAAAATTTTCCGACATATGGTCGGGTATCCCTGGCTGCGTCTCATTTACTTTTTTGTACTACTCTTCGAGATTTGTATTGTGATTGTGAAAAGATATTCATTTCTGATTTTTATTTCATTAAATTTTTGTTTTGTCCAATTTTTCATTTCGGAATCGAAATAAATCAAAAATATAAGAGAAATTTTTTGAGCTTTCAGTTAAGCGTTCATGTTTTTAGTTGCTGTTTATGTAGTATAGCTTTTTTCAAAAATTTGTAAGTTGCTTGTTTTTTGGCCAGTTGCTAGTTGCTGGTTGCTGGTTGCTCCTTATGTAGCTGCCGCCAGAGTCTACACACTGGCGCGATCAAAATGTGCTATGTTTTTTTGAAGCCAGTTCAGCAGTTTCGAACCAGTTGTCAATAATATCCAAAAAAGTGGAGATATTGTAAAAAGTTTGTAACCAAAGTTTTAGAGAATTAAAAAACAATCATTTTTTGTTCCATAACTTTTTCCCCATCTTATAATGGGAAGCAGTTGTCGTACAAAAGGTTGGAGTATAATTTTTTCTTTGCAAGTCAATAACCAGTTGTGAGCCTGGATATAGAAACCACCCTTAGGTATAAAAAAATTGGTTTTTGAGTGGAGGTTCTCCTTTGATTCTATACCTTCTGAAACGCCCAAAATCAGTGTCAACTCAGAAATCAATTTTTTACACCTAAGGGTGGTTTCTATATCCAGGCTCACAGTTATCAAAAAGTGGATATATCGAAAAAAGTGTGAAATAAAAGTTGTAGAGAATTAAAAATTCAACATTTTCCGATCTGCAACTTTTCCCCCATCTTGTAATGGAAAGAAGTTATGGTACAAAGAACTCGAGTATAATTATCTCTTTTTTAAGCCATAACTCTTCTCCATTGCTAGATGAAAAAAAAGTTACAGATTACAGAACGTGAAATGTTAATTTTTCAATTTTCTATAAGTTTTATTTCTTTTTTTTTTTTGATGTCTCCCCTCTTTGAACCCGGTGCAAGATGGACCCAATTTTTCCAAGTTTCTTGGGTGTTTTTTTTTTCAAGTCGATAACCAGTTATCAAAAAGTGGAGATAACAAAAAAAGTTTGAAATAAAAGTGGTAGAGAATTTAAACACTGACCATTTCACGTTCTGTATTTTTTTTTTCATCGAGCAATGGAGAAGAATTATGGCTTGAAAAGAAAAAACTATACTTCAACCTTTTGTACGAAAACTTCTTTACATTACAAGATGGGAAAAAAGTTACGGAACAGAAAATGATTGCTTTTTAATTCTCTACAACTCTCAACTTCTGTTTCAAACTTTTTTTCATATTTCCACTTTTTTGGATATTATTGACAACTGGTTCGAAACTGCTGAACCGGTTTCAAAAAAACATAGCACATTTTGATCGCGCCAGTGTGTAGACTTTATTTCAATGCTAGTACGAATAAAGCACGGGAAATCGTGTCAGTGCAGCCAACATTCCGCAACTTATTTCGCACCTATACACTTCGTAATGCTTACGAGCTGAACTTGGTTAGCATTTTTGATGCAAATTTGCAAAAGATGTATATAGGTATTAGGTACCGTGTAATAATGTTATCACCATACTTAGTGATAGCAGTGAGCATTTACGCGCATATTCTCAATTGGGAGTTTGAAAAATTCGCAAATATGCGCATATTTTGCATTTTTCTCACACAAAAGTCACGTGATTCTCAAAATACGCGTCTAAGAACACTGAACCACAATTTATTTTAAATTAGTAATAAAACATCAAAGATTGTGTCAAAAAATCCAAAAAAACCTCAATTAAAGAAAAAAAATTGAAAAGGGTACCGGCGGTCAAGATAGGCGAATCTGCCCCCGAGCTGAAATTCGAAACTAACCGATGGAAGTTGGTTCTTATGGTCTGAAAACCTTGTGGAAAATTTTTTGGCCCCCTACCCCTCCCCTATCCTCAGTTATGGGCCAAAACGTTCTTTTTTTCAGCCTTTTCATTAGGAATTTTTATTTTCGCGAGTTTTCAACCAAATTTTTTCAAACTTGCGTGTATGGTACACTATACTGAGGGGTATTAGTTGAAGGTTGGAAAATTTTTTTAGATGATTTCTTCTAGCTGAAACTCGTGTTTGAAAACTTCAAATCAAGTTTTCCATATGATGGTTCGAGAGGTGCAATTTTGAAAAAAATATATTTCATGTACCTAGTCCCTATGTACACCGTGATATTTTTTTCAGAATTTTCCACGTGGTAGAACACCTTGAAAAATGCGAAAAACCATTTTTCCACACCGTTTTTCACTCATAAAGTGGTCATTGTGCAATTATACCCCAAAATACGTATTATTTATACTATACACCACTTCTCCGATTTTCACTTCATTTCATTACTTTTTGGCGATTTTTGTAATTTTAAGTACAAATAAGTACAGCAGAAGGCTCAAAATTGAACATTTCACTTTCTTTTGTATACGAAATTGGCATACGAAAAAATTTGCAACAGATCCGTGTTCAGCAGCTCAAACTACTTGCATATACCCCATTTATACGATAAAAGTACCTAAATTTTGAAGATTCACCTCCCACCCAACGAATTATCTTTCAAAAATACACCAATACTAAGGTTAGGGTGACAATGAAAAGCATGGGGAATTTTTTTTTATTTTGAAATTGCTCGCCCCCAGAAGTGTTCATTTGTATGAAAAAAAATTATTCCCAACATTTCACTTCTCTGTGTTGAGGTTAAGCTGTGTCGCCGAGCACTCAAGTTGAGGAAGCGACGCCCGAGCGCGTTCGATGCTACCCCGCCACCGTACGTGATGGTGAAGTTTTTTTGCGTACAGGCTACGAATTTTTTTTTTGTGATTTTCTGTCTGTTGAGAGAACTTGTAAATATACCGATTTTTTTCTGCATTGTTTCGATGTTTTTCAATCGATTCTCAACTATGGTCTGCAAGTATTTCACACTTGAGTATTAAAAAGAAAAGAGAATGTTGCCAAAATTTTCCAAAAAATTGGGGTTTTCAATTTTTGAGGGCTGATTTAAAGCGAAAAACATCAAAAATAATGAGGGAAAATCACTATATTTACAAGATTTTTCAACAGTCATAAAATCACAAAAAAAATTGAAACAGACTGAGTATACTCTAGATAATCTGAAACGATCTCTTATTGAGTAATTTTAACACCTACTCCTACCCTGTCACCCATAACAACGTAAGAACATTTTTGTAACGTGGCCCGTACACAAAAAACTTCACCACCGCGTACGGAGGTGGGGTAGCATCGAAAGCGCTCGGGCGCCGCGTCCTCAACTTTGAGTGTCCGGCGGCACGGGCTAACTCAACTCAGAGAAGTGAAATTTTGGGAATAATTCTGATCGGTGGGTGGGGGACCCTTGCCACCCCCTCCCCAATTCTGAAATTTCAACAACCAGTCAGATGGGAAGGGGGAGGAATTTTTTCAATAATGCACCTACCTCTGTACACTGAAAAAATATAAATAATGACAATCACCTCTATTGGGATGGGGTGTACCATATTTCATTTTTCAGTGTAGGTACAATATAATAATAATAATTCATATGTGTTTCAATTATGCTAGTTACTTCATCAATGATCAATATCAATGTGTTTGAACTTATTTCAGTTGGTATTAGTTCAGAGTAATTTTCATTACTTTTTGAGATGGGGGGGGAGAGTTACGAGCCTCCCCCCACCACAACAATCGGGCTGAAAATTTTTTGATGCAATACCTACCCATAAGAATATCTCATTTTCGCGATTTGGCCACTTCCCTTGCTCGTATCATCCCCCCCCCCCCCATTATGTCTACAAGAATGGCTGTGATATCATTAGATTCTTTATACTCCAGTGAAAGATTATTGTTGCTTCCATGGCCCCGTTTTTCCTCTTACAAAAAAACTTATTCAGTGAATTGTGAGATTTTTGTTGAAATTTCAAAATTCGGGACGGGGTGGCAAGGGTCCCCTCCCATCGATGAGGCTGAAACTTTTTCTGTGTAATACCATCTCACAAAGAAAAAAATTGGCGGGGTGGCACAACCGATATCAAACAAAAAAATTTTCACCTTAGTATTGGCGTATTTTTGAAAGATAATTCGTTGGGTGGGAGGTGAATCTTCAAAATTTAGGTGCTTTTATCGTATAAATGGGGTATATGCAAGTAGTTTGAGCTGCTGAACACGGATCTGTTGCAAATTTTTTCGTATGCCAATTTCGTATACTTACAAAAGAAAGTGAAATGTTCAATTTTGAGCCTTCTGCTGTACTTATTTGTACTTAAAATTACAAAAATCGCCAAAAAGTAATGAAATGAAGTGAAAATCGGAGAAGTGGTGTATAAATACGTATTTTGGGGTATAATTACACAAAAAAAATTTTCGACCAAAAATGACCACTTTATGAGTGAAAAATGGTGTGGAAAAATGGTTTTTCGCATTTTTCAAGATGTTCTACCACGTGGAAAATTCTGAAAAAATATCACGGTGTACATAGGGACTAGGTACATGAAATATATTTTTTTCAAAATTGCACCTCTGAACCATCATATGGAAAACTTGATTTGAAGTTTTCAAATACGAGTTTCAGCTAGAAGAAATCATCTAAAAAAATTTTCCAACCATCAACTAATATCCCTCAGTATAGTGTACCATACACGCAAGTTTGAAAAAATTTGGTTGAAAACTCGCGAAAATAAAAATTCCTAATGAAAAGGCTGAAAAAAAGAACGGTTTGGCCCATAACTGAGGATAGGGGAGGGGTAGGGGTCCAAAAAATTTTCCACAAGGTTTTCAGACCATAAAAACCAACTTCCATCGGTTAGTTTCGAATTTCAGCTCGGGGGCAGATTCGCCTATCTTAACCACCGGTACCCTTTCATGATTTTTTAATAAATTTTACATTTAAGGTGCGCAAATGTGCGCGAATATGCGCGCGTTTGCGGAGCTCCACTAAAAATGCGCGTATTTTGCCATCACTAACCATACTTGGTATAATTCGTTAGTTTGAAGCAATAATAAATATTTTAACTTCATAATAATAGGTACATATAATAAATCTATTACGTACATGTATTATATATATATGGATCATACTAACCTTGCGAGACCCGCTTTGCAAAAAGAGATCATACAGACACTGTGAGGCCCAATACTTTAAAAATAGGCATAAATAAAGGGTCAGGTAAAAATGCCAATGTGTGTAACCAAAAAAATAGTAGAAAATGAGGCGAGTCTAATGGTGCTAGCGTCATATTTCTATCTCTTTATGCCTAAGAATGGCGCATGGTTAAAGTTTTTAAGTTTTGCTGTGTGCAGAGAGGCGAGGTAATTTGTATATAAAGATATACAAACGACCTTGCGAGACCCTCTGCCTACAGACTCCTGAGTATGCATACATCATGAAAAACCACTTTATATGACATGACGTTGCGAGACCCGATTTCGGGCCTCACAAGGTAAAATCGGGCCTAATAAGGATAGCGAGATATCCAAAATGGGTCTCGCAACGCTGCAATATGCCTGTATATATATATATATATGAACCATATTCCATTATCATTTGTAATTAGGCGTCTTTGTTATAGTGGCTAATGATACATACAATTTTGGAACAAAATGGGCTAGAATCATAGGTCATACAACGTTATATGTACTTGGGCTTTTATTAAATACCTAAGATCAATTTCGAAAATTTTCAGAACTCACACCTTCGAGATCGAGGCTTCGACATCGATAGCTTCCGGTTCTGTATTAAGATCGGTTTTGAGTATTAAGTATAAAATTCAAGTTTAAACACAAATCACTGTTCAGAAACCGGCAATTAAATCCGCAAAAAAAAAAATACAACAGAATGTTTTGCGTTTAATGTTTCATTCCCATCTAAATTCTACAGTTTCCTAGCGTGTATAAGTGCCTTTGTACATACAAGGCAACTTTGTGAGTTGTGGGAACTATCTAGTCATTTCTCTGGATTGTTGCCATAACACACCAATCACATTGACTCAAGTTGCAGCAACTCGCGAAGTTGCCTTGTATGTACAAGTGCACTAATGAAAAATATATCTTACAGAACAGGATGCGAAGTGAACATTTCTTGTCTCGTGCGATGGCTTCACTCACCTTCGGCTCGTTCAGCTAACATTCGCGCTCGACAACAAAACGTTCACTTTCGCACCCTGTACAGTAATCAACTAAATATTTCTTATTATTGATAAAAAAAAAAATTGACATAATAGATATTTCGTATGCTTTGCAATGCGCAAACAGTGAATTGGATATTTCAATCGAATAGTAGGTATGTGGTTATACTAATGTCTTGAAACGCATACTATCTTCTGATGTGTTTGTTTTGTATGTACCTTCTTATTTGGAATAGACTACAGTCTGAAACTTTTATGTACGCTTTCCTGAAAAATTGAGACTCGAATATCATTAAGTATATATGTATAATACCTATTAAGGGTACTTCGTTTTCCCTTTAAGTCGCTAAGTACCATAGCGTTGAAGATTTCGAGCGAGTCTCGCGCTCTCGCCCCCTCCCCCCCCGGGACTCAACATAGGTACTAACTCGCACTCTGCACACGTCTACACGTCTGTTTGTACGCGGATGTAGCATTTTTTTACTTACTACCTACACCTTTCTAGCACCTATCTACGTTAGTTCATCTTCGAGAGTAGACGTACGTCTTGTAAATAGATATCGCGTGCGTAATGCTTATTTTTGCACTTAATTAATACGGAATATCGTCCGAATTTTCCAGCCGGCTCGTAGTAATCTGGAAGAGATGCACTGCAGCAGAGTGGATTCGACGACCACCACCACCGCCGCTACAGGATCGCGAGAAAGAGGTCGCAGTGTTGGTTCAGTTGGGCCGATGCGTTCGAAACCCGTCGAGAAAAGGATCGATACGTCGCCTTATTCTTGCGGCCCGTATTTATCGCCACCTTCTGCAGATCTAAGTTGGCGCAGAACCAATTCCGATTCGGCACTTCACCAGAGTGTTCAAAATCCAAGTAATACTCTTCACAGTCCAGGATCTCAAAGACGAGGTACTTCGCACATACCCTTGATATTGATTACCTAATACCTATTACCTACCTATATCGTTATTTCGCGTACTTGGACTTTTTTCCGCCCATGTTTTGATTACCATTACCCTTTCTTTCTCTTCTTTTATATCCGGCTGGTCTATTTTTGCTTTCAAGACTCTATCTTTCAGGAGTAGGTACGAGAAGTATCGCTTTATTGATGCGGAAAAAAAATTGTTTTCGAAAAAATTTCTCCTTAACTGACAGATATTGATACGGATACCTATTGTTTACAAATATCTAAAAAAAAAAAATCACCGGCAATGATTCACCTCTGTATTCTCGGGAGGGGCGGGCGGGTTGGCAAGGGGGGAGTGAGTGATGAGGATCTCAAATTTTTTAAATTTCAAACTATGTACATTTAGCCGACATTATTAATTTTTCAATTTAAAAAAAAATATGAGCCGGCAATTATTAACATTTTCATCTGTGACGTATAGGTACCGAAGTCCAAATATTGGAGGGAGGACAATGGAGGGCAATAATTTCAAAAGGGTATAGCAGGATAAGTGTGGTGTTTTGGGCCTGGAAAGGGATTTTGATGAAACCTACCCCAAAAGTTGAGTCATGATGAGAAAAAATTCTGACAAAAATTTTGGACCCCCAGATCGAGTATTTTCGGGGGGAGGGGCCAAAATGTGTTTTTTAAACTTTATTTTTTCGTTTTTTGCCAAATGTAGATACAAATTTCGTGTTTTTTTTAAATTGAATCTGGAGGGTCAGAGGAACCCTAAAAAATTTTTTTCAAAATTTTTGACCCATTTTTCGTCGAGTTATGGTGTTTTAAAAACTTTGAGCGGCCATTTTGGAAAGAATTTTCAGAGGTACAGTCGCCATTTTTTAATATAAAATGTGTTATTTAGTGTTAATTACACCACATAAGTTTCAATGAGTTTGAGTTGGTGCAACATTGTCAAAAAAAATAAAAACTGGCCACCCGTCATGTGGAGCCCGAACGTTCATGTCAATTTCCCACGGCGCTCTGGTGGAAAGTACAGTGCTCGCGCGCGCTATGTTTGACAAATGCCATTCTAATCCAGAAGCGGATTACATTTTTTCAAATATGAACGCAAATGATGATAGAGGTATAAAATTTGGCATAGCGAAGAAGGACACCATAAAAAAATTTTTGAGCCGGGAGAGTCATCGTCAAATTTCATTGGAGGGGGAGGGAGGAAGATCCAGAAGGAGTTCAGCTTTTTTTAATTTTTGTTGTGATTGTGATAATATTGGTGGTATCTCTCAACCATAACTATATCTGAAACGAAATATTATGTAGATAGTTTATTGCATAAAACGTGAAAAATTGGTTCAATTTCAGCAAATTCATCCATTCACTCAGTTTAGAGGTATACGGGAATTTGTAAAAAGTCAATTATATGTATGCGGATTTCAAAAAATGTAAAAAAAAAGATAGGTTGGGCGGGAGGTTCTACAAAATAGATAACATAATACATTGTTACCTATTTATAGTTTAATTCGAGGAAAATGTGAAAATTTGAGTTGAAAAATTCGACATTTGAGGAACTTCTCTCTCTCTCTAATTTCAAAAGTAATGTCATTTTTGAACTCAGCAAAATTCCGTCGTATAGAAATGACACAAAAAAAACCGATAGCTCAATTTTGAAAAATGAAAGGGCCGAACCCCTTCTGGATCTGCCCCCTCCCCCTCCAATGAAATTTGACGATGACTCTCCAGGCTCAAAAAAATTTCATGGTGTCTTTCTTCGCTATGCCAAATTTTAAACCTCTATCATCATTTTGCGTTCATATTTGAAAAAATGTAATCCGTTTCTGAATTAAAATGGCATTTGTCAAACATAGCGCGCGCGAGCACTGTACTTTCCACCAGAGCGCCGTGGGAAATTGACATGAACGTTCGGGCTCCACATGACGGGTGGCCAGTTTTTATTTTTTTTGACAATGTTGCACCAACTCAAACTCATTGAAACTTATGTGGTGTAATTAACACTAAATAACACATTTTATATTAAAAAATGGCGACTGTACCTCTGAAAATTCTTTCCAAAATGGCCGCTCAAAGTTTTTAAAACACCATAACTCGACGAAAAATGGGTCAAAAATTTTGAAAAAATTTTTTTAGGGTTCCTCTGACCCTCCAGATTCAATTTAAAAAAACACGAAATTTGTATCTACATTTGGCAAAAAACGAAAAAATAAAGTTTAAAAAACACATTTTGGCCCCTCCCCCCGAAAATACTCGATCTGGGGGTCCAAAATTTTTGTCAGAATTTTTTCTCATCATGACTCAACTTTTGGGGTAGGTTTCATTAAAATCCCTTTCCAGGCCCAAAACACCATACTTATCCTGCTATACCCTTTACACTCGATTTTTTGAAAAATTTTGAAAATTAATTAAGTAATTGAGACGTGAAACCTGAAACGTGAAACCGCACGCACACGGAGCTTCGCAAGTCCAAGGGTAAAGGGGAGGTGTTTGTGGGGCTGAAAAAAATCGATTTTTCGAAGAATGCTCAGAGTAATCCACCATACACAGATAAATATTAAAACCGACAATTACCTCAATTTCAGTTAATCTATCACCCATAAAAATAGAAAATTCCAGAAAATAAATGATTTCAAATGAGTTTTTCGACGAAACGGCTTCCTAAAAAAGTTACGACTGTGGTGAAATAGAATTCTATTAAATACGTACTGCCGTAATTTTGGTTCACAATTCTACACTGCTCTGAGCATTCAATTTTTAATTTTTGATAACGATAGAAAAAATTGGAATTTTGACTTCATTTAGTATAGCAAAATCGGAGATTGCCCAAAAATGAAGTTTCCATGTTTTCTGAATCTACCCCATTGACAAAAAAAAAATAAAAAAAAATAGAGCCTAAAGCTTGCAATATTGTTAGCAAGTGCTCGCATAAAAAGCTAACATAATTGCTAACAAAACGGGTTCAAATGCGTCCAAAATGGTGATAGCAAATGCTAGCAAGATGCACTTTTAGAATGTAAGAAAAATAATACAAAATCAAAAAAATTAAAAACATTGAAGCTCAAAAATTTTTAATTAAAAAATTACTAATGAAAATTTTTTGATTTGGATACAGCATAGGTACAGCTTTGAAAAATTTCAAAATTGGAGAAATTGAAAAAATGAAAAAATTTGGAGTATATAGCCACAGAAAAATTGAAAAAAAAATTGTGATAATTTTTTTCAGCATACGAAACACTAAATAAACGGGGTTCAAAGTATTACAACAGCGCTGTTGTGCGCGGAGAACGGAGGTTTCGCGTTCGCGTTGTGGCACAAAGTCAGTGGGGCGTAATTAGATATAAGTCTTGAAACATGACCATATTTTCGCGAGATTTAAAGTGTTTGTTGGATTAAAACTAGGTACGCTTTCTCAATCTGAATTGATGACCGCTTGTGGTTTATGAAGTGATGGTTCTTCAGTGTATGTAGCAATTGGCTGGACATGTGGATATGATCTAGATCATTTTATCTTAAGATCAAAGATCATTGTGTCAAAATGAACTTGATATAGATCATATTTCATTTTTTGATCTTGATCTGATCTTAGATCATTTTGTAAATGATCTTGCCCAGCTCTGGTATCAGCAGAGGCCTTCCGACCGGGGGGGTGTGGGGTGTCTAACCCCCCCAAGCATTTTCCAGTTGGAAAAGTTGGGTGAAGTTGGCAAAAAGTTGGTAGAAAAGCCCGAGTGATAAAAATTGAGAAAAGTTGTGAAATATTGAAATTGAAAAAAAAAATTTAAATGGCATGTGTTGTAAATTTTTCATTAGAAAATTTCGTAGGTACCTATGTGAGATTTGTTAGATCAGTGACTTACCGATAGGGGGCTAACTTTCTTCCTCCTGAGGAAATTACTTGTGAGTTGGGAAAATTGAACATTTCAACACATCAGTTGGGAAAATTGGACAGTTGGGATTAATTTTTTTGATGAAAAATAATAAATAAAATGGTTATTTTAAAAGTTGGAAATCAACAAAATTTTCATTTGTTCCAACTCAAAATTGGTAACTTTCCCAACTCGAAAATGGTTAATTTCCAGACTCAAAATTGGTAATTTTCCCAATTCAAAATTGGTAATTATCCCTACTCAAAATTGGTTATTTTTCCAACTCAAAATCGGTCGTTCCCCCAAGTGATGAGTAAAAATGTCAGTTGGGACGATTGGTATTTATTTTTTAAATGAAAAATGAATAAATAAAATGGTTACCTATTTTAAAAGTCGGAAATCAACAAAATTTTCACTTATGAGTTGGGAAAATTAGTCATTTTTCCAACCTTTTCCAACTGAAAATTTATCATTTTCCCAGCGAAGAATTAAACTGTCGTAATAAACGTTTTTTTTGGGAAAAAAATGATTAATTAGGTATCTTGCATTTTGAAAAATTTTACTCGTTAACCAATAAAATTTTATATAGTTGTACTTATAATTTAAAAGCGATTTTTTCGCATTTTTCTTCAAAGTTATTCCAAATGATTTCATTGTTCTTGTTCTCCTTAAAACTTTCGGGCTAAATCCTTTTTTTTTTCATTTTGAAAAATCTAACTGTAAAGTTTTTAAAAAATTATTTCATTTAAAAAATTTTTCTAAAACTTGATTTTAGAACCTTTTTAATGAAGTAACTTCACGTTTTGATTTCTAAACATGATTTCAAGTTTTTAATTTTTCTCAAAGTTGATTTTTATTTTTATAATATAGGTAGGTATACTTTTAGATTCAACGGTTCAAGTAAGATATAGTTAAGCAGGGTCTCACCTAATGAGGCAGAGAGGAAGTAAAACCTCAGAACGATTTTTTTGAGGACCTCCTTTCAGAAATCATAATCCAAGTGTGAAATTACTCCCCAAAATCACGATCCAAATCACAATTCTTCAACCCATCACTGAAATTACCTCCCAAATAATAAATTTTCAAAAACTTCGGCCTCGCTGCGCTCGACCTTACTGTATTTTTCTTTTCATAATTTTAAAATACCTAATTCAAATCCTACAAAAGTGATTTTTTTCGTATTTTCCCTCAAAATTATTTCAACTACTTTTATTACATTCTATCTTCTTAAAACTCATTTTCGATGTTTAAAAATCAAAATTTTCAAAAGCTTTGGCCTCGTTGTGCTCAGCCTTATTATAGGTATTTCTTTTGTTGAAGTAAAAGTAGCCAATTTTTCATTCAAGTTTATTAATCCAAAATATTGTTTTATTGCACCTTAAATTTGAGGTTTTCTAAAATTTTCGCCCTCGCTTCGCTCGGGTCAATTTCATTTCTCTCAACTATTCATATTGAAGCTACGTTAAATACAAAATATTTCTTATTAAATTTTAAATTTTCTTGAAATTTTTCACCCTTGCTTCACTCGAGACAAATAAGACAATTCCAAAAGGGTTTTCATTTACAATGAAATTGGCCAGGGAAAAAATTCGAGATTGTAACATTTTTTTGTTATTATTATTTTTGAACCAGTTTTTATATGTACCAAAAAAGTGGTAATTTCTATTCCTAAATAAATTTTTTTAATGAATATTGCTTTCGCAATGTTTTGAGAAAAATTAGCAATGGTAAATTTTTTTAAAAAATCAATTGGCAAATTTGAAAAAAAATAGGTGGCAAATTTGAAATAATTAGTTGGAAAATTTGAAGTTCTCACCCCCCCCCCCCCGAGCAAATCGCTTCGGAAGGCCACTGCTGGTATGTAGTGAAACCGAATACGGTGTTGTTTTTTGCGACTGTTTGCGACCGCGGTCTACGCGGACAATTTCCGGACGAAAATACAATCATATGAAAAAATACGTTTTTTTACGGCGGGTTCAAATTTCGATAATAATTATGTCAAAATATACATTTTCGAGGTCGTAGATTACGAATTTTTTACCTACTTGAAACATTGTAATGAGGGGGGGGGGGGGTAATTGAAATTCCACTATACCCTCACTCCTACAATTTTTTGAGTACGAAATTCGTAATCTGTTACCCTGGAAACATGAGGTAACGACTTTCTTAACGACCTCGTGTGTTGAGCAATAAGATGGAGTGAACCTTCGATTTTGAGAATCGGATTCAGTATAATACGATTCATCAATTTTGAAGAGTCTCATTCTGGGAATTCAATTTTTTTCAGTTTCACTCCTACAGGGTGGCTCAGTTAAGGTGTGAAATATTGAAACCTCATATTCTACTTATCAATACGAACAAAAAATGTCATACTCAACATGGGCCCAAAGCGCTTTCTTTCTGAGATATTGCCGAGTAAAGAACTGGAAATTCGGCAACGTTGCGCATCGCGACGCCCGTAAAATGTTGCGTTTAACGAGACGAGCGTCGGGGTTACTTACGCGGAAGTTAGTTACAGCGTTGCCACAAAATAAATTATGCTGAGATACCCTCCATTTTTTTGATTTTTTAGAAAAAATGTTTAGGCGAAATTTTTTTTTATAATAATGAGGAATCATGAGAAATCATTAAATTCGATTTTTATTGTAATTTTGTGGGATGGTCGAAATTTGATAAATTGATTACTCAGCATCCAATAAATAAACAAAAACAGAAATTTGGGTTAATAGGTGTTAAATAAGTAGTACTACCCCTAAAAGTGAATAAAATTTCAAAAAAATGATTTCTTGTTCTGGTTCGACCATTTTTCTGGTACAGAAACACATTTTTTGCTTTAAACCACTTACTTATTAACCAAAAAAAAAAAAAAATTAGTATACGTTTCTATGGACCTCCTTTCACTTTTTTCACCACCTACCCCCCGAAAATGTTCACTGCTAGAGCAAAAATTGCCAATTTTGGGTGAAATCTGGGCCCCCTTTAAAGGCGAATAACTCAGTAATGAAGCGTTTATGACCCATCATGTATATAACATTTTTTACTCCAAATGATAAGTAGAATACGTGGTTTTAATATTTCACACCTTAACCGAGCCACCCTGTATATACAAAAAAAAACCTCTATTTTGAGAATCCACAGCTCAGCATCCTGGAGTAGCTAGAAACTAAACATTTTGTTGGTACCTCTACCTACATTCTCTGTATTCAAAAAGTTCGGATTTAGCGGAAAACAGATTTTATATCGCAATTGGTTGGACGTATAGGGTTTGGGAAAATTTCAAATCGCGCAATTTCATGTAATGTCAGTTGTAAAAAAAACCTCGAGAGAATTCTGTACTTCCAATCGGGAAACTAACCGAAAATTCGTGTGTAGGATGTTCATGTTAAGTCTGAAAATGGGTTCATATTAAAATTGATTCGATGTATTGGGTTGTTGAGAAAATGAGAAATTGCGAATCCGTACCGATTTTAGCGAAAATGTGCTCGTTTTCGCTACCAAAAATCGACGATCAGGAAGGTACATACCTATTTCTGTTACTTTCTGGAAATTTGAAACCAATAATAAATTTGGATTTAAAAGGTTTGAATTATGTTACAAACTGGTTTCAAACCCTAATTAATCAACATTACTCGTCTCAAGATGAAAAAGTTGCAATTTGATTTCTTTTTTCTCAAAATCGGCCTCCCCCTTTGAACCTTCTCTCAGCTCTCCTGTGGGGGTTGGCAAAGGAGGGTATGGTATGGGTTTAAAAAAATTTTCAATGAAAATTTTGAACGAAAAATCATTCTAAAACGACATACAGTATAACAATATATGTTAACTATCGGTGAAGAAATTCGAGCGAATCACTCAAATTTGAGTAAAACTCAAGTCAAACCAATCGTTTTGACTGTTGATAATAATCAGAATTGAAATATCTCGACTATTATTTGCTTTTGAACGAATTCTCGGGGTTTTAACATTTTTCGAGTTGAGTAACTCCGTCACAAAAACCTCATTCACTCAGCTCCAACTCAAGCTGGAGAGTTCTCCAATAGCTCATTGAGTAGAGAATTCAATGGAGCGTAACATGTACATATATCAACAATATTTTCGATTAATATGTGGCCAGTTCGTTGCTACAGGGTTCAAAAGTTCAAAGCCGAAGAACAATTAAATTGAGAAATTTTACGATTTTTGACGATTTAAAAAAAAGTGAACTTTTGAACTTTAAGCTCAACTTTGGGCTACTTTACACGACTTTTTCGCCGTACCGGCGGCGGGCTAGTCGTGTTCAGCAGGTCCGAGTTATGAATAATCAACGACCGGTATCTGGTACTTATACTATGTACTCTTAGGGTTCACGAAATCGCTAAAAACGCGTCTTTTTTCAACTTTGTCCCTAGACTATTACATAAATCATATTATAACGGAAAAATGTCGTTATGCCAACTCTGGTATATTTTAATACCGTAGATACACTAATTGTACTGTGCGCAATATATATGTAGCTTGATGATATGTTTGTTTGTTTTTTTTTTCCAGTTACCGCGTTGGATAATCGCCAACATTACGATCCATCTAGAACACGACATCTTTCTGTATCGTCGGATAAAAGACCGAGATCGTGTTGCGACGTACCTAACAGTATACCAGATATCAAGTAAGTACAAAAAATGCGAACATACCGGTAGTACCTAGCTACCTACCTAGTACCTACTACCTAACCTACTAATGTACCTAAGTAGTAAGTAGCTAAGTACGGTACCTCTATACCTTCCTACCTTCTAACGATAAATGCCTACATCACGTACAATCATACGAGTACATACTCGTATGATGCGTTAGGAGTTGGCATTAAAAGGCGAGCTGAAATTCGAACATTTCCGACTCGGATGAGATTTTTTACAATTTATTTTTCAACGTGGAACGCGCAATTTTTCGTTTTATCAAAAGATGGTCTTTGTTGCAAAGTTTTTGATTCGAAATCATTTTCCGAATAAAAAAGTACAAATCTATTGTGGGAGGCCAAAAAAGCTGTCCCCGTCCCACCGTTTTAATCCGAATCTGGCACTGCCTGTCCGTATCTATGTAGATCTTCCTAGTACCTAGCTACCTACCTTCGGATTTCTCCATTCCGGTTAATCAATCGCGCAAAATTCGTCTAAGAATAAAATTATTAGAATCAGAATCAAGGTTGCAGTGTGAACTATTACGTAACAAAGGCGTGCGATACAAATCATTCTATACGAAGTCGGTAGGTTCGGGGTCCATCCTTCTTGTTTCGACGGTACCTATTTGAAACCTCTGGCCTAAAAGGACTGGGAAGTGTAAGAGCTACAAGTTTTCAGTATGGTCTGTTTTTTTTTGTTTTTGGTTTTTTTGTTTTTTTTTAAGGGATTTTCTTTACCATAACAACTTGTTTCGATCGATACCACTGGTGGCTGTTGGTCCCTTACATCCTTTCTCATTTTGAATCAGTGAACAGTCACTGATGAACAGTTAGAATTGCAGCACAAGTAAAATCAGTTGAAATTACTGATTTTCAGACATTTTTCACTGATTTTTCAAAGAATTTCATAAATTTTACCGAGTTTTCAGTGAAATTTGTTTCACTGGGGTGTGTTCAGCTGGAGTTTGAAATTATGTTTACACAATTTTAAATAATCAACAAACTTTCAACATATGCAAATTCGTTCATTTCATTTTAGTTCCGAAAATTCAAAATTTAATTGGTTGTGATTTTAAATTTGAAGTAAGTTGAAAAATTATCAAATTACTTCAAATTGTACATATTTGTAAACGTACAAACCCGCAGTAGCCAGTAAATTTTGGCGAAGTGAGAAAATTAAAAATTCAATTTAAACGAACAGAATCTTTCAGGAACGAAAAAATCTGATTGGATACGATTTGTTTACACACTATTTCAATTTATGTAAACGCGTTTTCAAGCTCAAGCTGAACGCATCCCTTATTAGTCCAGTCAATAGAGCATTTTTTCAGGGCAAACCCAAACATTGAACCCAACAGCGATTTTTTTGCTGAATATTGTCAAAAATGATCTCCTAATCAACATATACTTCGACCCGCCCACCCGCCCCCCATTGCTAACCCCCCTACGGTGGATTAAAGCCCCCCAAACCAGTTTTTGGCTTCTGTTTCATTTTCTTTGCATTTTTATGAAAAAATACATCACAGACATTTTATTCTACATCAAATTCCCTACAAAATGAGCTATCAACCATTTCTGTACCTTGAATAGAAGTGGAGTATCGGCGTCCTGAAAAATGGGGGTTTTGGAGGTAGACTTAAAATTTAGTAAAAAAATGATCATAAATCAACGGAATCGAATTTCTGTCAGCTTATGTTGAAATATGTAGTAATAACCTATCTGCACATATCTCACCTTTCTCCCTCTCGATAAAAAGCCTCACCCCCACCCCCACCCCCTCCTATTACTCAGATAGATACTTGAAATAGGCCGATAAAATGATCAATAATTAACACAATTGCAGTTGTGGGAGTTTAGATTTATACCAAGTAGTATAAGTAACTGTATTCTTGCCCATGCTGATCCACCCTTACCTTCCTTGAAAGCAACCTCACCCCCTTATATCACAAAATACTTCAAATTCACCAGTGATAGGTACTTGTGTATATGAGCAAGATCGCCATTCAGTGAAGAAGCCAGAATCTTCCACTCCCTCCCTTCCTCCACTCCATTTGCCACTGGCCTGTTTTGTAAGATTCATTGAAATTGACACATGAATTTGAAATTGAGTCATTGAAAATAAATTGAAAAAATATAGAAATTCTATTCGTTTTGAATTAAGAATTAAAATAAGTTTACCAATGGTAATCCTATTTTCATAGGTAGGTATAAAAGAAAATAATTGGGATCAACATGTGAAAGGTAACCGGGTGCGCAGCCGATACTCCTTTTCTATTCAAGGTTCAGAAATGGTTGATAGCTCATTTTGTAGGGAATTTGATGTAGAATAAAATATCTGTGATGTATTTTTTCATAAAAATGCAAAGAAAATGAAACAGAAGCCAAAAACTGGTTGGGGGGGCTTTAATCCACCGTAGGGGGTTAGCAATGGGGGCGGGTGGGGCGGGTCAAAGTATGTTGATTAGGGGACCATTTCCGACAATATTCAGCAAAAAAAATCGGTGTTGGGTTCGATTTTTGGGTTTACCCTCTAAAAATGCTCCATTGACTGGACTATAATTATGTATTACCTACTGTGCTGCAATTCTGACTGGTTTTCAACAGCCCATGGTGTGTGAGAAATTCTCAAATCCGTAAAGAACTCGACATTAAGACATAAGACATTAAATAACCATATCCTCGATTTAACCAAAAATTCTCTTACAAAAATAAGAAATAACTCTATCGCAACAATTTCTTATCCAGTTACAAACCGCAGGTTGAGAGTTGAGACCACATTTAGCTCAAGACCTAGATACCATATACCTACTATAATTTCTATCTCTTAGGTTTGTAAATTATTATAAAACTTTGTTCATTGCGCACATCGCGCTGGCAACAAACGAATAAACAAAATGATGATGATGATGATGATGAGTGATTTTTGATGAATTTTACTGATTCAGAAATATGAGAGAGTACACTGAGAAAAATGGAGAATGAAAAATGAATAGAAAGTGTTGCAAAAAATTATAAATTTTATTCAAAAAAAAAAAATTTATCCAAAAATAATAAAATTTATCACGAAATTTGGTAAAGTTTTTGCGATAAATATTATTATTTTTTGAATAAATTTTACTAGTTTTGTGAATGGTGCCTTTTTATTATTACGTTTAATAAAATTCATTTTTTATTTTTTCGAGTGTAGAAATTGAAAAGTTGAAGGTATCTAGTAAACTGCTTTTTCATTGTAGAGGTACTTTTACTCCCTCTCGCGAATCGCTCGAGTGCTCAAACTCGACTTTTACTCCCTCTACAATGAAAAATATCGTATGCAACGCGGGAGATGAATGATTTTCGACGATTTTGAGTTATTTGCCTCGCTTCGCTCGGGCAATAAACCTCAACATTCGTCGAAAATCACTTTATCTCCCTTGTTGCATAATATACTATTACGTAATCTGAACGATTTTTTCGCATCGAATGAACAATTTTTATTTTATGAAAAATTAAGTTCTTACAAATATCCCATAATGCAGTTTTTCACTATAGCCGTGACATTTTTTCGAAATTTAATTCACAATTTATTCTTGGGCGACCAAAATAAAAACAGAAAAAATGTTTACGTAACTAAAGTTTTGAGATGGTTGAACGAGCGATTTGAAGGTTGGTAGAAATTGAGAAATCTTCAATTTTTCAACCCCCCTTGCGGAGTGTAAACATGATGAGTAGGTATAGGTACGTGATGTTCAATTTCAAGCTCAGTTGGGTCAAGATGTGTAGAATTTTAAATCGTCCTCCAATATCCAAAGTCTTGAAATATGCATTCAGGGCATCTGTCCAATGTTCGTGTCAATATTCAGCTTCCATAGATCGGTTGAAAGAAATGTACTCAAGTACAAAGCTCTGAAATATGCGGCGATGGTGAGAAGTTTGTGCCAGTACGTATTTTTTGGCTAAAATAAAAACATCCGCATTATGATCACAACTTGGTAAAAAAATGGAGGTACACTTGAAGTCGAGTCAAGAGGTGGGGAGGTGGGGAGGTGGAGAGGAAGAGAGGGTTCCAGGTCTTTTTTTAGGTCTGTGTGCAATTTACTGAATATCTCTCTCTTCCCCTTACTCCATTAAGTTTTGGATTCGCTTCTTGAGGTGTAGATTAGCATCTCACCCTAAGATTCTTCGTTGCCTACCTACGTATTTCACCTAATCCTTGTTCTGTAATGATGTTTCGCACAGCATTTTCCCGTCGCAACAAGAACCCGGTACTATACAGATACCCATCAATAACAGTAATACCGGCTCTCTGCCTGACTTGACGAGCTTCCAGTTTTCATCGCCCATCCACACTCCTTTGGATCAAGATGATCATCAAAGTTCTACTTATAGTAGTGCGGTAAGTCAAGTGCACATCTAGCTACTGCATATTTGCATATTACATAGTATAGGTAATTGTGGATGTATGTATACTGACGTAAGTAGCGAAACAAAGTACGTAGCTACGTAGCTACGTAGCTATATCACTTTTGAAAAATATCGGTTGAAACACCCATGTACAAGAATTGTACTACCTATAGGCCTACAATATGTTACGCCTTACGCCGCGCCGGCGCCGCGCCGATGCCAACTTTTTTCAGCAGTCAATTCCGCATATTCGACAAAAAAATTACCAGAAAATGACGAGTTTTGACGCGCGAGATTTTAAGCGTACTTAGATAATTATGTATTTGTTAATTAGAAGAAGCGACCGGTATTTGATATCTTTTATGTGAAAAGGTTTTCGTAAGCTGAAATTCTTCATTTTATCAATAGTCCAGTCATTTTGGGAGTTGACCCCCCAAAAATTAAATCCTGATTTTTTTTTCGCGTTTTACGTCTAAAATGGACACCCCCACAACCCTCCGCTACTCCCAGGGGAGGGGTAAATGTCTGCTGAAAACCGGTTTTTCGTGAATATCTCCTCAAATAAGCCTCAAAATTGAAAAATAATTCATGAACAATCTTGTTCTACGTGTAATTTCCTATCGGAAGGTTTTTTGTTTTTTCAAAAACACTCACTTCCTTGACCAAAAATTAAGGGTAAAAAACACCTAATTTTCAACAATTTGCAGCATTTTTTTGAAAAAAACCGTGATTTTTAGACTGCAGTTTTGAGGGAAAATGCGAAAACACGAGTTGAGAAATCTCAAATTTGAGCAACTTCTCTCACTGGGATTTTGAAAGTAATGACATTTTTGAACTCAGCGGGATTCAGTCATATGGAAATGACACCAAAAAAGGGTCGATAGTCCAATTTTGAAAAATTGAAGGCGGAACCCCTCTTCGAACCTTCACCCACCCCCTCATATGAGGTTTGGCGATGGTCTCCCGGGCTCTAAAAATTCTTTATGATGTCCTTGTTCACCATACCAAATTTCACCCTTCTATCACCTTTTGCAGTTTATGTCCAAAAAAATGCAATCTGCCACTGGATTAGTAGTTGATAATTTATTCGATCACATAAGTACAAAAGTGTGGGCTCGTGATATGTGATACGACGACGATATTCGATGTATAGACCATTCTACTTCGCGAGTACCCGGCGTTCAAAAAGAGCAGGCAAATTTTGCTCCTTTCTGCTGAGAATTTCTGCTCTTTTCTGCTCTTTTTTCTGCTCCTCTCTGCTTCTCTCTGCTCTTTTCTGCTCTTATCTATTCCTTTCTGACCGTCCGATGCGCGATACACGCGCAGCAGGGAGGGGGTGTCAAAAAGGGTCGTTCAATGCGCAACTGGGGTCCAAAGGAGCAGACAGTGAGATTTTCTGCTCTTTTCTGCTCTTTTTGCACGCCGCGTTGCGCCGGCCGGGTACATAATAATGTACTTTGGCCCATATTTCAAAACATTTTTTAAGAAACCATTGACTACAAAGCACCTTGAGGTACCTGTTTTCATTCCTTGAAGAACTCTTGGCACACAAAGCGCCAAGCGAAATAAGTTGAAAGAATGTTACGGAACCCCTAGAACCCTTAAAGGAATACTTAGTGTTCTGTAATATGGATCTAAGCATCTAACTTGTTGGACTTTTTTTAAAATACATTGTTTGGCTGTTTGTTTTTAGAGTCCGCAATGCACTAGCCCATCTACTTTATCGCCTACTTCATTACCGCCTAGAACACCGGGACGATTTTCGTTCGGCAGTACTCCGCCTCACGAATCATCAGGTCCGCCGTCTTATGCTTCCGTTAGTCCTCCGAGTCCTGGAGTTTCGGTAAGTTCAAACATGAAGGGGTACCTTGAAAAAAAAAAAAAAAAAAAATACGCGTATGTTTATGTACCTAGACCCACTCGAACAAAACAAACGTTGCGTCGCGTCGTAGGTACCTAAACCCGCTTCGTGCTATGCAGATGCAGTTTGAGTTTACGTTTACATTTACGTGTACGTGTACGTGTACGTGTACGTGTACGTGTAGATTAGAGGTTAGGTTAGGTTAGGTTAGGTATTCGTATTCCTTAGTACTTAGTACTTATACTTACTAGGTACTTCCCTATCTAACTTATCTAATTGTCGTTTGCGAGTCGTAGTTGTACAATATGTTTGTACATGTTGTTAATAGCCTATACCTAATACCTAATGTAGGTCTAGGTATGTATGCGATGTACGATGTGTATAGCTTAATTTTTTTTATTACCCAAGTAGTTAGTTACCTACATCGGTACTGGTAGTAGGTTATTGCGGTACTTAGTACTTACCTATTTGCTTACGAACGAGGTGAAGTGAGGTGTACGAGTCACGAGTACTGAGTACACTGTTGTTGGTTTTTGGTACTGCATGGCGCATCGCACCTGGCACAACTTGACCGAAAACCGGAATAAGTACCTTTTTTTTTTCTTTTCTTTTCTTTTTTTTCTTTTCTTTTCTTTTCTTTTCTTTTCTTTTTTTTCTTTTCTTTTCTTTTCTTTTATTTTCTTTTCTTTTTTTTTTCTTTTCTTTTTTTTAACATAACCTACTACATTTACCTTTCCTCGACCCTTTGTACCGAAGGTTTATAAAAGGATCGTGGCAAGGGGAGGCTAACAAAATGGTATGTAACGTATGCGACTCGGTACAACAGGTTAACTATTTAGCAATACATACGTAATAATTTATACAACAAACAAAGATAGGTATTGTGACAAAAGTATAAGGAATTGTTGAAACATATCGAAACATTAAGTATACCTATGTAGGTAATATTTGTGTATGTTACGCCTAATCGATGTAATTGCCTAATTCATGAAATAGGCAAAAGTAAGGCGTAATTCTTGCCTATTGCAAGAAATAGGCAATGGTCAGCGTTTGCTAAAAAGTGGTCAATTTGTCCAAATTATAATTTCTATTTTTGATCCCGCTTTTACGGATTGACCTCCAGCACTACAATAAGTATAGGTATCCATGAAAAAAAATTGAAAATTCTTTTATTCATTTTTGGTTATAAAACACACAACTAACCATAAAAAAAAGGCAAAAAATGGACTTTGGTATGCATTTTTTGAAAATTTAGAAATATTTCAAAACCCATTTTGTATTTGGTGACAATGATCAAGTTGGAGAGCTGAAATTTTCATCACATTTCTTCGACGTCACCTTTTGAACATTTTTTTCTCAATATCCTGTAATTTTACTTAAAAAGTCACAAACAATCCACTCCGCAGGTAATTTCCACATATTCACTTTTAGAATTGTTTACATTACCTATGGCAAAGGTTCCAAAATTTTTCAGTTTTTGACTTAGATGTTTCCTGGTTGTCCTTTCGATGAGATTTTCGAGAAACCTGACAAACGAAGATAAACTGGGCCCAAATTCGATTGTTTAAGGTCATTTAAGTCAAAATTCCAATGAGAAACACAAACCAAAACTAGCCTTCTCAAATTCCTCCTTTTTATTTTATTTAATCACTGAATTCATTCTTCAAAAATTCCTTCATTTCGATGCTTCATTTAACGTTGCCTAAATGATGTAATTTTGTTCAAATTTATTATCCATTACTTGCAATAGGCAAGAATTACGCCTTACTTTTGCCTAATGCGTGAAATCGGCAACGAGCTGCTGATTTCATGCATTAGGCAAAAAAACTGCCTATTTCATGAATTAGGCAATTACATCGATTAGGCGTAACATGTACATATACATCGAAGTACCAACATACATACAGTGGTTTATGAATTATGATGTTGTCTGTGTCCAAGCATCTAAATCTTTGTACATATATTAGGGTGGATCGAAAAAAAAAGCATATCTTTGATTTTGACCAAATTTGATGGGGTGGTTTACTTTCAGTGGGAGACTTCACAAAAAATTTTGAGACCTCGAGGGGCAAGGGGAGGGGAGCAGGAGGTGCTCAAAGTGCACCTCCTTTTGAAAAAAAACCGCTGTTTTTTGCGTTTTTTAGCCAATCAAAAATGTGTGAGAAGCCTTCGTAGGACTTAAAAGATGCGATTTGAGTTTCTACATCTCCTTAAACCATCGCCATCCTTCTCCGATCAAAACTCTTGACTGCTACCAGGGAGTTGAAAAGTTGCAGATTGCAATATTTCAATAATATAAAATTATCACTAAGCTGGAATGATTTTTTTTTTCATCGAGTAAGTGAACAAAAATTTTTTTCAATCACTGAAAGTGAATTTTGAAAAAAAATTGAAAATTTTGTACACCAGTGCAGCCAACAGCAATTCATAAAATTCAAAAATACGGAATTTATATCGTCATTGAATTGATTATTTTTTCGCCTGAAAATATTATGTACCTAAGTATTTTTTTTCTATCAATGAAAGTATACCTACTTCGAAATTTTTTTTCGAAAATTCTGTATGTCAGTTCAGCCAGTTACAAATCGTGACATGCTACACTATGGAGTTTACGTTCACCTTGAATTAATTTTTTTATCGTTTGAAAAATACACAATAATTTTGTATTCAATCATCAAAAAATAAAAATTTTGTACGTCAGTGCAGTCAGTTGCTAATTGTGATGTTTCGATGTCTTCAAATTCGAAACGTACTTCTATTGATTGGGAGAAAAAATTGGCCCACTTGACGAAAAAATAATGGATTCGAGTTCGTAATATCAGAATATCACAATTAGCAACTGGCTGCATTGAAGTACAAAATTTTCAAAGAAAAATTTAAAGTTTTTCATTTCTGATGATTGAAAACAAAATTATTGTGTATTTTTCAAACGATAAAGAAATTAATTCGAGGTGAACGTAAACTCCATAGTGTAGCATGTCACGATTTGTAACTGGCTGCTCTGACATTCAAAATTTTTGAAAAAATTTTCGAAATATACTTTCAGTGATTGAAAAAAAAATACATAATATTTTCAGGCGAAAAAATAATCAATTCAAAGTCGATATAAATTCCGTATTTTGGAATTTATGAATTGCTGTTGGCTGCACTCGTGTATAAAATTTTCAATTTTTTTTCAAAATTTACTTTCAGTGGTTGAAAAAAATGTTTGTTCACTTACTCGACGAAAAAAAAATCATTCCAGCTTGGTGATAATTTTATATTATTGAAATATTGCAATCTGCAACTTTTCAACCCCCTGGTAGCAGTCAGAGTTTTGATCAGAGAAGGATGGCGATGGTTTAGGGAGATGTAGAAACTTAAATCGCATCTTTTAAGTCCTTCATAGGCTTCTCACACAATTTTGATTGACTAAAAAACGAAAAAAAAAAACGTTTTTTTTTTTTTTCAAAAGGAGGTGCACTTTGAGCATCTCCTGCTCTCCTCCCCTTGACCCTTGGTGGCTCAATTTTTTTGTGAAGTCTCTCACTTAAAGTAAACCACCCAACCAAATTTGGACGTCAAATACGGTCAAAATCCAAGATATGGTTTTTTTTTTCGATCCACCCTAATGTGTGTATATATATATAGGTAGGCATATCCACACATGTCGCCCAACATATGGGTTATTCTTACATACCAAGTCGACCACTGTACATCTGGACCATGGTCGACATGTCATGGGTTAATTCTACATACTAAGTCGACCACCTGTTTTCACAAACTTCCACCAGAGCGCGGACCCCAAGAAATCAAGTCGCGAGGATGAACGCCAGGGCTAAAATTAATTTGGAACAAGTAGAATGAGAAGTGCTGGTCGGAATTTTTGCAGCTACACCCAATCTGAGTATGCACATTATCAAATTTGACCCCCAATTTTTTATCTATTTTATTTACGAAAATAAAAATTTTTGGCACCAAAAATTTTTATTCAAGTAAAACTATTTTTTAACAGGGGCACTTTTCAAAAATTTGTGATGACTGATTGAGTTTTGCATTTTTTTTTCAAAAATTGCTCTGGATGAGCCCCAATTATTTTTGTCATGATAGATTTTGCATAGCTGAGAACAAATCTGCTATTGAAATTTTGATTGGTCAATTAGCAAAGGAATTAGAAACAATCAAAAAAATTAAAAATTTTAAAAAAATTTTGAGTATATAAAAAAATTTGGTCGACATGTGCTGAAAAAAGCAAATATATATATAGGTAGTAATATCCGTACATGTGAGCCACTTTGTGGGTCATTTCTACATACAAAGTGAGCCACCGTACTTCTCAGCCATGGCTGAGATTGAATGGGTTAATTCTACATACAAAGTGAGCCACCTATTTTCAAAACTTCCACCAGAGTGCGCACCACTTAGAAATTGAGTCGTGAGGATGAATGCAGGCCCATTTTTTAATTGGTGATGAGTAGAATGAGGTGCACTGGTCGGAATTTTTTTACCTGTATCAAATTTGGTTATGCACAGTGTTAAATTTAGCCCATATTTTTTTTGTCATTTTATCAACTTGAACAAAAATTTTTGACACCAAAAATTTTTATTTAACCTAGGCTTTTTTGTAACAGAAAAACTTTTCCAAAATTTGCAATAGCTTGGAAAATTTTGCAATTTTTTTTCAAAAATTTTGTTGTAGGAGCCTCATTTTTTTGCTGAGGTGGATTTTGTGTAGCTGAGAAAGAATCTACAATCGGAATTTTGATTGGTCAACTAGAAAAAAAATGAGAAAAGATTGAAAATTTTGAAAAATTTTAAAAATTTTTGAATATATATAGAATTTGGCTCACAACCTACGGTCGCGTGCAATTATATATATTTGCTTTTTTCAGCATATGTCGACCAAATTTTTTTATATACTCAAATTTTTTTAATTGTTTCTAATTCCTTTGCTAATTGACCAATCAAAATTTCAATAGCAGATTTGTTCTCAGCTATGCAAAATCTATCATGACAAAAATAATTGGGGCTCATCCAGAGCAATTTTTGAAAAATAAATTGCAAAACTCAATCAGTCATCACAAATTTTTGAAAAGTGCCCCTGTTAAAAAATAGTTTGACTTGAATAAAAATTTTTGGTGCCAAAAATTTTCATTTTTGTAAATAAAATAGATAAAAAATTGGGGGTCAAATTTGATACTGTGCATACTCAGATTGTTTGTAGCTGCAAAAATTCCGACCAGCACTCCTCATTCTACTTGTTTCAAATTAATTTTAGCCCTGGCGTTCATCCTCGCGACTTGATTTCTTGGGGGTCCGCGCTCTGGTGGAAGTTTGTGAAAACAGGTGGTCGACTTAGTATGTAGAATTAACCCATGACATGTCGACCATGGTCCAGATGTACAGTGGTCGACTTGGTATGTAAGAATAACCCATATGTTGGGCGACATGTGTGGATATGCCTACCTATATATATATATTAGGGTGGATCGAAAAAAAAAACATATCTTGGATTTCGACCAAATTTGGTGGGGTGGTTTACTTTGAGTGGGAGACTTCACAAAAAAATTTTGAGCCCCCGAGGGGCAAGGGGAGGGGAGCAGGAGGGGCTCAAAGTGCACCTCCTTTTGAAAAAAACGCTGTTTTTTGCGTTTTTTAGCCAACCAAAGTTGTGTCAGAAGCCTTAGTAAGACTTAAAAGATGCGATTTGAGTTTCTACATCTCCCTAAACCATCGGCGTCCTTCTCCGATCAAAACTCTGACTGCTACCAGGGGGTTGAAAAGTTGCAGATTGCAATATTTCAATAATATAACATTTTCACTAAGCTGGAATGATTTTTTTTTTCATCGAGTAAGTTAGCAAAAATTTTTTTCAGTCACTGAAAGTGAATTTTGAAAAAAAAATTGAAAATTTTTTACACCATTGCAGCCAACAGCATATCATGAAATTCCAAAATACGAAATTTATATCGACTTTGAATTGATTTGTTTTCGCCTGAAAATATTATGTTTTTTTTTTTCAGTCACTAAAAGTATATTTCGAATTTTTTTTCGAAAATTTTGTATGTCAGTGCAGCCAGTTACAAATCGTGACATGTTACACTATTGAATTTACGTTGACCTCGAATTAATTTTTTTATCGTTTGAATTATTCACAATAATTTTGTTTTCAATCATCAGAAATAAAATTTTTTAAATTTTTCTTTAAAAATTTTGAACGTCAGTGCAGCCAGTTGCTAATTGTGATATTCTGATATTATGAACTAGAATGCATTATTTTTTCGTCAAGTGATTGGACCAATTTGTTTTCTCCAATCAATAGAAGTATGTTTTGAATTTGAAGAATTTTTTGAGAAATTGTGCTGCAAGGCAGTCAGCGGTGTAAGAGAATAGAAAAATGAAAAGGCGCGGAACCGGATTTACAAATATATATAAATGTAATTATCTATTTTAAGAACATTGAATAGTAAAAAAAATACAGATGTAGAAACCTTAAATAGGATAATCCTTTTTGGTCTCAAATTTTTTTAAAAAATTTTGATTACGAAGTTTATTGGCAATAAATCCTTCTCGTTCCTCTTCGCATACGGACCGGGAAGCCTCGCTCACTATTCGCACCATCCTTTCTACAGCTTGAGTATTATTTGGGAATGTTGGAATGTTATATGGTGTGTATCGCATTAATATCGGCGGAGTTGTAAGTTTTGCCTGCTTAAAGTCTATCATTTCAATGTAAGACTTGGCCTGCAAATTCAAATTGGGTTTTTCAAATTTTCGCAGCGATGAAGTTTTGTTTTTTTCCGATTCCGTGAGCAATTTGATTCCTTGCTGCCGTATTTCTGGCTGTGAATCCGTTACCATCGCTAAAACAACATTTTCCGGATGGGCATAGTAAGAGTTATTAATCAATACATCGTGGATTATTTTTTGGATTTCATTTTCAAGATTTCGCGAAAGTTCGATTATCTGGTAAAAAATTTGAGCTCCATCCGTCATATTTGGTTTTAGTCGAATAAGAAACCAAATTGGTGCATATACTTTAACAACATATGTTGCTAAAGTAATTAGGTTCTTGCAAGGCTCCGGGCTGGCGACATATAATCTTAAAATCCTTGATGCACAGGTCAACCATCTCGCTAAGTTAAGTTCACCTGGCTTCTTTTTAGCTAAAAGATCATCAACTGTTCCATCTGTAATTGCATGAACCATCTCCAACAGGTATTTTTGATCATCTGTTACAGTACATTTTTCCAGATTTTGGAATATATCTGGCAGTTCATTCTTAATAGGATTGAATTTGACGACTGCGCGATCCTCACATTTCACCAGCTGTTTTCCGATTACCCCAGTGAAGCTCCGTGGGCCACTCGACACACCATCAAGGGTTAATAATAATCTCCGAAGTGGTAGTTCATTAGTGTGGATAATACAAGCACTCCACTGCAATGGCCTACCTAGATATTCCTCAAATAATCGAATTATACCGCCATGAGCACCAATATTTAAATTTGTGCTGTCGCATCCCATTACAGTCAATTTTGAAATGTCTAAATCATGTACAGCCAGAAAACTTAGAATGCTTGCAAAAACTTCATTCGCTGTACCTCCATCTGGAGTAGTATAACCCAGGTAGCGCGAGTCCGGTTCCGTTATTAGCGTTATATGTTCTTCAGTTCTTAGAGTTTTCCCATAAATAGTCTTATGTGTGGTTTGGTCCTCAAACAATTTCTTATTGTGCAAACTTTTGTCCTTCTTTCCGTCGAAATATAAGCTAACAATTTCATTTTCAACGAAAGCGTGAGAAGTTCCTACAGCGTTCAAGCGCGACGATTTTCTTTCACGGCGTATTTTATTACGATCAATCACTCTTTTTATTCCTCGATCATGTAAAGTCGCTGTGATGATGTGCGCGGCAGCACGATCAGATACATTACGTCTATCACAGGCTTCGGCCACAGAAGAAAATTTCTCCCGAATCTGCGAACAAATAGTATTTCTCGTCGAATAATAAGGAACAAATCCTTCGCTGCTAGTTGTAGAAATTTGCGAGCACGGTTTACCACTTGAATTTGAATTTTGCGAAATAGATGATGAAGAGGCCACAGGAGCATTTGCTTTCATCCTGTCAATTGTCAGTTTTCTTTCGTTTCTCTGATCTTCTAAAAATTTCAACTGCTTTGCAGTGTAATTACGCAAAAGCTTCTTGTTTCCAGATATATCAAATAATTTCTCAAGGGATGCGTTGAACTCACCTATACGTTTTCGAATGTTGGCTCCTTTCTTTGATGCTGGATATCTTTTCAATTTGGAATATTCTGAGTATAAACGATCTAGCATTCCGTGAATTGATCCACGTGCAATGGTCAAAATACCAGTTTTATTCCAAATCTTGATTACCGCATCTATTACCGTCGCCTTCGATTCTGCCACACTTGTTCTATCGGAGTTTCCAACGTAGCGTAAATACTTCAAAACATCTATTCCAGTTGGTAGTTGTATTTCATCCAAAAGAGCTCCTTCGCCGACATCTGTTACATTTAGAGCTTCAGACATACTTCTGTCACTAAAAAATGGAAAAATCATTGTACTCATTCTGTTACAGTAAAATGCAAATAACGGCTAAAGAACACTCACCATTCGGTAAATCGTTGAAAATTAAAACACTGAGATGCTCGGACGTCGCGTAGAAACAATCATAAGATCGTCGGAAATCAAAATACTAAGATTTGTAGGAGTCGCACGTAGAAAAATACTCCAGCAATTTAGTTTTAACAAATAGAACAAGTGAACTGCTTACAAATTAACGTAACTTCGCGTCCAACTCCCACTTCATAAATCATAATATGACAATAACCAGACAACCAGACGAACGAGATGGACAGACAGTGTGATGACAAACAGACTACAGATAAAAGCGACGTTGCCAAACGTATGAACAGACAGACTGCGTGGCGACCCTGACGACGTAGGCAGTGTTGGCAAAGTTCGCAAAAAAAAGAGAACGTGTTCACTTAGCAACTGGCTGCACTGACGTTCAAAATTTTTAAAGAAAAATTTAAAAAATTTTATTTCTGATGATTGAAAACAAAATTATTGTGAATAATTCAAACGATAAAAAAATTAATTCGAGGTCAACGTAAATTCAATAGTGTAACATGTCACGATTTGTAACTGGCTGCACTGACATACAAAATTTTCGAAAAAAAATTCGAAATATACTTTTAGTGACTGAAAAAAAAAAAACATAATATTTTCAGGCGAAAACAAATCAATTCAAAGTCGATATAAATTTCGTATTTTGGAATTTCATGATATGCTGTTGGCTGCAATGGTGTAAAAAATTTTCAATTTTTTTTTTCAAAATTCACTTTCAGTGACTGAAAAAAATTTTTGCTAACTTACTCGATGAAAAAAAAAATCATTCCAGCTTAGTGAAAATGTTATATTATTGAAATATTGCAATCTGCAACTTTTCAACCCCCTGGTAGCAGTCAGAGTTTTGATCGGAGAAGGACGCCGATGGTTTAGGGAGATGTAGAAACTCAAATCGCATCTTTTAAGTCTTACTAAGGCTTCTGACACAACTTTGGTTGGCTAAAAAACGCAAAAAACAGCGTTTTTTTCAAAAGGAGGTGCACTTTGAGCCCCTCCTGCTCCCCTCCCCTTGCCCCTCGGGGGCTCAAAATTTTTTTGTGAAGTCTCCCACTCAAAGTAAACCACCCCACCAAATTTGGTCGAAATCCAAGATATGTTTTTTTTTTCGATCCACCCTAATATATATATCTGCAGCTAACACAGTCTGTTGTGAAGTATCGTTAGGTACAGCTACAGCTTACTATACCTACAATTTTCAGTACTTCAGCTTCTACTCACTTGATACCTATTACTTACGTATTACCTACCCTTGCTCTTACTCTTACTTTAGTTGACTACAACCTACAAAGCGTGTTCGTTGATTATCCCCTCTGACTCTGAGCCTGTGTGGCGCAAACTATTCGAGTTACGCAAATGAAACACTCACAACGCGACGAGACGTACCTACCATTTGAAAAATAACTTTATCGGCTACAACAGTCAATAAGGTATTTACGTAGTGGCAGTATGATTGAGGGGTGAGGTATGGTGGATTCGTAGGAGGGGGAGAGGGTCAAGATACCTTATGGAAACTATTCCCCCCGTACGTGTCCCATCCTATTTCACCCCTCAATTATATAATCACTGCTAAATAAAAACAAATGGGTATGGTGGGGGTGGGCACATAGGAAGGGGAGGGGTCAAGTAGGTGTTAATACCACCAATTTGCATCATACTACTATTTTCATGGCCGAAACATACAGTTGAGTAAGATTTCATACCTATTATCACATTTTTAAATGATAGTATTTTTCACATAACCCCCTTCCTTCAGGACTTTCTATCTTCTCTGCTTATCGTTGTGCAAAAAAATGTTTCCTACAAAAAATGTTGGAAATTGACTGTAGAACAAAAAAGTACTGAACTATTTTTACCGCAAAATCAAATCCAAAGGAGATAGAAGTGAAAATCCGTTTTTTAGGGGGTGGAACCCCTATAAAAAAATTTAGCAAGGGGTCTGGGGGATGGTAACTTTTAGGGGTTACTCAGGGGATCTATCTTGACAATTTTCCGCAATAAAAGCGTTGCTGACCGGAAATGTTGTTTTTTCCCAATTTGCCTACACTATTTATTGAAAAAAAAAACAACAACAACAAGGGAATGGAATGGGGAGAACAAAGAACACAAATTTTGTAAAGAACATGAGAACTGAGAACGAAAGAACTGATTATTTATAAAGATCAGAAGAACAAGAAAGACAGACACTTTGTTTATACTCAGGAACGAAAGAACAAAGAACCAACAACAAATTTCCTTGTTCTTCTATCCCTGGACACGAGCTAGGGGTCGGGGCCACAAAACGGCCCAGGGGTGCTCCCTAGTATAAACTATTATCCGATTGTTTTTGTGTAATACTCTTATAGTACGTACAACGAAAGAATTTACATTTCCCCTACTTGACTCGTAATGCGGAAACCAACAACCGTTGATTTCAAATTTTATCCAATGACAACTCAACGTTCCTAAATTTTGTGATGGGAGAATGTAGGGGAAAACTACATTCTTTCGTTGTACCAACTATAGGTACTTTGATTCTTGACCACATCCACATTATTACTGTTACTGTTACTGTTGCTGTCGCGTCGTTGAAAAATAAAAATCTGAACGATTGCGCTATTTTGTTGTTGCTGCTGTTGTTGCTACTGTTGCTGCTGCTGCTGCTGCTGATAGGTATTGCTGTTGCTGTTGCTTTCGTTCTCGCCACAGTTGTATATTAGTAGATGATTATAAATACCATGTTTGTACTCGTAGAGCTAAATTATTTACCGTACGCAGTTTGATGAGAGTATGTGAATGGGGGTGGGGATGGGGATGGGGATGGGAATGAGGATGAGAATGCGAGTACGAGTACGAGTACGCTACTTGACACCAACACCTAGACCTACTTCTGAGTACTTACCTGGTATCGCTCCGCACGCATCGTTCGCGTCAATTCAACTTGTTGTGCATCAATCAACTGCTCGATTCATCTATTCTATCGAACCTATCTAATCTTTCTCGGATTTTACTCGAGACTTTGAGGAGAAATTCCATAAATGTACTTGGGTCATTCTAAAATTTCGCAGAAATTTGTCTAAGAATTTTTAAACATTTTAAAACATTTTTTTCTGAAAAATTTTGATCAGAATCGTTAATACTAGAGTGCCAGATAACATTCACACGCTCATACAACTGGAAAACAAAAATAGATTTTCCCCATGTAATTTAAATGGGGAATGCCACGACGATGGACATCCACGACGAAGGACAAAATTGTAGAAATGTCAAAATTGTAAGAAAATAATGCGTTTTGAGGAAAAACCAACTATTGCATCGAAAACTGGTTCACCTTCTTATTTTGAGGCAGCTTTGAAAAAAAATGAAAAATTGAGGTATAGCCTCACAATGGAGAGCCGCGACGAGGACGTTTCTGTGTGCCGAATTATAAATTTGGAAACATTTTTCACAAAATCGTTATTATTATTATGAACACTGAAGTCAAATCTGCAGCTGGACAGTAATTTTATGATGTCAAGGTATCGACTCGACCAATTGTTGTATTCTAAAATAACCAACTGTCTCTCTCAGCCTTTCGAGAAAAAAAGCCACGACGAAGGACCAAAAATCCCGTACGCTACTTTGAGCTTTTAAAACTGTGCTTCATCGACTTTGAAATATGTTTTAAACGTCATAATAAGTAATATGGGACCTCTCTGCATTAAGTTGGTGCAATAGTTCAGCTTGGAAAGTTGCGATAGGAGAGAACAGAAGTATTTTGACTTCAGCACTAAAATCAAGTACAGACCACGACGCGACGAGGACATTTGGACTACTTTTTTTAGCCCCGTCGGGGACAGGAATATTTTTTGCTCCATTATTTTCGCAGGAATATGTAGGGGGATGATTATCTATCTATATGTTAGACTCAAAGTCCGAAATTGTACATATCGCGGTTTGTACAGGTGATTTTGTACAAACCGCGGAGTGCTCGTACAGCTCGTGAGCTATCGTACTTTGTACAACTTGTTTTGTACAATTCGCGATATGTACGTTTAACACTGAACCAACCGCGGAGTGTTCGGACAGTGCCTACACTCTGTACAACCGGTCTGTACGAACTCCGAAATAAAAGCTGAAATACAAAGCGCCGAAAAAAATTTATGCAATGGTACACTTGAAAAGGACTAGATTATATGAAATCGCGTTACATCATATTTTACAGGTACCTACACCTGCATGTATGTAGGTAAATAATTATGAATTTTTTTCAGCTGTCTCAAAAGATACTCGAATTGGAAGATATATTTTTTTAAATTGTTCATTTCCTTGTATTTGATGGTATTGAAGATTCATAATAATCATAAAATTATTCGTCAGCCAACTTTTCAGATGAAAAATCCATAATTCGATTGGTTTTGGAGATTTTTGTAGTTGGAAGTTTTATAGCTGAGGGTTTCAAATTGTTTGAAAATTGAATCGATTTTACAACTACGATACCTACCTTAATTCTTGATCGATTGTTGTAAATCACCGTAATTTCTGATCACTTACTTAAACTTTTAATCATTAAATAGGAAGAAATGAACAATTTTAAAAAATATATCTTCCAATTCGAGTATCTTTTGAGACAGCTGAAAAAAAAATCATAATTATATACCTACATACAGGTATAGGTAGGTACCTATAAAATATGATGTAACGCGATTTCATATAATCTAGTCCTTTTTAAGTGTACCATTGCATAAAATTTTTTCGGCGCTTTGTATTTCAGCTTTTATTTCGTAGTTCGTACAGACCGGTTGTACAGAGTGTCAGCACTGTCCGAACACTCCGCGGTTGGTTCAGTGTTAAACGTACATATCGCGAATTGTACAAAACAAGTTGTACAAAGTACGATAGCTCACGAGCTGTACGAACACTCCGCGGTTTGTACAAAATCACCTGTACAAACCGCGATATGTACAATTTCGAACTTTGAGTCTAACATATACATTCCAACCGCATTGTTCCAGCATGCATATTTCCTGAGATAATTACTCTGTACAGAGTTTTCTGCGAAAATTTAGATTCACCCACTTATCTTCTTATGGCTATCCGTTCGCGTGCGCATTCCGAATTCTGTATTCTGATTCGCCCTGTCTCCGCCACGCCGCCGCTGATTCGAGTAACGATGATCGGTTTTTGACTGCCAAGTGCGAAAGGTGCACTCTTCGTCGAATGCATTCAACTTTTACCGCCCTCGACTTTTAATGCACGTGTCGCGTTGTAGTCCGGGCGTAGTAACTAAGCGAATAAATAGAAATAATAATAATAATCGCAGCAGACCTACCTAGTACCTAGACCTACCTGCACTCGTGGGTAGCTAGGTATCAAGTACCTAACTCTTATCTGCTATGTGGTAGCCTTGGTGAGTGGTGAGTCGATGAATGTTGACAAGAATTCCGGAGATTAAGCGAATATGAAGTTCTTATTTATATATGTAGGTAGGTTACAGGTTAGGTACACTTGGTATGGTATAGATATAACTTGCTGCTCGCTTCCCTTTGCGGTGAAATCTAAAGTGTCGTCACGTCGAGTTTAACCGCTCCGTAATACGCGGGTACTTGGACTTACGTCTCCTAGCATTTAATTTTTATGCTTGGAATTGTAGTCATTCCGTGGCCCTTGCTGCCAGTACCGCAGGCGCAGAATCAAGCACAATCTTCAGGTCTAGTTATATGTACTCTATTTCTGCTTTCTTGGCGTTTTCATTTTTTCATTTTTTGATCGTCGAATTGAGTTCTTCTCGTTGTCGTATCGTGGCTAGTACCTAAACTATACCCGCTTTCATCGGTAATTATTGCAGGCATCATAGTGGGTCAAAGGTCACTTTTTCAGCGTGTTTGTCACTTTTTCGACTTCAGTCACTTTTCTTCGCACTTCCGGGCAAAAATTCAAATTTTCACGTAGAAATTGATATTTTTCAAAATTCTTTAAGAAAAAAATAAAAAAACTGACTTTTGCTAGTTTGTTTGTTGTTTTGACGAAAGAATTTAATAAATGAAATTATTCACGTCTTTTCAGTTGATTTATCTTTGTGTGCTTGATGCGTAGTTTTTTTTGGGGTTGGTACTGGCGTACAGACACAAAACTTGGGGGGGGGGGTTGCTAGGAAAAGTCATGCAAAAAGTTATTCCAAAAGGTCAAGCTAAGTCAAGCTTTTTGATCAACAAATTTTGTTAGACACCCTGTTCCTGTTATTGTGTTCACAGTACGCACCTGCGGGTATCCAGAGGTACATTAGATGTAATACTACTGACCTTACCTTACCTTACCTTACCTTACCTTACCTAACCTAACCTAACCTAACCTACCTACCGACGCGCATGTATATCTGCTACGTTGGTGCTTTTGAGCAGTGTTCAAAACCGCCAGAACCAAAACCCACCAGAACCACTTTTTTTTAGATTTTTCATTTGGGAACCATGACCAATTGGAACCGATTCAGAAGTGTGTTGAAAATTTTCCAAAAAAGACCAAAAAGAACCAATTCAAAGGGGGAAAAGTGAGATTCCCAATTGGAAGAACCAGAAAAAATGTCAAAGTTTGAAAATTAATACAACCACCAGCACCAGCAAATGTATTTCCTGATAAAACCACCACCAACAGGAACCATTTCAGTTAATTTCAAACCAAAACCAGAACCACCACCACCAGCTTGTGAATCGGTTCCAATTGGTTCCAAAAAAAAAAATCCAAGTAACTTTTAATGTTAGTTAACGGTCAAGGGTGCTCTACATATTTCAGAAAATAATTCGGGTCTATCGTGCACTGCAAATCTGCAGCTTTTTTTGGGATTATAAAGGAGTAAAATGATGAAAGAATTGATTCCAGTACGTAAATAGAAGAAAATAAAAGTACCTAATAAAAGTTTCAATTGTCATTATAATTATTTTAATAAAACTTTCAAAAAATGCAAGATTTGATGACGGTTTCTGCAAAAATTCTCTGAGACTACAGAATAAAATTTGATGAAATTTGAATATAGATGCTATTCGTTTTTCTGATTTTCCAAAAAAAAAAATGTCGAATGAAAATATTTTTCATAATTTGGAAAAAAATGAAAAAAAGGGCCCGATCAGCCTACCCAAAATACTTTTTTTTTACATATCATATCCAAATTTCAACAAATTTGATTCAGTAGTTTCAGAGAATTCTTGCAATAACCCAAACCGTCATCAAATCTTAAATTTTTTCAAAGTTTTATTAAATAATAATAAATTAATTAATTATAGTGGCAATTGAAACCTTTCATTACCTACTTTAATTTTCTTCTTTTTACGTACTAATAACATATTCATCCATTATTTCGTCATTTTACTTGTGAATAGGTACTCAGTGTTGGTAATTTTTGTGTTTTTTTTTAATTTATTCAAATTCAAAAAAAAATTTGAAAGATCAAATGGAACCGGGAGAACCAGGACCAATTGAAACGATCTTCAATTTTGAGAACCACCACCAGAACAATATGATGAAAATCTTGAAAATTAAGCCAAAAACCCGAACCTTTTGCGAAAAATTAAAAACCAGAACCATTTCAAGACCAGAATCAATAATTACAAAAAAAGAAAATATCAGAACCAAATGGAACCCTTTCAGCCCATCACTAAAAACCAATTCAAAAACCAGAACCAGGAACCACTTTATTACAAAGCAACATAAAACCACAACCACCACAACCAATTGAACTTCAATCGGTTTTGAACACTGCTTTTGAGAACTATTTTAACAAAATAACTGAACTTTTAACGCGAGCAATACGGGTAGTTTGAGCTTGAAGTTGGATTTGAAAAAAAAAAATAAAAAACCGAACAAACAAACGGAAAATTTTGCGTACAGTAGATATTTACGAATATAGGTAATTAGGTATTGTACGTTACCAACTAACGTAGTACGTAGACGTACCAACTGATACGGTATTAGTGTGATCGCTTTGTTCAGCACGTAGTTATAGATTTGTGCCTGTGTGTTTTTTGCAGAATCATTTGTCAGTGCCGTATTCGAATTCGGGATATATTCGTAAGGTTAGTACACTTGATAATGTTACGTAACTCGTAGCTCGTAGCTCGTAGGTAGCAGGTAGCAGGTAGTAGGTATAGTAGGTACAAAGTACCAGTGCCAAGTATTTGAGTCTATGTACCTTAGTTAAGTATTTATTGCTAGTACATGTACGTACATATAGTAGGTAGGTATGTTGGACATTTTCAGAGTGTTAAGTTCACATATGTACAGGGGTTGGAAAACTTTGTAATAACGAAAACCGAAACCGAAAAAAAAAAACTTTAGTTTTTCAATATTTTGCAAAAAGGTACAAACGAATTTTTTTTTGCAAAATAACAGTGAACGAAATTTAATTTTTTTTTGCATTCGAATGCACTGTAGGTGAAATCGCCATTTGCTGCATGTTTCAAAACTTATGACGGCGTTCTACGTATTGTGGGAATTGATTCTGACCTATCTACAATATACAACTTACAAGGCGCAACATGAATTTGCGTTTTTTTTTTTATGAAACACTGAACGAATATGATTTTAGTATGTAAAAAAAAGAAAATAAAACACCAATTGTTTTAATAAAACTTTTAAAAAATGCAAGATTCGATCATCGATGGCGGTTTTTGCAAGAATTTTTTGAAACTACTGAATCAAATTTGTTGATATCGATATGTTATGTGAAAAAGCATTCCTGACAGGCTGACAGAGCACTTTTTTCATTTTTTTCCAATTTTTGAAATTTTGTTTTTTTTGAAAATCAAAAAAAGGGATTTGTCATCCTGTCAGGAATACTTTTTTACGTAACATATCCAAATTTCAACGAATTTGATTCAGTAGTCTAAGAGAATTCTTGCAAAAACTGTCATCAAATCTTACATTTCTTCAAATAGTACCTACAGGAAATATAGCAAAATTTTTACGCGAACTTCGGAATCGTTGGAGGCAAAACTGAATTTTACATTATTTACACATAATAGCCTGCCAAATATACTCCTCAAAGTTGCACCTCCCCTCTACTCGCCGGCTACCCCCGCAAGAGGTCAACAACCTTTGCGGAAAAATATTTTTTGACTGTAGCGCCGAAAGGAAGGGTCGTAGAGGGAAAAGTGGAAAAGTGGTAAAATAAAAAATGTTCTACGTGAAATTTCACACATACTCGACCAGTTCAGGTGTTCTCAAAATTACGACATTCGACTTACTTACAGTGGTGGACTGGTGGTTAAACTTAGTAACTTTGGAAAAATTTGTAAAAATAGGTAATTTCAAATGAATCGGACCTATCGTTTCATATTAACTTTTGACAGCATATTTCTGAGCCCATCCTAACTTTAAATTACACCTAAAATCATCATTTTTAAAAAAAAATTCAAAGTTCATGGTGTCCATTCTCTGGAAAACCGGGAAAACCGGGAAAAGTCAGGGAATTTTGATGGTCTGGAAAAGTCAGGGAAAAGTCAGGGAATTTTGGAATTTTCTCTGGAATTTTTCGAAAATCCCAAAAAAATGTAAATCATTTAGAAAAATGTTTTTTTGCTTATTTTATTATAAATTTTTCAAAAAATTTCGCCCTCGCTCCGCTCGGGCCAAATAATTGCAAATTTTATCTAATTATTGTCTTATTCATCACTTTTTGTCGGTCGTAATGTACAATAAAATTGATATTCAAAATGCATGTCTTTGTCCATTGAATTATGAATTACCCAAAAAAAATTTCCCTCGCTACGCTCGGGGTAATTTACACTCTTTCTTTCTACCGAATTTATTTTTAATCATAAGTTTTTTGGAAATTTACTTTTTAATGAGCTGTAATGAGAAAGAAATGTCATGATTCCCTTGACCACGATGTTGAAAAAAAAAGGGAGGGAATGGAACAAAAATCGAAATTATTGGCCATGTTTTGGAAAACATGAATGAGGGAAAAGTCAACGAAAAGTGGTGAATTTTCATCTTTTGAAGATCTTTTTTCCCAAAAATTTTCGCCCTCGCTTCGCTCGGGCTCAACGCATTTATATATTTTCATAAAATGATTTATATTTAACCTTCTCATTCACTTTTTCATTTATTGGTACAAACTAAAAAATTGCAAGGGATTGCGTGAATTTATAAATTTAAGACAAGTGTTTTTCATTTTGGAGGGGCAGGGGGGAATGAAATGTGAAGAAAATTTTGAATTTTTAGCCCGGAAAAATCCCAATTTTTATTCGCTCAATTTGGTAAACACCCTGGCATAATTTTTTTCATTTTTCAAAACTTAATTTTGCGTGGGAATACTTGGGTTTTCCTTTTTATTTAAATTTTTTCTGTAGGTAATAGATTCAAATGTTCAAATTTTTGTGGCGAGGGGGAGTTGGATGGGCGGAAAAATTTTCAGAATTGAATTTGAATATTTTTTTAACCCGAAGAAGGGCATCTAAAGATCTCGTAAAAAGTATCTAGTGATTTTGAAAAAAAAAATCGTAAGACCTTATGCATTTTATATAAATTTTATACAAAATTTAGGGATGTAAGTACATTACGCGAAAAAGTTACCCCCCCCCCCCCTTCCTCTCTGGTTTACAAATATCATATTTATAAGGTCTGGAAAAATTCGAAAAATTGGTCTGGAAAACCGGGAAAAGTTAGGGAAAAATAATTTCCGAAATATAGTGGACACCATGAAGTTGAAAAAGTTTAACCCCCACTGTAAGTGGAATGTCGCAATTTTGAGAACAACTGAACTGGTCAAGGTTATAAGAAATTTCACGTAGAACATTTTTTATTCCTCACTTTTCCCTCTAGGACCCTTCCTTTTTCGGCGCTACAGTCAATAAACGTACATTCGCAAAGGTTATTGACCTCATACGCGGGTGGCTCAAAAGTTGTCGGATGGAAATTTTGACAGTGGCCATTCTAATTTGAAATTACACCTAAAATGACCAACTTTTTCAATTTATTTTTCAAAGTTGGAAAAGTTCAACCCTCACTGTCAGTCGAATTTCGCAGTTTTGAGAACAACTGAGCCGGTCAACTTTGTAGGATATTTCACGTAGAACATTTTTTATTCCATCACTTTTTCCTCTCCAACCCTTCCTTTCGGCGCTACGGTCAAAAAACGTTTTTTCGCAAAAGTTATTGACTTCTTGCGGGGGTAGCCGTCGAGTTTGGGGGTTCAACTTTTAGGAGTACGTTTGGTAGGCTATTATGTACAAATGATGGAAAAATCAGCTTTCCCCAAACGATTCCGAGGTTCGCGTAAAAATTGTGCTATTTCCTGTAGGTGCTAAAAGTTTAATTAAAATAATTATGCCTAGTAGCAAGTCGGGTGCAATTGAAACTTTTTAATATGTACTTCTATTTTCTTCTTTTTACGTTCTAAAATCAATTCTTTTACAAAAATCATCCCCTGATTGTTGTACGTAACCGTTTGGTTGACGAATTTCGATGTTCAGATTCGTAATGAATTAATGACTGTTCATGTTTCATTCATTTTGCTCATTTTTTCGCTCTTCCGATATATTTTTCGACTTTTCGACATTAAATTTGAATATTATGTACTACGTATTCACATTTCAACTTTCATAACAAAAATTTAAAAACAAAAAAAAAGGTTTTTAAAAACGAAAACGTTATAATTTTATTAAAAACGAAAAAAGCAAAAATCAACACCAAATCGTCAAAAACGAAAACTGAAAATTTTTTGTTCCTCCGAACCCTGCATATGTATATCCAGATTCGTTTGGCCGCTGTAGGTATTTTGTCTGACGTTCGGGTTTGGCTTATTTTTAAGCACGTGCATCGTGTATTGTGCATCGTGTATTGTGTATCCTGCCTTGCAAATCACCTACGCGTATTCGTTTTTTTTGTTGTTGTTTTTTTTTTACGAAACTTACATCGATGCTACAAACAGTTGAATTCTACGCATATACGTACACACATTTGTATATGTACTTATTACCTAATACCTACGTATAGTTACACGAACCTACTTACCCATTACTGACTTACTCACTTGGTACTTACTTACAATTAATATATTCGTTATAAGTTCGTTACTTGCTTGTTCGCTTGCTTGCTTGCTTGCTTGCTGGGTTTTTGCTTCCCACTCTTCATTATTGTACGTTAAGCGACGTATTTTTGTCATGTTATTTGCAGCAAAGCTATATGCTCGAGAGTAGTCCAGTGGAGTCGAGTAATTATCACATGCAACAGCAGCAGCAGCAGCAGCAGCATCATAATCAGCAACAGCAGCAGCAGCAGCAACAACAGCAACAACAGCAACAACAACAACAACAACAACAACTGCATAAGCAGCAACCATTAAATCAGCAACAGCAGCAGCAGTCGCCGCCGTCGTCGCAACAGCAACAACAACAGTCGCAGCTATCGAAACAAATTTTACATCCGCAAATGCCGTCGAGTCATCAGCACCAGCACCAGCCCCAGCACCAGCCCCAGCACCAGCATCAGCATCAGCACCAGCACCAGCACCAGCACCAGGCACAGCAAATGCAGCAGTCACAGCGGCCTCCTCAATATACTTATCATCAACAGACGCAATCTCCTCAGCGGCAATCGCCAGTCAGTCCTGTAGAAATACCCACGTCCGATTCCATTATTTTAAATGTAAGTACCTAATGGTATATAGACCTACTTAGCTACTTACATACTCGTACTCTCTCATTCTGAATCTGTGAAAAGTCACTGATAAATAGTCAGAATTGCAGCACAGGACAAATTAGCGAAATTCACTCATTTTTCAGCAAATTTCACTAACCTTTTAGTGAATATTCACGGATTTTCCAGCGATTTTTCGCACTTATTTGTTTTCAGTAAAAAAAAAAATCACCGATTTTTTCCTGTACTGCAGTTCTGACTGTTTCTCAGTGATTTTTGATAATTTTCACTAATTTATAATTGAGAGAGTACGTAGGTAGAGGTACATAGACATACCTAGTGCAGTACTGCTACTGCTGTAGGTGCTAGGTAGTAGGTACCTATCTTCGATTTGCTCAACTAACGCAGGTGGAACTGCTACATGTTGTTCCGTCAGATAGCTTCTCAGTGCTTGTACTCTCTCATTTTGAATCAGTGAAAAGTCACTGATAATTAGTTAGAATTGCAGCACATAAAAAAATCACTTAAAATCACTGATTTTTCCAAAGAATTTCGCTGATTTTTCAGCGAATTTCTGAAATATTACTGAGTTTTGAGTGCATTTTCACCGAATACTGGTGATTTTCTTTCACCGGCTTGCTTTTAGTGAAATTTGTTTCACTGATCTATTATTGTGCTGCAATTCCGACTGTTTTTCGGTGATTTTTGATGAATTATGAATTTCGCTGATTCAGAAATGAGAGAGTAGATACCTTATACTATACCTTTACCACGTATCTTACGTACCTGCTACCTACAGTACGTAATGTGTCGGCGCAACGCGATGCGGTCGTTTTGTACGCGGCTTATTTTTTGCAAGATGTTTTTGATGTTATTTGCCCAAAATTTCGTTGCTTCTGTCGTATCATCTCGAGCAAGGACGAATCTGGGACCAGATGTGGGAAACCCGGTTCAGCTAGCAGCAGAACGCTTCGAATGAGTTCATTCTAATATTTGAAAGATTTGCTCAGACTTCCCTGCCCTTTAGCTGTTGGACAGACGGGCCTAAAATGAAATTGCCGGCGCAGCGCTTCTGCTGCCATTTTTTATCCTATCGAGTTCTCGCAGCTGGAAAAAACATAATTTTTCACGCCTAATTCTTGCCACGCGTTTTTCTCATGTACTCGACGAATGAGTCTCAAATTTTGAAATTTTACGAGAAAAAAAATGTCACTCTTGGCTAAAAAATCGGAGAAAATTATTTTTGCGTGGATATTTAGGTATGATTTCTGTCTTATTTTCTTCCTTCCCTCTTCCAAATCAGCTAGGTAACCGGGGTTCGTCTCTGTCGATGTTGTTTTGAAATTCATGTTCGGCGCTTCACTCGTTACGATGATCAAGTATTAAGTGCCTAGGGCCCGAATTTTAAATCGTACCTTAAAAATAAAGGCAACCTTAATGGTTTTAAGGAACCGTTTCGTGCTTTCTGATTGGTTGAATATGCCATAAGGAACTTTTAAGGCTACCTTAATTTTTAAGGCATGATTTAAAATTCGGGCCTATAGTCTATTCCAAATAAGAAGGTACAAACACATCTGAAGAAACTGGACGTTTTAAGACCTTACTAACCACATGTTGTTCGGTTTAAACATCAAACTCAATTTTTGTGCATAGCAAAGCATACAAAATTCCTTCAAAATTCTCATAATTTACATACATCCAATAGTTCATTACTACAAATCATTTTTTTCTTGCTGATGGAAATAATTATTTGTCTTATCATTGGAAAAAAATTGAAATAATAGATATTTCGTATGCTTTGCAATGCACAAACAGTGAGTTTGATATTTCAATCGAATAATATGTGGTTAGTAAGGTCTTAAAACGCACAGTTTCTTCAGATGTGTTTGTACCTTCTTATTTGGAATAGACTATAGGTCTATTGTATTTTATCTTCTGCCGCAGAGACGAACGACGAAGCAATAAGAGAGGTGGGACTCGAGTTGGAAAATTTCAATATGTACGTAGTAGGTACAAGAATATATGTACCTACAAGTACCTAGTCTCTCCTAAAAAAAAAATGGAAAATTTTGTCGTTAATCGATTCACCTCCCTCGTTTTTTCACCAAATTTTGTCTCGGTTTGTCGTATGGTCTGTTTTGTCTTATTGTCTTTGTGCATATCTCCATGTTTGTGTAGAAGCTTCCTAAATAGTATATAGAGGCAAACAGCTAAGTGTACCTAATCTGCCTATACTAGCACTGTAATGTGTGATAGCACATACAAAATAATCTTATGGAAAAATTTTGAGAAAATTTAAATTAAAAAATTTTTAAACTGGAAACAATTCTACTACTAGAAATTTTTCCTAACTACCATGATCTTCAAATTTTTTTTCAACTTCATATTTTTCAAAATTTTGTTTCAACTCAACAATTTTTTTCAATAATTTCAAAATGTTTTCTAAGAATTAAGAAAAATTGACGTCATGTTTTATTTTTTTCAAGTCAATTAGTTAGGGATTACTTAGAAGAAATTTTAAAAAAATGCGTAATCAAAATATAAAATTGAAAGAATCAAAGTTGAGAAATTTTGAGAAAATTTAAATTAAAAGATATTTACAGTTGGAAATTTTTTTAAGTTGGATATTGAACAAACTTGAACTTGGAATAAATTTGGATCCAAATCATCGAAATTCCATTTCTAGCAAAAATAATTTGGCAGCCAATACTTCATAAAAACTACGAATTCATTTCTAAAATAACAAAAAAAATTAATGGAAGAGATTTATGAGTACATCTCTGTTTAAAAACTGTGATTAATAATACAAATAAATAGTTATTAGGTATGTAATGTGGTTTTAAAAGTGATAGTCTTCATTGCCTAAGATAAGGCAGTCATTGATTCAATGCCTAGTGTTTAGCCATTGACAACTTTGCCTAGACAATGATATCATTGACTAGATTGGCAACAGTGTCTGTAACAATTGGAAAGAAAACTGCATTTAATGAAAGAAGCGTGAATTTTGGTATGATGAACCTTGGAGCCCAAACAAAGGTTTTGAGACCGGGAGCCACCCGCGCCCCCCTCCCCTTCGAGGGGGGTGGGGCTCGCAATTTTAAAAAAATTCCTAAAAATCGAGTTTTTGTTAGAAATGAAATATCTTGATGTCTAATGTTAGATATTGATCTGTAGATTCCATTTTCGCCATCAAAATCATTTTTCCTCCCCCACCTTCCTGAGGGGGCACAACTCTCCAAAATGTGGATTTTGTGGGAGTGGACACTCGAAACCAAAATTTTGTGAAAATATACTACGTAAGGTGTACAAATCACTGCCGTAGTCCATTTTTCGATTCGCACCCCCTCCTGCCCCCTGTGGACCCTTAAAACTTGAAAAACGCTCAAAATAGTCGTTATAACGCCGAAATACGACAGGAATTCTTGTTGGAAATATTTTTTCAAACCAAAACAGGATGTGAAAACGTTGGTACCTCTGACTCTTTCCCCCCAGCGCGTTCCCTCAGAGCTCCCAACTAGGAAAGTTGGAAATATTTTTTCAAACCAAAACAGGATGTGAAAACGTTGGTACCTCTGACTCTTTCCCCCCAGCGCGTTCCCTCAGAGCTCCCAACTAGGAAAGTTGGAAATATTTTTTCAAACCAAAACAGGATGTGAAAACGTTGGTACCTCTGACTCTTTCCCCCCAGCGCGCTCCCTCAGAGCTCCCAACTAGGAAAATTTTTTGCTGTTCAAAATCACATTGAAATTGAAATATTATGACATTTGCTGTTCATTATTGATCGATACATTCCGTTTGAATTGTTAGAATTGTCGCCTAACCTCTACCTCTTTGAGGGGGGCAGATCCCTAAAATGTGGGGTCCCAAAAAAATGAATGTCCTAGGCTGAAATTTGGTGAAGTTATGCTACATAGGGTACAGAAATGTTTTCCATATTACATTTCACCAAATTACTTCCCCCCCCCCTCATGTGGCCCAAACTCAGAAAATTCTCCATAGAATAATAGTTACCTGTGTATTAGATATTAATTTTGCTTATCGTCTCGTCCTGTCTCGAAACAAACATTCTCAATTTGTCTGAAAACTTTTTATACAATCAGTGTGAGACAAGGCAAGAAATTTTTCGGACGTTTAATCCTCCATAAAATGGGACAGTTGTGAAAATTTTACCAGGAAGTGTCAAACTTGTACAATCCTGTAGAAAATTTATTATAGATCTTTTTTTTTCCATCTTTGACATCCATGTGCCCACTAGAATTTATGGGTAATTTCAATGAAAATTGAAAAATTACCATATCTGATGCAATTCGAATATGTTTCTTCTACTTTAGGCTTTCATAACTTTCACTTCGCTAGTGGTAAAATTTTAAAACCCATCTCATTTTGTTGAAAATTCAACGGTAGTAAGGAAAATGATTTAAGATGACTTCCAAACAAAATGATTCAAGTTTGAAACATGTATCATCAACCAAATACAACTTATGAAAGTTGAATTGCAGTCTTAAATATTATCTAAAAGGCATGAGCGTAAGCAGAAATTATTCAAGGGATGAGCGGAAAATTCGAAAAAATATAGGGGGAAGGGGGTTAAATTTGAATGAAAAATCAACTAACTTATTAGTCCAGGCAAATAAGAGAAAAAATGTACCAAACCCCCCAAAAATGAAAGCCTGATTTTTTTTTCGCGTTTTACGTTCGTAATGGTCCACTACACAACATACTAAAATGGACACCCCCACAACCCTCCGCCACCCTCAGGGGAGGGGTAAACGTCCGCTGAAAACCGGTTTTTCGTAAATATCTCCTCAAATAAGCCTCAAAATTGAAAAGTAGTTATGAACAATCTTGTTCTACGCGTAATTTCCTATCGGAAAGGTTTTTTTCTTTTTCAAAAACATTCACTTCCTTGACCAAAAATTAAGGGTAAAAAACACCTATTTTTCAACAATTTACAGCATTTTTGGAAAAAATCGAAACTTTTGGGAATATCTCCTCAAAAAAGCCTCAAAATGGAAAAATGGTTATGAACAATCATGTTCTACGTGTAATTTCCTATCAGACAGGTTCGTTTTTTTTCGAAAACACCCGCTTCTTTGCCCAAAAATTAAGGGTGAAAAACACCTATTTTTCCAATATTCACAATATTTTTGGAAAAATTATGGAAATACGAAGCTAAAAGTACCCAAAATGAGTATTTTTTTTATACATGCTGGTAGGGTATTTCAAAAAAAAAGTCACCGCAAAAATTTCAACCCCTAATACCGTTAATTATAAGGGAGGTTATTGAAATTGAATACGGCATTTAAAAAATCGAAGTTGTGGAAAGAAAAAGTACTATAAATGCGATGTTATGCTGATTATTGGTGATACGAACATTTCTTTGTGTCGTAAGGATTCAAAAACGATATTTTCAGTTTCGTATTTCCATCATTTCCAAAAATACTGTGAATATTGGAAAAATTGGCGTTTTCCACCCTTAATTTTTGGGCAAAGAAGTGGGTGTTTTCGAAAAGAAATGAACCTGTCTAATAGGAAATTACACGTAGAACATGATTGTTCATAACCATTTTTCCATTTTGAGGCTTTTTTGAGGAGATATTTCCAAAAGTTTCGATTTTTTCCAAAAATGCTGTAAATTGTTGAAAAATAGGTGATTTTTACCCTTAATTTTTGGTCAAGGAAGTGAGTGTTTTTGAAAAAGAAAAAAACCCTTCCGATAGGAAATCACGCGTAGAACAAGATTGTTCATAACTACTTTTCAATTTTGAGGCTTTTTTGAGGAGATATTCACGAAAAACCGGTTTTCAGCGGACGTTTACCCCTCCCCTGAGGGTAGCGGAGGGTTGTGGGGGTGTCCATTTTAATATGTTGTGTAGTGGACCATTACGAACGTAAAACACGAAAAAAAAATCGGGCTTTAATTTTTGGGGGGTCAACTCCTAAAATGCATGGACTATATTATTTCAATGGCACTCGTGATCAAGGTATTTTCAGTAGGTTGATGAAATGTAAACAGATTTTAGTAATGCGAAAACTTGAAAAATTACAGAATTTTTTGGAAAAAACAACTAATACACTTTTTAGTAAAATTTACGTGTTTCAATCAGTGAACAAAATTTAACTGAAAATCACTGATTTTATTGATTTTTCCTGACAAATTGGGAATTGATTGAGAAATCTGTGATTTTTGACTATCATTGATTTTCAATGAATGAAAATCATTTCACTGATTCTAAAACACAGATTTTCATCAACGACTGATTCAGATTCACTCTCACAGTTATAAATGTTTATTTAAGAAATAAATGAATGACTAAAATACTGCCTGAGCGAAGGGAAAGCAAAAATTTTCAAAAATCCTGTTTGAAGAGTAAAAAAAATGCACTTTTTACACACACTGAGAAAAATGGAGAATGAAAAATGAATAGAAAGTGTTGCAAAAAATTATAAATTTTATTCAAAAAAAATAAATTTTATCCAAAAAAAAATAAATTTTATCCAAAAAAATAAATTTTATCCAAAAATAATAAATTTTATCCAAAAAAAATAATAACGGGCACCATTCGCAAAATTAGCTATTTTTATCAAAAAAAATAATAAAATTTATCACAAAATTTGGTAAAGTTTATTGCATAGAAAACAAAGTTTGTCAATTTTGCGATAAATATTATTATTTTGCAATAAATATTATTATTTTGCAATAAATATTATTATTTTTTGAATAAATTTTACTAGTTTTGTGAATGGTGCCTTTTTATTATTACGTTTAATAAAATTTATTTTTTATTTTTTTGAGTGCATTTTTGTATAAAAAGCTCGAGTTTCCTGAGCCCCCTCCTTGGAACGCTTATGCTAAAAGGTTTATCAGAATGTTTTCGATCTAATGGTTGAATTCCTCAGAAAATTGTACAATTTTAATCAGTAGCGCATTTCAAATTGTTTTTTTTTTAAGAGAAAAAATTATGACAGCATAGAAACGCTATCCTACAATATTGTTCCCTTTCATAAGCATCGTTGTTGGTTGCCCATATCGCTTCATAAAATTCCAGACGTAATAGAAGTCTGAAAAAACAATACCAAGATGAGGCTTTAAGTGATTCTCAAACTCGTCTCAACCGTTATCTCGAATCTCAAAGTGATGAGTGTTTTCTTCAAACAATAGGGGGAGAATATTTCTGAGTTTGAGCCGCCAAGAGGGGGGGGTGGAGTAATTTGGTGAAATGTAATATGGAAAACATTTCTGTACCCTATGTAGCATAACTTCACCAAATTTCAGCCTAGGACCTTCATTTTTTTTGGGACTCCGCATTTTAGGGGTCTGCCCCCCCCCTCAAAGAGGTAGGGGTTAGGCGACAATTCTAACAATTCAAACCAGGGCTGTCTAGCTAGCCCATAGCCAATAGCCATTAGCCAATAGTCAAAGGATTTTTACTCCTTTTAGCTAGCCAATCAACTTCACTAGCCTTTAGCCATTAGCTCTAGCCAATCAAATCGAATGGCTATTGGCTTACCTTTTTTGAACAAAATTATCAAAAAAAACTAATAAAATTTGAAATTTCTTACAGAATTTCATAATTTTTTTAAAATTCTTGGTTATTTTGGTTTTTTATGCTCTTTTTCTTCAGATGAAAAAATACCTAGAGATTCGAACACTTCTTTGCATTTTCGCAAAGAGGAAAGAATAACGTGTATTTTGAGGTGCCACATGATTTTTTCAATAATTAGCTATTAGCTAGCCAATAGCTCGCCAATCAACTCACACTAGCTGTTAGCTGTTAGCTCTAGCCAATGAAATTATTTTTTAGCTTTAAGCCATTAGCTCTAGCCAATGCGATTGGCTAGACACCCCTGAATTTCAAACGGAATGTATCGATCAATAATGAACAGCAAATGTCATAATATTTCAATTTCAATGTGATTTTGAACAGCAAAAAATTTTCCTAGTTGGGAGCTCTGAGGGAGCGCGCGCGGGGGGGGGGGGCAGAGTCAGAGGTACCAACGTTTTCACATCCTGTTTTGGTTTGAAAAAATATTTCCAACAAGAATTACCTTTTGGATCGCAATTCCTGTCGTATTTCGGCGTTATAACGACAATTTTGAGCGTTTTTCAAGTTTTAAGGGTCCACAGGGGGCAGGAGAGCGTGCGAATCGAAAAATGGACTACGGCAGTGATTTGTACACCTTACGTAGTATATTTTCACAAAATTTTGGTTTCGAGCGTCCACTCCCACAAAATCCACATTTTGGAGAGTTGTGCCCCCTCAGGAAGGTGGGGGAGGAAAAATGATTTTGATGGCGAAAATGGAATCTACAGATCAATATCTAACATTAGACATCAAGATATTTCATTTCTAACAAAAAATAGATTTTTAGGAATTTTTTCAAAATTGCGAGCCTCAACCCCCTCGAAGAGGAAGGGAGCGCGGATGGCTCCCGGTCTCAAAACCTTTGTTTGGGCTCCAAGGCTCATCATACCAAAATTCACGCTTCTTTCATTAAATGCAGTTTTTTTTTGGTTTGCCTCCCTACTAAAAAGACAGTCTAGAAGGAAGGAAGTCGAGCGCAAAGACGAGAATATTACGATAACTTACGATTAGTCCGAGTTCCGAGGTTGTTATTCAGCCAACAAACGAGAATTTATTCTTCGCGTTATAAACTAGAAGAAAGAAGGTACGCGTGCGTGCGTGTACGTGCGTGTGCGTGTGTGTGTGTGTGTGTGTGTGTGAGAGAGAGAGAGAGATTTTTACATAAGTAGGTACCTAGGTACTTGTTCTTATCTAGTCGTCGTAATTTTTCGTACGAAATACGTAAAAACTCGGACGTATGCGTGTTCGTAGTCGTATTCGTATACCGATTCGATTTAAGCAATCTTTAATTACTCGTACGCGTTTACGTGTAAGTGCCGAGTAGCGAGGTGACGACGTCGCGTCGTGTCCCTCGCATCGCCGCGGCGGGGCGTCCTTTTCCTGCAAACACCGACTATTTGCTGACTTATTTTTTGAAACCGTACCTAAGTTAAGTAGAATGTCAACACTGGTCGCAGGCGCAGCGCAGGGGCGCAGGTACTGGTAGATCTCGGTATGAAGTACATATACTCTCTCATTTTGAATCAGTGAAAGTCACTGATAAACAGTCAGAATTGCAGCACATGAAAAAATTAGCGAATTTTCGCTGATTTTTCAAAGATTTTCACTGATTTTCACTGATTTTTCTGCTATTTTCAAAAATGTCGCCGACTTTTCAGTAAATTTTCACTGATTTTCCAGTGGTTTTTCTCGCTAATTTGTTTTCGTTGAAAAAATTTTTCACTGATTTTATCCTGCGTTGTAATTCTGACTGTTTTTCAGTGTTTTTCGATAAATTTCACTGATTTAAAAATGAGAGGGAGGTGTTTTATTTTGTGGCACGCCAGTTAAGTTGGTATTCGTAATCAAACCACTCATACGCGCGAAGCTTCAAGTTGATCACCTGCGCCGCTTATCAATCGCAATTTTGATGATTTTTGTTTTCAATTTGGTCGAGCATTATTCGGCTTTCATCGACATTGCGCCGCATCGCACCGTCTATCGTTTTTTTTTCTTCGCGAATTATCGAAGGTAGGTGTAGGTACTACTACTCGTACTACGTGTAGGTACTCTCTCATTCCGAATCAGTGAAAAATCACTGATAAACAGTCAGAATTGCAGCACAGGAAAAATCAGCGAGTGAAATTCACTGATTTTCATCGATTTTTCACTGATTATTCGAAGAATTTCCCAGATTTTTCAGTGAATTTCATGAATATCACTGAGTTTTCGGTGAACTTTGACTGATTACCAGTTATTTTCTTTCACCGATTCATTACTGTGCTGCAATTCTGACTGTTTTTCAGTGATTTTTGATAAATTTCACTGATTCAGGAATGAGAGAGAAGGTAATTCGCAAAGAAATGCTGGGAAGCGTGTACGTGTACGTGTACGTGTAAGGGTAGAGCTCGCGCCTGGCGAGTTGGAAGTGTTTTGAAAAACGCCGCGTCGCCAAACGTTCTCAGGATAAGCTCGTTGAAAAGAGGAACACGGTCTCTCTCATTTAAGACCATGACGAGCTCGCTAGCTCGATTTCCCGATTAGGACGACTTGTATGAGAATTGAGAATTGAGAATACAGGTATAGGTAGTTGCGTTACTTCGTTTCTTTTTTATTGTCCGTCCAACATATGTAGCTCGATCAAAAAGCAAACAAAATTTTGATTTTTTCCATTTAACTATAGCAATTTTATTTTTGGCTTTTGGGTAACGAAACTGACACAATTTGGCTCAAGCTATGTTGGACGAACAATGGGACAATATCATCCCTCGCTCCCTCGTACAGCTTTACTTACACCTAATTGGTGCGCAGGTAATGTTTGATAGGGGTATCTCTATCTAGACCTACTGCCTAGTACTTACAGCTACTTAGTACTTACGTTAGCTACTTACTACCTACTGGAAGTGTAGATTTAGTACGTGCCGGTTTGGCTACGTGCGCGTCACGTTACGTCGCGTCGGGTCGTGTTTTAAAATTCGTTCGAATAATTTATGATACCTACTTACTTATACGATTTGTACGGTCTTGTGATTTGCAGCACAGAAATTCGCTAACTTCGTACAGATCTCCGCAGTCGATTAGCAGACCTAGTCCTCAGTCGTCTCCGATTTTGAATATTAAAGTAAGTCTTGAAGCGTCGCATCGTCGTTTCGTTAATTACGGTTAGATTTGGTATTAGGTTGGCGTCTTTATAACCGTGTGGTCGTGGTGTGCGGCGGCGTACAGTGTGTTCCTGCCTATACCTACTTGCGCTTTGTTATCTACTTACCTGCTTATACTTAGGTACTTACTTACTTACCTACCTACCTCTTTTTCTTTTTTTTTATCAAAATATTTATTGCGGAAAAAAGGGGATACAATAAATTGCAAGCTCCCTTACATACCGAAGGTTTATAAAGAGAACAGAGAAGCAATTGCATTGTAGGGAGGATAAACAGAAAAGAGTTGAAATTAAAGGAAAACAATCTTATAAGTAGGGGGAAAACAAGTAGAAATGAGGGAAGTGATTATAATAAATAAAAAGAGAGTGAAGCGAATAAATAATTGAGTAAAATAATAAATGAATAAATAAATAATAAATAAATGAATAAAGAGGATAATTATGGGCAAAGCCAGAGAATTAATATAATGAAGGAGAAAACAGTGAAAACAGTAAAACTGAGTCAAAACAAACCAAAGAAAGAAGTAAGGAGAAGGGGAAGAAACAGTCCTATCTAGGTATCCAGCCGCCCACCCGTAAAAATCAAATGGGACCGGCTAGGTGGCTAATCAATCTTCCAAGTAGATATGTAGTAGGTATGTAACTGCATTCTGGGTAGATCTAGATAGGTAACGAGGTAGGTATGTAGTGTTGTAGATGTACAAGTGTATTTGTACCGTGTAGGGTAGGTCTTGAAGCAAGTCAGGTCAATTGGGGTAAAGTTTTCGAAAAATTGAACCGATTATGTGATACACTTTTTCGTTTTACTCTGCAAGTCTCTTTTTCGTTTTACTCTGCAAGTAAGAAAGTAAAGTGATTGAAAATTTTTACTTTGTAGGTATCAATGAATGTATGAGGAGTAATATGGCGGTTTGTTTTCATCGATTCGATTATTCATTTCGAAGTTATGGACTTCGTTTACATTTGGACAAGGATATTTACATTTACTCCACAATGCAAGAGTAAATGTGAATACATACATTGTGCCCCATAAAAAACATAACCCTTGTAGAGATGTACCTTTTCAGTGAAAAGTGTTTTTGATGAAATGAAAAGTGAAAAGTGATTGAAAAGTTTGAAAAGTGTACCTTGTGACATATCGTTGGAAAGGGCTTACTGAGAGGGTCCCAATGGTATGGTCAACTTGCCTGAAAAGTGTGGTTAAGTACCCTAATCATCAAATGAGGGGCTTGGTTCCAAAACTCACTTTTGCCACGAAAATTTACTACGTTTTCTTTGCGGATTTGGGTTCCGTTCTTAATGCTTCACGACTCTACAATCTCCATTTTCATGTTAACGCTTCGACTTCGCTATAATAGACGTAAGAAAAGTAACTTTGGTGTCAAAACTCACTTTTGTCTAATCGTTTTCCGTTGTTTTCTCAAAAAGTATCTTTTTGGCAAAAGTGAGTTTTGGAACCAAGCCCCTCAAATGTTTTACTTCCCATGAAAATAACGTGAGAAATATTCAAATATATGACAATCTTGATGGGTACTTATTAAGATAGAAGAAAGTATTGTGGAAAATCAAGATTATAAAACAAGAAAAGAGTAAAAGACCCTATGCCTATAACGGCTATGACCCTAATGAATTTTAATTTTATCATTCTATATTTTCTGTAGAGTCATTTGAAAATAATGAATAAATATTCATTTATTTCGTTTCTCTTCCTTTATTATCAAAAAAAAATTGAAATTGAAAAAAACAAGATCAAGAAATTGAAATTGAAAAAAAAAACAAGATCAAGAAATCAAGAATTCAAGATTAAAGTTTAAACTTATTTTTTAAAAAATCATTAATAATAATAGTAATTAGTAACATCAATGGTAATTACTATTATTAATAATGATATTTTTTTGAATTAAGTTTAAACTCTAATCTTGAATTCTTGATTTCGTTTTTAAAAAATTGACAAAAACGAGATCAAGAATTCAAGATTAAAGTTAAATGACTAAAAATCGTCAGTTGTGGACCACAACTGTCTTTTTTTAGTCATTTTTAATTTAATCAAATTGAACAGTAAAACGGAAAACTAGTACATTAAAATTATTTCGGCGTTTGGAGAGCGATTATCTTTGATACAAGATGAATTATTATTCTAAAATGATTAGGAGTGGAAATACAGTGTTACTAAGTACACCATTGTGACCAGTGAAAAAAACTGCTGTCAATCGATATGTTACATGACTTTTCAACACCCCACTTTTCCAGGCACATCTCTAAACCCTTGGGTTTTTTTTGCATAATTTTGAAAAAAAAAATTATATAGATTAAATACAGGGTGGTCCAGTTAAGGTGTGAAATATTGAAACCTCATATTCTGCTTATCAATACAAACAAAAAATGTCATATTCAGAATGGGTCCAAAACACTTTCTTTCTGAGATATTGCTGAGTAAAGGACTGAAAATTCGGCAATGTTGCGCATCGCGACATCCGTAAAATGTTGCGTTTAACGAGACGAGCGTCGGAGTTACTTACACTGAAGTTAACTACAGCGTTGCCACAAAATAAATTATTCTGAAATACCCTCCATTTTTTTTTGATTTTTTAAAAAGAATTTTTAGGCGAAATTTTTTTATAATAATGAGGAATCATGAGAAATTATTAAATTTGATTTTTATTGTAATTTTGTGGGATTGTCTAAAATTGATAAGTTGATTACTCAGCATCCAATAAATAAAAAAAAACAACAGAAATTTGGGTTAATACGGTAGGTGTTAAATAAGTAGTACTACCCCTAAAAGTGAATAAAATTTCAAAAAAATGATTTCTTGTTCTTGTTCTACCATTTTTCTGGTACATAAACACATTTTTTGCTTTAAAACACTTACTTCTGAACCAAAAAAAAAAAAATTGGTATACGTTTCTATGGACCTCCTTTCACATTTTCCATCACCTATCCCCTGAAAATTTTCACTGCTAGAGCGAAAATTGCCAATTTTGGGTGAAATCTAGGCCCCCTTTAAAAGTGAATAACTCAGTAACAAAGCGTTTGTGACCCGTCATGTATATAACATTTTTCACTCCAAATGATAAGTAGAATAAGTGGTTTTAATATTTTACACCTTAACTGGACCACCCTGTATGTGATCTATGCACTTTTCGTGTCATCAAACTGATCAAACCTCATGTGAATTCATTTGAATGAAATGAGTTACAATTTTAATTAAAATTTTGTGTGAATTTGGAATATGGTTGTTTAATAGTGCCTGTAACATTATTTATGTCCTGGTTCTGATGTGGTTGCTGATTTTCTCATGTTCAGTTAGGTACCACAAACACATTTTTTGTTTGATCAACCCGTTTCATGAATTTTGAGTGCCATTTGCTAAGCAATGAAAAATATGTAAATTTGTAGCAAAAAAGTCCTGTTTCTTCATCAAAATGGTTAATTCTGTGATTTTTTCATGTATTCATGTTCTATGTGATTTAAATTCTTAGATCCCTACAGTGAAATTTCAAAGTAAAGGTGATCCGTAATTGGGTTTGTTTTTTTAATAAATTTTGATCCACAATTGGTTTTTAAATTTTTTGCAATTTTTTTCAACGATAGCAGTTTTTGTATTTTTCCTCTCTAAAGTATAGGTATGGAAGTAAACAAGTCCGAATACAAGACATTAAAGTGGCAACTTTTCTCATTTTTTTCCATTACCAATTGCGGATCAAAAATTGTGGTACCAATTACGGTTCGATCCACAATTTGTAGTTTTTCAACTTTGGTTTTTCAACAGTTTGATGATGAAAATCCATGAAGACCATCTTTGTAATGCTAAAAATATAGGCAGTCGACCCCCTAATGTTAAAACCGTTCAAGTGCCATGTTTTTTTTTTATATGAGAGCTGAAAAACGTAACAAAATTTGCATTGTGGTTATGGACTTTGCAAATTTTGAACTTTTTTTTTTTAGGGTTTAAATTACTTCAAGTTATGTTTTTTATATCTTAATCGATGCAGCTTGATTCGCTGAATCCAAAATTATAAAAACCTCAATTTTAAAAAAAAGTGACACTTACATGGTTCTAACATTGGGGGGGTCGCAGTGCCAGAGTGAAGAAAAAATTAATAACTTGGATTTCATGTGATGATCCGTAATTGGTAGCCCCCCCCCAAAAAAAACATAATTTTTCTGGGTCTTTTCAGTTCGAATACAAAATACTCTAAATTAATTTTCTCAAAATTCAACTGTACTACTTTGTAGAGGAGGATTCAAGGTTTATTATTAAAAAAAAACATCAAAATTGGTTCATAAATAACATGAGGACATGAATTCAAAGAAAAAGTGATCCATAACTGGTATTATACCTTAATCGAAAATAGCGTTTCAGTGGAAATTCCACCAGGAGTGCAAAATGAAATTACAAAAAATAAAAATTGAACAACGCCCTCTGCAGGACGTGGACAAAAGTTCAAAATCTGTAAAGGGTTCGAGAAAGACTTCGGGAGCTGTCGGAATAGTTCAACCATTTTCGAGACGAGCTCGGGAACTCTTCGGTAATTTCCGTGATATTCTGATATTATCCAGATATTTGGATGTTTATCCAAATAGTATTTGGTAATTGGATACCCGGTTATTTGTTGAACGTTGTTAGGTACTATGTAGGTAGGTTAAGTATACAATAAAAAACACCATGCGCCCACTTTAGACCATACACATGTAAGTAGGCATCACACTTACTTTATGTAGGTATTTATGTGACGTTACGTAACCCGAATGTAGGTACGCCTACATAGGTATTTACCATTTAAGCTGATTGTATGCTGTGTTTTGTTACATTCGCAGCAATTTAATAATACTAGTCCGTATAGTAGCGCTCCTCAAAGTCCTACTTCATCCTGTAATTCGGTCACCGGTAGCAGCAATTTGCAGCAGCCACAGCAACCGCATCATCATCATCAGCAGCAGCAGCAGCAGCAACAGCAACAACAACAGCAGCAACAAAACTATAGTTCGCACAACGATTATTATGTAACACAAGCTCAAGAAACGCTGCAACAACATTTCGAGCAAATCAGAATGGTAAGATTTGCATTTTCACTTGTTCACAAGTATTAGCTACAGCTACAGCTATACGAGTACGAGTTCGAGTTCGCATAGCTGTAGCTATATTGCATAGGTATAGGTACGTATACGACGCGACTGTGTCGCGTCGCGTCAACTTTCGAGTATAGATATTTTTGCTTCTGCGACAACATATTTTTTGTGTTATTGCCTTACCTACTTTGGTTGTAGGTACCTACTACCTACTACCTACTACCTACTGGTAATAGGCACTTAGGCGGTCACCAGTCCGTAGGTATAAGGTAGATACGAAGTACATATGTACCAGGTACCTAGTACCTACAAGGTACCACGTATTCGATTACTCAAGTTGATTATCTGCGTAGGTAGAGGTACGCCCTACTCCCAACGCCATACGCGTTGGTATATCCCTTATGTACATATACTTGTACTTATTATGGTATACGGACGCGGTAAGGGAAGGTGAGGCAGGATTCACCGGGGGGGGGGGGCAAGATGCAAATTGGCTTATTGTTGTCAGTGATGTGATCGAAAACAATTTTTCTGGGCAATTGGTGGATGGGTATCCATTTCATATACGAAACAGAATAAAATTACAGACCTGACGGATTGCTTGTCTATGAGTTAGGTGCTATTACCTATCAATAATGTGATTTTACGTGATTTTTGCAAAATTCTGGAAATTTGATTTTTGTGAAACATCATGTTTTCAAGTTTTGAAAAAAAATAAGGTATTTTTTTTTGTAATCTACATCCAATCACCTATCGAATGATGTATTTGATTGGCACTTTCCCCTATATTTTCTTCCCAGTACATTGCATTAAAGAAAAATTGTGCCCGTCCCCGGCTGTACCATTTTCACTTTTTTATAGCACTAGGTGACATAAACGTGTCATGAAAGTTGTGCCAATAATGGTGCACCATAAAACCTGTACCTTTATGTCACATAACATGCCTTTATTCATGAAACATGAATGTTTCATGAAAAATATACCATTTATGGCACATCATGATGTCACCTAAAAGTGAATAAAAAACGATGAACTATACAACTTGTACGTTTATAATTAGGACATGTGTCATAATTCAGTGCTTTTTTCCAGTCACATTTTTAGGCAGTTTTATGGACCTGTGATTTGCACATTACATAGTGCTGAAAAATGATGCGTTTGTATATTAACATTTAGTGAACATATTCATATAACATACATGTGACATAATTAATGCTGAATTTATGTGTCACTGAAATGTAACATGAAAGCAACTTTATTAGGGACCGTAACCCTCACATATTTATTGTGCATTAATGTCTCTATAAATTATGGCGCTACATAAAACCTGTACTTTTATGTCACATGACATGCACTTCTTATTGGTAAGACATTCATGTGCCTTGAAAAAGTGATCATTCATGGCACATGGTTTTATGACGCACCGATGCATCAAAAAACTTGTACCTTTATGTCACATAACATACCCTTATTTATGGGACATTTATGTTTCATGAAAAATGCACCATTTATGGCCCATCCATATGTCAGCAAAAAGTGCAGAAAAAACGATGAACCATAGCACCCTGCTGTACCAAATCTGTGTATGATATGTCACATAAAAGTGGGTTAGTGTTGAAGAACTATCGATAGTATCGCGATAGTATCGATAGTCCACACTATAGATAGTTATCGATAGTGAAATTCATTATATCGATAGTTTCCGATAGTGAGATTTGTGTTGTGTTTTGACCTTTTTTGACACAGCTGACACGTTTTTTCGCTTCTGTAATTCATCTCAGTAACCAAAACAAAAAACAAAAAATTACAATTTCGCCATCAATTTCATCATTTTTGCCAAGTGAGGTTTTCATCTCAAGTTCTGGCGTGTTAGAAATAGCAAGTTTATTGTTTCATTTGTCTAAGTTTTTTCCATTTCTTACCAGTTGAAGAGTGAACTGTGTGATTAGTGATGGTTACCAATAATTTTGATTCAAGAACTCTTGAAATTTGAACTTCAATATCGGGCGACTCAACTTGGAAAATTTTTTCAATAGTATCGATAGTGCCAACTATCGATAGTTCTTCAACATTAAAGTGGGTATAAATTTCAGCCTTATAAGTGTCATTTCTGTCACATTTTTGTACCCCATTTTATGTGCCATACAAAATGACACTTGTCAATGACATATGTCATGATCATGTGATGGCAGTACTACCGTTCATTGTTTTTTCTGCACTTTTAGCTGACATGTGGATGGACCATAAATGGTGCCTTTTTCATGAAACATAAATGTTCCATCAATAAGGGTATTTTATGTGATGTAAAGGTACAGGTTTTATGATGCATTGGTGCGCCATTAAACCTGTTCCTTTATGTCACATAACATACCCTTATTGATAGGACATTTATGTTTCATGAAAAAGGCACCATTTATAGCCTATCCATATGTCAGCTAAAAGTGCAGAAAAAACAATGAACCGTAGTACATTCCATCACATGATCATGACATGTGTCATTGACAAGTGCCATTTTGTATGGCACATAAAATTGGGTATAAAAATGTGACAGAAATGACTGTTACAAGGTGGAAATTTATACCCACTTTTATGTGACATACCTACACACACAGATTTGGTCACAGTCACTAAGTGCCATAAACCATAAATGGTATATCCAGGTAGCTGATTCATGTCAAGTAAATCTTACATTATTTATACTATATTTATGTGCCATTGATATGTAATATAAATGGCACCTAGAAAAATTCCAAGTTATTTTTAAAAATTTCAAGTCTTACCTCTACCTAATCCTTCATTCCTCAGGGGAAAAAATTGTCAAATTTGTATTCTACATCAATAAATAGCCTAGGTTTTGACCCATCACTCAAAAAAGTAGCAAAATTCAAGTTTATATAGGCTTTTATTCCCCTTTTTCTCCTAAATTATAGGTTTTGAGGCTCCAGGCCCCAAAGGGGAGAAACAAAAATTTGCTTATTGTGCCCTAAAATTTTGTTTTATTATAATCAACCAAAAAAACAAAAAAAATCCCAATTTGATCAAAATTGAAGAAAAAAAATTTCACTTATTTCATGTTTAAGTATTTCTTTTACTATCTAAATTACAACCTGACATGGTGGCGTGCTCCACTAAACTAAGATGAGCATAATGTGATCCAGATATCCAGAGTTTGAATACCACCCCTACCAGTTTCTAAGTGCCATAGAGGTAAGGTTATATACAGGGTGTTTCAAAGTTGACCGCGCTCCTTCCAACCAGTGAGTGGGCCACTCATTCTGAGTTGAAGTATGTATGTTTGCCTAACCTTCAAACTGTAGGGGCTGAGTTATGCTCTTTGATTTTTTTTTTTTTGAATTTTGTTTCGCACTTTCTACCGAGTGTTACTCGACAACCAAGATAGGTAGAAAGTTGCGCTTTGCGGCAACGGATTGTCCACTTTCTCTAGAATTTTTCTATGCGGTTGATAATTTTTGCAGGTGAACTTGGGTGGGTGTACCGCATCAAATATTCAAAAAAACGTGTAAAAAAGTTGATGATTTTTTCTATTTTTGTAAATATTTTAAAAAGTTGTCCTCTATTGAGTGAATGATTATTAATGTTTCTAGAAGAAAAAACTTTGATATTTCCAATGAAGCGAACCCCACTCCTCTTTCTTGCTCGAATCAAAAGTTATGAGTGTTTAATTTTGTGAAAAATACAAAAAAATCCTCACTTTTTTGATATTTCAAACATTTTTATCCTTGAGACTAATTGAGATAGGGAGGTGGAGTTTGCAGCATTGAATTAACCAAGTATAGCACTACACAGCATAGGAATGATATAGGTACCTCAATTTTTCAAATAAAAGTTTTTAATGAAAAATTTTTCGAATTTTTTTTGACAAAATTTTTTTTTAATGAAGAACTTGAAGATATTATTTTGATTTTATGTAGTGCAATACTTGGTTAATTGAATGCTGCAAACCCCATATCCCCGGTCTCATTTAGTTACGAAGATAGAAATTTAAAAAATCAAAAAAGTGAGGTTTTTCTTGCATTTTTCATGAAATCAAACGTTCATAACTTTTGATTCAAGCAAGATGGAGGAGTGGGGTTTGCTCCATTGGAAAGATCAAAGTTTTTTCTTCTAGAAACATTAATAATCATACACTCAATAGAGGACAACTTTTTTAAATATTTACAAAAATAGAAAAAATCGTCAACTTTTTTTACACGTTTTTTTGAATATTCTATGCGGTATAGCCACCCTAGTTCACCTGCAAAAATTATCAACCGCATAGAAAAATTCTAGAGAAAATGGGCTATCCATTGCCGCAAAGCGCAACTTTCTACCTATCTTGGTTGTCGAGTAACGCTCGGTAGAAAATGTGAAACTACATTCAAAAAAAAATTTTCAAAGAGCATAACTCAGCCCCTACAGTTTGAAGGTTAGGCAAACATACATACTTCGACTCAGATTGAGTGGCCCACTCACTGGTTAGAAGGAGCGCGGTCAACTTTGAAACACCCTGTATGTGTGTATTATGTGTCATTAATTATAAAGTAATTATTAATTACATAAGCTACTTAATTAGAAAAAAATAGACCTAGATCAAATGTGACATATGTAACATAAATAAGGCACCTTTACAGCACTTAGGAAGAGACACAAGAAAGTATCACTTAAAGAACTAAACCTACTACTACCTTCATATAATGGCACATGAAATTGGGTATAAATTTCCGCCTTGGGAGGCACATTCATTTCACTTTTTGGGGTTACACAAAAGTGCCTTAATGTATGGCACATAAACAATAAGGCACTTTTATGTCCCCTTTTTTGAATTATTGAAAAGTACCTTAATGTATGGCACATAAAATTGGGTATAAATTTCCTCCCAATAAAGCACTTTTATGTCACTTTTTTGAACTACTGAAAAGTGCCCAAATGTACGGCACATAAAATTGGGTATAAATTTCCTCCCTATAAGGCACATTTATGTAACTTTATTAAATAACTAAAATGTGCCTTTACATAAGGCACATAAAATTGGAAATAGAAAGTGACAGAAGTGATACATACAAGGCGGAAATTTATACCCAATTTTCTGTGACATATTATACCCAATTTTATGTGACATACCTATATAGCGATACATTAATGGTACCGTTGTACGCAGATTTGGTACAGCAGGGTCCCTGGGACAAGATGCAAATTGAAAATGGGACAGGATGCAAACATTGTTTTTAAATACAAATTTTTCGAAAAAGTCGCATATGGTACTTACTAAAAATGATTCAATTGATATTTTTGTGATATTTTTTCCAAGATATCGCATTTTTGCTTTGATTCATAGACAGAATTTCAAAAATATCAAAAGTTGACCTAAAAAAATCAGAGACTCAATTAAGGCAGCATAAATTATGACTACAAAGGTTTTAGAACTCCTCTTTTCAAAAATTACGCTTCTATTTATATCTGTAGTATCCACCTCGAATGTGCTCGAGTAAATTTTACCAAAAAATTCGCGATTTTTCATCATGTCTTCACTGTTTGCATTCAGAATGTAAAAAAAGTGAAGAAATGTCAAATAATTCTGTAGGGTTGAGGTATGCATGATATGCACCAAAATGGAATTTTTTTCAGCGAAATGAATGGTAAATGTTTGAACTTTAATTTGTTGCAAGAATCAGACAATTTGACCAATTTGAATAGATTTGGCAGAAAATTTGGCCTAGGTTGGTGCATCCTGCCCCATCTTCCCTTATACGGTATAATACGTAGGTAGGTAGGTACATATAACTCTTACCTTACTGTACTGTGCTGTGTAAGTAACATTCTTGTGTCCGCAAGTACGTCTACGTACAGTATAAGGCATGGAGATAGGAAAAAAGGGATAGAACTAGGGAAGGGATGGGTAAGCCTAAGCAAAAGCCCACTCGCGTACAACACCGAACATCGACATACCTATAGGTAACATATAGGTACCATACATACAGGGTGATCCAGTTAAGGTGTGAAATATTGAAATCTCGTATTCTACTTACGAATACAAACAAAAAATGTCATATTCAACATGGACCCAAAACGCTTTCTTTCTGAGATATTGCCGAGTAAAGACATGGAAATTAGGCAACGTTGCGCATTGCGATGTCCGTAAACAGAGTGTCTAACAACTCCTGTTCGTCCTGTTTTTACTGTTTTGGGCTGAGTGGTCCTGTTTGTCCTGTTTTTGTACTGTTTTGGGGCTTTTTCAGTGAAAAGTCCTGTTTTGTAACAATTTTGAAATTCCACCGGCCAAAATAGAAAAAAAATTTCAATAAATGATCGTAATTGAAAAAAAATTTTAAAAAATTAAAAAATAGCTAATTTTTTTAGTATTACTATCTAATGTTCGTTCTTGTTTTTTATATACAGGATAAGATTTGTTTTTATTCTATCTTCCTTGTCCTTGAATTTTTAAAATAATTTTTTTGGTAATTTCTAACAATTATTGAAAAAATTCGTTTCAATTTTTTTTCGCCTGAATAGGATTTTTTTTTTTGGGGGGGGGGGGGTACAAAATTGATCAGAAGCGATTTTTTGAAGGTCTAGTTTGTCCTGTTTTGGGGTTTTGAAATTTTGTTAGACACCCTGGTAAAATGTTGAGTTTAACGAGACGAGCGTCGGGGGTTACTTACGCGGAGGTTAATTACAGCGTTGCCACAAAATATATTATGCTGAGATATCCTCCATTTTTTTGATTTTTCAGAAAAAAATTTTAGGCGAAAATTTTTTTATAATAATGAGGAATCATGAGAAATTATTAAATTCGATTTTTATTGTAAGTTTGTGGGATGGTCGAAATTTAATGAATTGATAACTCAGCATCCAGTAAATAATAATAATAAAAAAAAAAAACAGAAATTTGGTTTAGTAGGTGTTGAATAAGTAGTACTACCCCTAAAAGTGGATAGAATTTCAAAAAAATGATTTCTTGTTCATGTTCAACCATTTTTCTGGTACAGAAAAACATTTTTTTCTTTAAAACACTCCCTTATGGGCTAAAAAAAAAATAAAAAATTGGTATACGTTTCTACGGACCTCCTTTCACTTTTTCCACCACCTACTTACCCCCTAAAAATTTTCACTGCAAGAGCGAAAATAGCCAATTTTGGGTGAAATCTGGGCCTCCTTTGAAGGCAAATAACTACGTAATGAAGCGTTTATGGCCCATCATGTATATAACATTTTTTACTCCAAATGATATGTAGAATACGTGGTTTTAATATTTCACACCTTAACTGGATCACCCTGTATATTGCTAGTAGTAGCTAGGTGCCTATCTACTAACTAAGTAGTCATAAGTGGGTCAAGTTGCGATTGCGAACCTATCAATCTACAAAATACTCGAGTACATATCTCTTTCTGTTTCTGTTACTGTTACTGTGTCCTGTGTGTGTGTCTGCGTCTGCTATTTAATGCAACGTACCTACACCTACGGTACCTATAGAGATATCCGTGCAGCGCGGGTTGCAGATTTGTTTGCCGGAAATAGTGGTAAAATCGGGGCGTGGCTTGCACAAAGACTGATAAAGAGTTTACCAGTAATTCAGGGGCAACAGCCAAAATCAGTTATGCAACCCTACTATACACCATTCATGACTCACTAAGCGGAAAGGTCTATACCTTACTTACGGCTAGTGATGGGAAAATGCGCGCATTTTAGTGGAGCTCCGCAAATGCGCTCACATTTGCGCACCTCAAATGTAAAATTTCTTCAAAAATCAAAGATTTTTCAATTTTTTTGCTCAAATTGAGGTTTTGAGGGATTTTTTGGCACAATCTTTGATGTTTTGTTACAAATTTCAAATTGTAGATCAGTGTTTTTAGACACGTATTTTGAGGTATCGCATGACTTCTTTTCTGAGCAAAAATTCCAAAAAATGTGCATATTTGCGAATTTTCTAAACTCTAAATTGAGAATATACGCGCAAATGCGTGAAAGTGCGCGCATTTGCGTACCGCGCATATGCTCACTGCCATCACTACCTACGGCTACCTACGTGTGTTTACCGTGCCGCGTTGCATTGCGTGGCGTTATCTGTTATTTTTATCTTTCTCTTATCTCTTACTCTTACGAGTGTTCCTTTTTTGCTGTTTTTTAATAAATTCTTCAAAAAAAATCAATCACATCATTATAATTATTGGTAATCTGCTAATGTTTCGGACTTTCTATGAATTTATTTCTCAATTTTAGGGTCAAAATTCGCGAAATCTATACCTGCCCGTGTCATGCGGTCATGCCAGCTTTCCATTGTGTTAAAAATACCTATCTTATTAGGTAAATTCTCAATAAGTAAACATCTAACAATTTTATCCTTTCCAACATGAGTTTTCGTAATAAATTTCACCCTCGCTTCGCTCGGACACTGACTATTTATCTTCTTTAACATAACACAACTGATTTAGAAAATTTTTGTGAAACATTGTCTTTTTTTTTAAATTAAAGACGTATTTCCTTCCGTGTATGAAATTTTTTCTGTAATAAATTCGATCTCGTTGATTGTTTTGGTGGTGGGGGAGGGGGGACGGCGTGTGTCAAATTAATAGGTAAATACCTAGATACCTTAAAAGAAAGTTGTGAAATTTGACTTTGAATATTCGGTAGACATCCTGTAAGTATTAGTAAGTAGTAAGTAGTAAGTAGTAAATAGTAAATAGTACCTATTTCAACCGGCATCGGCAGTAAAATTTTGGTCCGCTGCGAAAACCGAAAATTCATCAAAAGTACCGAGCACGTGCGATGATTTCTCGTACTCCTTCCATACTTTACTTACGTGGCAGATATAGTCTATTCACTTTGAGAAGGCAACCTCTTAAAGCATAAAATTTCTCTTTGCTAACCAACTATATTCGTTTTCAGTAAATTTTTCTTTCTAAACTAAAAGTACCTCTACACTCCAGATATCAATCGTGACAATTTTACATTTTTATTAAATGAAGATCTTGAGTAATAAAAACATAGATGCACTTCAACCCAACTTTTCTTCATTTTGATTTTGAATTTTTCGTCTTGGATAATATTTTTCATAAGAAATGACGTTTTTGAATCAAATTGGGAAACGTCACGATTTTCTCTGGTGTGGAAGTACCTTGAATTTTGGAAAAAAATAGATTGGAAATAAATTTCACTGGTTAACAAAAAGAAATTTGATGCTTTAAGAGGTTGCCTTCTCAAAGTGAATAGACTATAGATACCTACGTATATGTATTTACGCATAGGTGCCGATTTGGCTCTTCTCTCCCTCCTTCTCCTTCTTCTCCTTCTCATTCCCGCTGCCCCGCTGCCTCTTTGTGGACGAAAAATATGAAAAACGATGTTTTTAATCGATGTTGAAGTGGATTGTGGAAGGGAAGGAAATGAAAGGGATGGGATGGGATGGGATGGGATGGGATGGGATGGGATGGGATGGGATGGGAGGAGGAGGAGGGAGGGTCTCTGATTTTATCTCGTATTTTTTGAAAACTGATTCGTAAGTTGACTCACTCGCATTCATTCGCTCGGCTGTCGCATCGCCTCCGACGCCTCCGTATGCCTATGTACAAGTACCGGTAGTGATTCGCCGATTCACGTGGTATTCGATGTGCGACGCGACTTGACGTAATTTAGGCGTACGTATACGTAATACGTACCTAGTATCTCTACCTACCTACTACCGTAGATTATCCAATCAAACTATCTACCTATTTCTACATACCTTGTGCTTGTGGGTAGAACTGGTAGAAGGTGAAGGTATACTCGTATTGCAATACATGTACCCGTGTGTAGGTTACGTGTAGCTGTAGGTGTAGGTGTAGGTACCTACTACCTAGCTACCTACCTATGCCTACTTGATTGGTTATGGTTTGTAATGAAAATTAAATTAATGGTGATTTATATGTATTGTGTTGTATTACTGCTGCCGCCTAAAGGATTGGTGCCAGTTATTAGGTCTACAAACCTTAGTGGATACTAATCCTTTGTGGATGACTGAGTCTTTGCAGGTACCTGTACCTACATACCTAATTATTTGAAGCGACCCTTCGCCGCCGCGCCGCCCGCCGCCGCCGCCGCTTTTTGTTTCTTTCTTTAAAACAGACAATGCTGTTTACGTAGTGATTGTTTTGCGTTGCATTTTATTCGTATTCGTATGTGTATTTCCTAGTGTATGTAGAGTTCCTAGAGTAGACGTAGGTCTACGTATCTAAATTTAAACCTATACTTACAGTTAGTACATTACATACGGTACCTATGTTGTATGTAGTTGGTGCATACCTACCTACACCTAGCTACCTACAATACCACGCAACGGCTGGCTACGTGTACGTACGTGTAGTGTAACTGCCGAAATGTACATATCTAGGTACTCGATTGTCGTTTTTAACGAACTTGCGCTCTAGCGGAATCCGCTATTGCAATCATCAGGTTTTTTTTGTTTTTTTTTTTTTGTTGAAGCTTTTTTTTTCTAACGCGATTTCTCTCGTTAAACTTAACAAATCGGGCTGGAATTTTCACAGTAGGTGTAGATCGTGTAGGTGAAGAGCTGATTAGTTTTTGGTGCAATTCTGTGCGCAGGAAGCTGAGCTTTGAAGCTTTGAAGCTCATTTTTGGGGCATTACTTTCTGACGCGATAACTGAGGTTAGAGTAGATCGATCGACATGAAATTTTTGTGGTGATTAGAAGGTGTATAAGAAAAGAGCTGATTAAATTTTGAAGTCGATCCGTGTTTTGAAAGTAGAGGTTTTCGAGTTCAAAGTATATCAAGTTTTTCGAAAAATCTCGCGAACAGCACATCGTACAGGAAAACGGAGGTCAAAAGGATAGTCATGAATTTCATGCTCTACAACTTTTTGTTCTGAGGAATTTTTCTTAAAAGCTCACTGTTTACGAGAAAACTGAGCTCAAAGTTTGGAGGCTTGTGATTGGGCAACTTTTCTGATGGAATTTCATCATATTTTTCGGTAAGAGTCGGGAGATAAAATTTTTTTTTTGAACCCCGACAGATGCGACGTGATTTAGAATGGAATTTTTATTGTTTCTTTTCCTTTGTGATGGGCCACCTGCTGTGTCGGCATTTTTAGACCAGGACAAAGTTTCATCTGCCGACCCCCTGCTGAGAAATATGATGCCTCAAAGGGGCCATAAAACCTGTCTTTTGTCTTGGTCTAAAAATGCCGACACAGCAGATGGCCCATCACAAAGAAAAAAACCAGAAGGCGGTATATCAAAGAATTCAAATTTCATTGAAAATCCCGGTCACATAGAGCAATAAAACTAACAAAGGTTGAAGAAATAAATGTAACAAAAGGAATCCGAAAAATACAAAGCCAACGCTTCCCATCAGGTAGAAGAAAAAAAACAATAAAAATTCTATTTTAAATTTTGTCAAAAATTTAGATCATGTAGGGCAATAAAACTATCAAAAATTGAAAAGACCTTCATATCGAAAATTTAGATCATGTAGGGCAATAAAACTATCAAAAATTGAAAAGACCTTCATATCGAAAATTTAGATCATGTAGGGCAATAAAACTATCAAAAATTGAAAAGACCTTCATATCGAAAATTCAGATCAAGTAGGGCAATAAAATTAACAACAGTTGAACCAATAAATGTAACATTGGGGATCCGAATACAAAGCCGACCCGTCTGCCTTGTAAAGAACTTTTGAAAAAGCTTTAATCTGCCGACCACTGCCTCAAAGGGGCCATAAAATCAGTCTTTGTGTTAGTCTAAAAATGCCGACACCAGCAGGTGGTATGGCAGGGGTTCAAAGAAAATATTTTATCTCCCGCCCCTTTGTTGAGAAATATGATTAAATCGCATCAGAAAAGTTGACCAATCACACGCCTCCAAACTTTCAGCTCAATGTTCTCGTAAATGGCGAGCTTTTAAGAAAAAGTCCTCAGAACCAAAGTTGTAGAGCGTGAAATTCCTGACCATCCTTTTCACCTCCATTTCCTTCTACGATGCACTGTTTGTGAGATATTTTCAAAAAACTGAATAAACTTTGAACTCGAAAAGCTCAACTTTCAAATCACGGATCGACTTCAAAATTTAATCAGCTCTTCACCTATACATGTTCTAATCACCTAAACATTTTCAAGTCGATCGATCAACTCTAGCGTCAGTTATCGCATTAGAAAGAAATGCCCCAAAAATGAGCTTTCAAGTTGAAAAGCTCAGCAGCTTCCTGTGCACAGAATTGCACCAAAAACTAATCAGCTCTTCACCTACATGATCTACACCTACTGTGAAAATTTCTGCCCGATTTGTTTAGTTTAGCGAGAGAAATCGCGTTAGAAAGAAAAGGCTTCAACAAATAAATAAATAAATAAGCAAAAAAACCCTTCTGATCGCAATAGCGGATTCCCGCTAAAAAGGAAGTCCGCTATTATGACACAGTGTGTCTAGTTTAAAAATGTTTTGTTTGTTTGTTGAAGCCTTTCTTTTCTGACGCGATCTCTTTCGTTAAACTGAACAGATCGAGTTGAAATTTTTACAGTAAATGTAGATTATGTAAGAGAAGAGCTGATTAGTTTTTGCTGCAATTCGGTGCGCAGGAAGCTGAGCTTTGAAGCTTTGAAGCTCATTTTTGGGGCATTACTTTCTGACGCGATAACTGACATTAGAGTTAACCGATCGACTTGAAATTTTTATGGTGATTAGAACGTGAATAGGAGAAGCGGTGAATAAATTTTGAAGCCGATCCGTGTATTGAAAGCTGAGCCAGGGTGTCTACAGGTCGCGAAAGTTGCGAAATTGACCAAAAATTCATTAAAAGTTGCAAATTTTTTCCAAATTATCTCATTTTTTTCGCTTTGTACAAAACAAAAAAGAAAAGAAATTTCAACTTTTCGAACACTTTTTCTAAAAATGTTCGCCCTCGCGGCCCTCGCTTCGCTCGGGCTCATAAATTTACACAAGTCGTTCTTAAATTATAAACTTTTCTTAGGTACCTTTTATTCTAGAGAATTGAATATTTTGAAGCGGAAAAAATGTGTCCTACTGTGAGACTTGGTAGCGATCACGAATGCAATTTTAAAAAAATTTTCGATTTTTTTTGGAAAAGAGAGCATCGTGTTCATTCTTTGAAAAATCTGGAAAAAACGCAGAATTTTGGAATGTTCACTGAGATTTTTTGAAAATACAAAAAGAGAAATAATTTGGAAATATCGTCCCTCTAATGCTAAAAGGTCGTAACTCCAAAATTTAGCAATTTTTGTTTTTTTGCTGAAATGGCAACTTTGGGACGTCCTCCATCTCTCCATCTGGTGATAACACAGGGTGTCTAACGGTCAGTATAAGTCAGTATTTTTGCAGAGAGGTCAGTATTGTCAGTATAAGTCAGTATTTTCGACTAGTTTACTTAAAAGGTCGGTATTTTTTTTCAAAAATTCAAAAAATCCCATTTTCTCTTGAAAAATAAGAGATTTGAAGATTTTGCCTCCTTTTTAATGCTAAAATATTGATCAAATAATGAAGAAATGTTCAGCTTTTGAATGCCTTTTTTTTTCAAAAAATTTTTGCCTTCGCTTCGCTCGGGCCCTGTAAATTTACACAATTTTATTTTAGAAACGGTGATATGGAACTTTTTCCTTTCCAACCTAGGCAATTATTATTTTCAAGTGAAAAAAATTGCCCCTTCTTATTTATCAAAGAACTCGGTAATGATCTCGATTTGAATTTTCAAAAATGTTTCGATTTTTTTGGAAGGAGATCAGGAAACGAGCCAATAGATACCTATCGGGTTTTTTAGAAGTCAACACAAACCACGAAAAAAGCACAATTTTATTTTACCTAATAATGAAATTTCAGATTCTGAATGCCTTTTTTTTCAAAAAATTTCGCCCTCGCTGTGCTAGGGCTCAGTCATGCCCGGCAAGAGTGGGTACAGAGGAGTAGGTTTGTACCGAGCTCGCATTTTTTTCAATTATCAAGGGGGCAGAATTTTTCTACTACAAAAATGTGAAAAGGTGTATTTTTTTACCTTCTCGAACAGTATTATTTTTTTGAAAAATTTTCGACCTCGCTGTTTTGAAAATTAATGATTTTTCACAGATCTTTCAGTTCAATATCACCGATTTTCAATCAATTTCCAATTTGTCAAAGAAATTAATAATTTTGACTGAAAGATCAGTGAAAAGTCACTGATGTGAAATATGAAAAATTAGCAGAAAATTCACCTACTAACGTCAAAATTTCATTTTTTTCGAATTCGCCCTTGCTTGATGTATTGATGGGGGGGGGGGGGGGACTCAAAATAGTCAGTCAGTATTTTTGCTCAACAAATTTTTTTGGGCACCCTGTAACATAATTTCAACTCAAAAGTCAACCAAATTTTTAAAATTAAAAAAAAAAGATGTTGGCGTAACTCCATCTAAAAATTTTGGAACTTTTTGCTCGTAACTCCATCAAATCGTCCCTCCAATGCTAAAATGTAGTAACTCCAAAACTTTTCTTTTTACTGGAGTGATTAAAAACTGTAAGTATTACCTACTTATGATTTTGGAAATTTTGCGGAGCAAGTGGCGATTTTAATATGCTGTTATAGTGTTGAGAATGAATTTCCAATTATTTTTTTTCAAAATGCAGATTTTTAATGTGGCGTAACTTCGTAAGTTTTCTGTGTTTAAGTATAAAAAGGTCGTAACTCCATTTTAAAAATTGAAAATAGATTTTTTTGAAAAAAAAAAAAATTATTAAAAATTCATTCTAAACACTAAAAAAATATGGTAAAAACAACACCTCCTCCACGAAATTCAAAAATCTTAAGTAAAACAGTTTTTCAGCTCTCCTGTAAAAAGTAAAGTTTTGGAATTACGCCCTCTTAGCATTAGAGGGACGATATGTTTCTTTGTTGCTGTTCTTATATAATAAGTTCTTCGGAAAAACATTTCGCGAATGACATCGTTATATTGGTAATCTGCTCGTGATTTTTTTTTCTCTCAATTTCCGGTTCAGAATCCGCCAAGTCTTATCAGCCCATGCCAGCTCTCCAGCATGTTAGAAATGCCTTATTGAATGCTCAATAAACACCTAACAATATTTTATCCGTTCTTACATGATTTTTCGTAAAAATGTTCACTCTCTCTTCGCTCGGGCAGTAACATGAAATAACCTTCGATTATATAAATGTAGTACAATTATACAATCAAAGAAAATAACCCGGTTTTAGAAAATTTTAGTAAAAAATTGTCTTTTTTTGATGTTTTTTCACTGTTCCACCTCGAGCTGTACGCACATGACAAGAATAAATTGATTCTGCCGCCTTCATTCTTCATAAATGTTATACGTTTGTATTCCTCATACAATGGAGTGAAATTTTAAAAAAAATTATACTTTTTCATCAATTTTGGGTTAGTTTAGGAATTTGAGAAGTTACATAATGTGTTCATTTTTTTTATTATTTCGCGATTATTCCTTAAATAGGTATACAAAATAATACATGCATGGAGGTATTTTCAACCTTTTTTAGTTTTACCTATTGCCCAGTGCCCTATGTGACCTGAATTTTCGATAAAGTTCAGAATGGAATTTCTATTGCAGGGAGTCGGTAGATGAAATAGGACAAGGACTGGTCTGGTTTTATTGCTTCTTTGAGGCATCATATTTCTCAGCCGGAGGTTAAAGAAGACCTGCGAATAGATGTGAAAAGAATAGAATTTTTTTTATAAAGCTCACCGTCTTAGAGACATATTAATTTAAAGTTTGAATCCGTGTGATTGGTGAAATTTTCTAGTTTGACAATACACAAAATAAAAAGCAAGTCCGCTATTACGACACTAGTGTTGGGCAAAATTTATTATTTGAAAATAATCCGCAATCAATTAATCGATGAGAAAATAATCGATTGGTAGGTAATCGATTATAATCACGGTGGAAAATTCGAACGATTTTTCATTTATTTTAGCGCCAGTGCTGCCACAAAAATTTCAAAAATTCCTTAAAATAGGTAAAATCCTCTTGGTAAAAAATCGTTGACTTTTTTTTACAATTCTGAAAAATATGAATATGATATAAAAACGTGAAAATTGAACTATTTTTATTTTAAATTACCTACACGTTTCTCAGCCTACCTATTACCTACCATACTGTATATGTATTCTGTATTCTGTATTCTGTATTCTGTATTCTGTATTCTGTATTCTGTATTCTGTATACTAATACTCTTACTCGTAGACATATTGTATAGGTAGCTACCTAGCTAGGTGTAGGTACGAGTACCTACCTAACCTATATCGGTCGAAGAAATAGTACGCTTACGCTTACGCTGTCGTTATCGCGTGTAGCTAATTTGTATTTTTTTGTTTCAGTTGGACAGCCCAGTTTCACCTTCGGTCGACCAAATGATACCGATGAGCAACGGTCCTTCCAATTTTTATCAACAGGTGAGCGCGATTAAGCATTTCGATGGTGTGAGCTGCAGACTGTACTGTACTGTACCTTCTCTAACTTGATGGCGGTTGGTATGAGTGTGGGTGTGCGCGTGCGTGTGCGCGTGCACAAGCGCGTAATAGTGGTAGCTCAATCGCCAATTTTCCATTCCATTTTCAAAGTTGAGGTAGCCGTAGCCGTAGCCGTAGCTGTAGCGGAAAATATAGGCTTATGCGTATACTCGAACGTACCTACAGTAGGTCTAGGTATGCAAAAAATACGAGTAGTAGGTATGCCTATGCACGTCCACATCACATACTGTATACTGAATCACTGTCGTGAGTGTACGAGTACGAGTAGGTATAGCTAGTAGGTGATAGGTATGTATGTCTATGTACATGTAGCTCTAGCTATGTACATTAGGGTGGAGCGCGAAAAAAAAAACATACCTCAGATGTTGACCAAATTCGCTGGGGTTGTTGGGTCACTATCGGAGACTACCCAAAAAAAATCTGAGCCCCCCAGGTGAAGTTGGGAGGGAGCTAGGGGTTCTCAAAGGGCACCGCCTTTTGAAAAAAACGTGGTTTTCTGTGTTTTTAGGGTCGAAAAAATGGCGTGAGATTCATGAAACAGCACTAGAAAGGTGCGATTTGAGTATCTACATCTCCCAAGACCATCGCCGTCATCCTCCGATCAAAACTCAGACCTCTACCAGGGGGTCCAAAAGTTGCAGATCGCGAAATTTCTATGTTGTGAAATTTTTTCTGGTCCCAAATTGAATATTTTTACGCCACGCCGCGCCGCGCCGCGTCGGGTAATTTCTTTTTTAAATATTTGAAAAGAAATTTAAATTTTTGAGAATTTTCCTTGATCAGTGCAGCCAACTGCAAATTGTGGTATTCAAATTTATGGAATTCGTCCTGATCTGATCATGAAGTTGCTAACTATATGTTATGGCCTTATGGCTAGAAAAATTTACATTTTTTCCCGTTTTTCAATCATCACAAAGAAATTATGGGTAAAATTTTTTATACCAGTGCAGCCAATTGTAAATCACAATACTCCGGATTGGAAATATAATATCTCAACTTCTCAAGATGAGTATCAAAACGAGTAGACAGCGTGGCGACCCGGCTTCGGGTAACGACGCAACGTTGACACTTGACACTCGTTGACAAATGTACAGTGCTGCCAGACATGAATTTCAAGCGGTTTTGTACCTAGAAAATTGATTGATCATTTTCGTCAAACTTATTAATTTTTTTAGCCAAGAATGCCGAAAAATTCGCTTTTGTGATGTGTTTGTGTTATTTGTTGAATGTTGAGTAGAATTTATGATAATTTGTGAGTTGATAAATGAGCAAAAAATGTGAATAATTTTTTTCAGAATCAAATTCTAGGAGTAAATTTCTTTGTGATGATTGAAAAACGAAAAAAAATGTAAATTTTTCTAGCCATAAGGCCATAACATATAGTTAGCAACTTCATGATCAGATCAGGGCGAATTCCATAAATTTGAATACCACAATTTGCAGTTGGCTGCACTGATCAAGGAAAATTCTCAAAAATTTAAATTTCTTTTCAAATATTTAAAAAAGAAATTACCCGACGCGGCGCGGCGTGGCGTAAAAATATTCAATTTGGGACCAGAAAAAATTTCACAACATAGAAATTTCGCGATCTGCAACATTTGGACCCCCTGGTAGAGGTTTGAGTTTTGATCGGAGGATGACAGCGATGGTCTTGGGAGATGTAGATACTCAAATCGCACCTTTTTAGTGCTGTTTCATAAATCTCACGCCATTTTTTCGACCTTAAAAACGCAGAAAACCACGTTTTTTTCAAAAGGCTGTGCCCTTTGAGAACCCCTAGCTCCCCCCCAACTTCACCTGCGGGGCTCAAATTTTTTTTGGGTAGTCTCCGATAGTGACCCAACAACCCCAGCGAATTTGGTCAAAATCCGAGGTATGTTTTTTTTTTTCGTGCTCCACCCTAATGTACATATACAGGTAAGGTGTGAAATATTAAAACCACGTACTCTACTTATCATTTGGAGTAAAAAATGTTATATACATGATGGGTCATAAACGCTTCATTACTGAGTTATTCGCCTTTAAAGGGGTCCCAGATTTCACCCAAAATTGGCAATTTTTGCTCTAGTACCTAGTGAAAATTTTCGGGGGGGGGGTAGGTGGTGGAAAAAGTGAAAGGAGGTCCATAGAAATAGAAACGTATACCATTTTTTTTTTTTTTTTTTTTTTTTGGTTCATAAGTAAGTGTTTTAAAGCAAAAAATGTGTTTCTGTACCAGAAAAATGGTCGAACAAGAACAAAAAATCATTTTTTTGAAATTTTATTCACTTTTAGGGGTAGTACTACTTATTTAACACCTACCGTATTAACCCAAATTTCTGTTTTTTTTTATTTATTGGAGGCTGAGTAATCAATGTGTCAAATTTCGACCATCCCACAGAATTACAATAGAAATCGAATTTAATGATTTCTCATGATTCCTCATTATTATAAAAAAAATTTCGACTAAAAATTTTCTCTAAAAAATCAAAAAAATGGAGGGTATTTCAGTATAATTTATTTTGTGGCAAAACGCTGTAATTAACTTCCGCGTAAGTAACCCCGACGCTCGTCTCGTTAAACGCAACATTTTACGGACGTCGCGATGCGCAACGTTGCCGATTTTCCAGTTCTTTACTCGGCAATATCTCAGAAAGAAAGCATTTTGGGCCCATGTTGAATATGACATTTTTTGTTCGTCTTGATAAGTAGAATATGAGGTTTCAATATTTCACACCTTAACTGAGCCACCCTGTATGTACAATTGTACATTGTACAATGTAGGTACATGTATGTAGTAGGTAGTAGGTAGTAGGTAGTAGGTAGTAGGTACGTAAGCCAACCGTGTACCATATAAGGAAAGGTAAGGCAGGATGCACCAACCTAGGCCAAATCTATTCAAATTGGCCAAATTGTTTGATTCTTGCAAAAAATTAAACTTCAAACATTTACCTTTCATTTCGCTGAAAAAAAATCCATTTTAATGCATACTTCAATTCTACAGAATTTTTTGAATTTTTTTTCATTTTTTTTGCGATGTAAAATGCCATGGGCCAAAATGCAAACAGTAAAAAAAAATGATGAAAAATCGCGAATTTTTTGGTAAAATTTACTCGAGCACATTCGAGGTGGATACTACAGATATAAATAGAAGCGTAATTTTTGAAAAGGGGAGTTCTAAAACCTTTGTAGTCATAATTTATGCTGCCTTAATTGAGTCTCTGATTTTTTTAGGCCAACTTTTGATATTTTTGAAATTCTGTCTAAGAATCAAAGCAAAAATGCGATATCTTGGAAAAAATATCACAAAAATATCAATTGAATCATCTGTAGTAAGTACCATATGCGACTTTTTCGAAAAATTCGTATTTAAAAACAATGTTTGCATCCTGTCCCATTTTCAATTTGCATCTTGTCCCAGGGATTGGCACTATTTTTCTTTAACGCAATGTACTGGGAAGAAAATATAGGGGAAAGTGCCAACCAAACACATTATTCGATAAGTGATTGGATGTAGATTACAAAAAAATTACCTTTTTTTTTTCAAAACTTGAAAACATGATATTTTTTCAAAAATCAAATTTCCAGAATTTTGTGAAAATCACGTAAAATCACATTATTGATAGGTAATAGCACCTAACTCATAGACAAGCAATCCGTCAGGTCTGTAATTTTTTTCTGTTTCGTATGAAATGGATACCCAATTACCCATCCACCAATTACCCAGAATTTTTTTTTTCAATCACATCACTGACGACAATAAGCCAATTTGCATCCTGCCCTGCCTTCGCTTACAATTTACTTACATGCCGTACGCGTACGGACGCAATAGTAAGTATTCACTTATTCTCACGTCATGTCGCGTCGCGTCTGTACCTCACTACCTCTACTTCGCCACGCGTTGTGTCAGTTGTGTGTTCAGTTCAACTCAACTCAACTCAGCCCAACTCAGCTCAGCTCAGCTCTACGTACGGAACTATCCGTAGGTAGATACTGAACTTACGCTTAGCCTTGCTGTTTCGTCTGTTTAGAATGACGATTTATGCGCCATGGTGAACGCGAACGAATTAACGGCCGATCAAGGATATTACAGCACGTCACCGTCGCAACAGCTGCAGTATTGCGCGACGGTGAATAGCGCCCAGACAACGCCCAACACACCTTCCAGTATTCCTGATATTGTACTTACAGGTAGGTGAATAGCGATAGCCGGAAGCCGGAAGCCGGAAGCCAATGGCTAATGGCTAATGGCTAATGGCATATGACATATGGCATATGGCATATGGCATGGACGGTGTTTGATTTTTGCAGATTTTTCTACTACGGGCGATGAGTCGCGACGTGATATGGCAAAAGATTTTAGCTGTGATATTGGCCTTTCGAATTTTTTTCAATCTCCCGAAGGTCTTCGCGATGGATTAGATCCGATTGATTTTGTCGACGGTTTGCAAATGCTGGAGCAACTCAACGAATCTGCGAATTCGCAGTTCACGTTAGAGCCGTAGATTTTGTAATCGCCGAATCGCCCGCTGCGGTGAGCTGCTGCGCTACGACACGTCCAGTCGTGCCAGCCCGGTACATTCGAGTACGCGGCACGCGCGTACACGGGAGATGCATTCTTGTATGTAATGTAATACATATGTACGCGATTGTATTCGGCAATTCGGCATAGGTATAGTACATACGTCTACCTACGTAACGTAACGTAACGTAAGCGTCCGCGTCCGCGTCCGAGTATTACCTATACCTATACCTACCTACTCTACTCTTACTAGCTCCCGGCCTTTTGTATTTTTCATTTTTATCTCGACCTTTTTCTGTTTTACTGTTTTGTTTTTCTATTGTGTACCTATTTCTATTTTTGTTCGTGATTTTGTTTTTCTAAAAAAAAGCGTCGTAAGTTAAGATTTCATTCGATTAGGTAATATCATCATTATTATGTTTACGTTTACGATTACGATTACGATTACAATTATTACAGACTAGGCTTACTTATTGTATGTAATGTACGTCTACGTGCACGTACAATTACGAATGTACCTACCTACCTACCTACCTACCTACCTACCTACCTAATGATTGTGTGATCGATCTTACACCTACAAAAGTTATGTTCTCTCGTTTATACCCGTACCCGTACCCGTACCCGTACCTATATCTTACCCTTACCCTTACCCTTACCCTTACCTCAAAGTTAACAGTTAATCAAACGTAACGTAGCCTACCTAGTTGCGTACGAGGTGCGGTGTTTGGTGGAGGGAAGCAGATGAACAGCAACGAAGTTTTTTTCTTTTTTCGCTTCACCCCGTTACAAAATTAGGTAGGTATCTAATCGTAATCAATCACGTGTTCAACCCCTTGACGCTGACTGTGATTGTGACTGGCATGGCAGTGGCAGTGACAGTGACAGTGACAGTGGCAGCATTCAGCTCGAAATGGCAAAATACGTATTGTGTATTGCGCATTGCGCACTAGGTGCATCCCGTCAGTTGTTCTTGCAAATTTCTCAATATCTAACCAACGATCGTACCGCGTCGCGTCGCGTCGCTAAATTATTATTTTTGTTTTTTCATTCAAATTGAAACTAGGTACCTACTACCTACATACGAGTAGTACATACCTCCGTAAGTACATACTCGCACCTGGTGGCTGGTGGCTGGTGGCTGGTGGCTGGTGGCTGGTATCCAGTAGCCGGGTACTTTTATTTGTCATCATAGTCGCAAACTCGCTTCTTTGCGATTCCAGGGTGTCTACCGGTCGCGAAAGTCGCGAAAAAGTCGCGAATTTAGATTTAGGTCGCTAAAGTCACTCACTTTTGGAAAAATTTTGTGAAAAATTATCTTTTTTCAAAATTAAAGACGTATTTTCTTCCGCGTATAAACTTTTTTCTATAATAAATTTGATCGCGTTGATTTTTATACTAGATACCTTGAAAAAAGTCGCGAAATTTGATTTTTTTTAAATTGGTGGACACCCTGGATTCGTACAATCGACAACGAGCAACGAGGCAACGAGCAACGACTAGAGATGTGCGCCGAACTTCCAAAATCTTACGGCGGCGGCGAATTCGGCGGCGTGCTTTTTTTTTTATCAATTTTTTGACTCCCTTATGTGGTTTTTTTTTTTTACCAATTGGTACCTTTTTTCCAAACACGCGCACGTAATTTGGTAACCCAGAAAAGAATTTTTCATTTACAAATATTTTATACATTTTATAATACCATAAAATATTTGTAAATGAAAATTCTTTTCTGGGTTACCAAATTACGTATACGTGCGTGCGTTTGGAAAAAAGGTACCAATTGGTAAAAAAAAAACACATAAGGGAGTCCAAAAATGATAAAAAAAGCTCACCGCCGAGATAAAAATCGGCGGCGGCGGCCGAAAACCAAGAAAAATTGGCGGCGGCGGCGTAATTTTTCGGCGGCGCACATCTCTAGCAACGACAACGCAAACACAATACACATATAAGCTAGAGCTCGGATTTTTATGCAATTGCATATTTTGCTACGTGAAAGATGATTGTGCATATAATGAACACATGTTTGCGATTCGTGAAATTCTGAGTCGAATGAACCCTATTTTGTTACTGCATATTTTGCGTATTTCGGCCATAAATGCATAATTTTGCATATTTCGGGTATTTTTAGTACATATTTCTGCATATTTTGCTCATTTTTTGCGTTTTACTGCTCATTTTGGCCAAAACTTTTGAAAATTTCGTATTTTTTTTACCGATTTTCTAACAAGAAGGGACCCGCAAAAAAATTCCACAAAATTTGAAGAAAAAAATCGGAAAAAAATTTTTTGCTGGAAAAATGTACTAATGGTAGTGGTTATTATGATTTAAGAATGATCTTAAGAACTTATAATTGATAATTTCAATAATTTCAATTACCTAATTGTGTAATGAAATCGAATCTTTTTGTTACTCCAAGGTTTTTGAAGCAAATAAAACAATAAAATGAAGCATATACGGTGTTAATCTGGTTAAAAAATGCTTTCCAGAGACACCCATATTGATATTGCATATTTATGCATATTTTATGCGCATATTTCCAAGTTTTTCGTGCATAAAAATCCGAGCTCTGCACATAACGTATTTGGACATCTTACGTTAAACTCCGCGCGCACTGGTGCCTAAAGCGGCTTATTCAGCACATTGCTGGAATAACGCTGGTTTTTATGTCGAATGAATCTGGATCAAAGATGATGTTTAGATAATTATGTAGCTTCGCATCGATTGCATCACATCGTATGTTATAAACCAAATCGCTACGATAGCATTTTTTCGTTTTCATCTTTTAATATTATGCTAAAAAAAAAAATAAAAAAAATTGTTTTCCTTATTTCCGTCATTTCGGGCGGCAATTTTATTTTTTTATTTTCCTAACTTTTTTTTGTGAATTTAATGCGAAAATTACCGGTACCTATAACTACGATCACACGATCAGTAACCTTAATCCGGTGCGATTGGTATGGAGACAACATTTTTGCATTTTTTTTGCTAGCAGCGGCAACGATTAAATGAAATTTGTAACGATTTGCGTTTTGCCTAACGGCTGGATTACAATTGTTTTTCATTAAAAATTTAGTTGCGCAATATCTTCGTTGATAGGTATACGTTCGGAAAATGAAGAAAATTAAATTTTACGTCGTAAAGGTACACGCCTACACACGGTACGTACGTGCTAGCTACTAGCTACTAGCTACTAGCCAGCTAGTTACTTGGGCTAACTGACTGTTACCTAATGCATATGCGCATATGTATATGTATATTGTAGGTACCTACCTATGTATGTACATTGTACATTGTACAATATGTACGTGCGAATTAGGGTGGCCGTTATTTATCTACATATTTTTTTATTTTATATTTTTATATATATATATTTTTTTTTGGGGGGGGGGGGGGTCCCGGGGCCCCGAAAATGACTTGAAATTTTTTTCCATCAATGATGAATAAGGGCCACCGTAATGCGGATGTGCCTAGTAACTTTTTATGCGCACAACGATTTTGAATGATTGCAACTCTTCAAAAATTCGACCAATAGGTATCCGTGCGGCGCGGTGGCGTTACGTCTCGTCTCGTCTGTGACACGTGTACGTGTATTTGGGTAGTACTCGCGTCAATGCTTACTATTTATGTAAACATGTACCTAACTACGCTAACTAGTAACTACCTACCTATCTAATTCAGAAGATATACGTTACGTATCTAGATCTACTGACTGAGTAGGCGGCGACTACTCAGGTCTAGTCGAGTTTTACTGTTTTTTCGACATGCCGATGCCGTGGCGTGATGAGGCAACGCTGACGCTCGTATCTATGTACTCGTAGATACATATTATTATGGAATATTATTGCCTCGGCATCGACGTTCGAAATTGTTTAATTGGACGATTTTCGTCCGAATTCGGAACTACGCAGGTTAGGTATGTTTTTCACCTTTGTTTCTCTGTGCAACTGCATCATACGGTCCAATCAGTACCTTACCTACCTCGCCTCGCCACCTGTTTACGATATAATCGTCCGACGGACATTACGGTGCGGGTGCGGGTGCGGTGTTCCGAAGAAAAATGGGATTATTGTGAGAAATTATGTAAAATCGATACGGAAACATTTACTTCGACTTACCTAAGACCTACCACGTAATCTACGTTTACCTCCTATCTGTTTGTTTATTTATTTTGTTGCAAGTTCTTTCCTTTGGGAGAACACCATTCCAGTTTGATAAGTAGGTAATCAGCATAGTATTGGTACCAGGCTTGTAGGACCGGATCGACCATAAATTTTTCACCTGAAAAACATCGTTGAATCTGGTACCCAACTGCAACTACCCACCACTGTTTTCTTTTTTAAACCAGACTGGAACATTAACCCTCGGATAAATTTTCCATCAAGTTCGACCCAGGCACTCGACCCTTTCAAATTTTAATAACAAGACCGGACCAGACCGCAGACCGCATTAAGAATCCATCGGTCATCGGTCTTTTTAAAAAGAAAATTCTGTTTGCAATTTAATGGGCAAGGGCAATTGTTATAATATTTTTCGCGCTGATCATATAATATTTTATTCAATTCGCGTACGTAAACTAAACTTTATCGAACTGTTTTCAGTGACAAAAGTGAACCATTATTGGCGTCTTGTGCAGCGGGAATAAAGTCATCTAAAGAGGGAATGAAAGTAATCTAGCGAGAATAAATTAGTGTAGGTATCATTATTCTCTGACAAGACATCTTCAAAATGGAGTTGCAAAATTTTTGAATTTATTTAAGCGAATCGAATAAAATAGCGTACAAAACTCGGGAATAAGGTTATAAAATCGCACATTATTCCCTTGTTGTGTAATATACTATTTCGCGCTGATCACGAGAAAAATTGTGAAAAAATTCCAACAAATCACACAAATCAGGATTTTTCATAATATTGGAATTTTTTGTTGAAAATTTGTTTGTTTTACATTTTTAATGTAAATTTTCACCCTTAAAGTCGATTTTCTGGGGAAAGATTGAAGAAAGGGTTCGACGAAAAAAATGAATAAAACATAAACTGTAGAGAGTAAAATTTACTTCCTGTAGAGTTCAGTGAGTTTTTCCTTACAAGGCTTAGTTTTTAACATATTTTCAATTTTAAAAAAAGTTGAACTTTGAACTAAAATATCTCGAAAGCTAAGCTTCTTAAGAACAAATTAATTGGACTCGACGGAAAGGAAATTTTACACTCTACAATTTATGTTATATTTATGTTTTTCATAGAATCCTTCCTTTTTTTCAAAAACTCGAAATTCAAGTGTCAAAAGTAATAAAAAAAAAGATAGAAAAACTGTTCAATGAAAAATTGAAATTGTGAGAAATTCTTGGGTGATGAAATTTTTTCACTATATTTTTTTGTAAAATAATTTCCCGTTTCTTTTCATCGAGCATTGAAAACGTAAACGGAAAGTCTGAACGTTTGAAGGGGGGTGGGTGGGTGGGTGGTTGGGTAGGTAAGTAGGTACAGGTAGTTCCCCCCCCCCCCCCGATTTCTTAAAAAAATAACAGAAGATCGTTTATTGTGATATTACATATACTTTTTCATATTTTAGGTGGTATAAGTAATTACCTATTTAATTTACCTAGATGAAGCACGCGCACTTCAACTCTTAATGATGTTTTTTTTGTTGTTTTTTTTGTGAGTTTTTTTTTTTTTTTAATGTTGTCTGTACCTATAATATTTATGTAAGTAAGCACGTAGTATGTGCCTATGTGTACGTGTACCTATATGTAATGATGTATTTGCGCGCGCGCGCGCGCAAGCGCACTGTGTATCGTGTGCATGTTTACTTACGTTCATTATTTACATTTTTATTTCACACTTGAAGAGTACCATTACCTACCTTTATTCAATAGGAATTTATATCTACTACCTACACCCAACCTACATTACTTACCTACCTATGTATTATGACGTGCGTTGTTGTTACTTTTTGTATGAAAATGCGTACTGTGTCATTCGAAACGGATGTGAAATTTTTATAGTGTCGCGTCATATGCAAGTGCGTTTTGGGTATAAGTAGGTAGATATATAGATATCAGTTTTCACTTTTGTTTTATATTACACGAAGAAAATTCACGTAAATACCAGATGCGTATGCTTAAACTTTTTTATTTCAATGTTTCTGATAGGTCTCATTTTTCTAGTTTTTTTTTTTAAATTAATTTTTTATCGCTGTTTTGTTTGTTGTTTTTTGTTGTCGTTTTCATCCCTTTCTCTCTCTCTCTCTTTCTCTCTTTCCCTATCTCTATCTCTCTTTTTCTTTTTGTAAAGTTATTTCAAGTTTTACTTAAGTAGGTACTTGTCGTTTTTTTGTAACATATTACAAATACCTACTGCTCTTTCTATTTCTAGAATTACTACCCATTGTTTATATTCACTTGTTATTACAATTTTGTTAATTTTGAATTTCGATGAGAGCGTGTCGGGTGTTTTTATTTTGTTCTGTTTCGTTTGTTTGTTTGTTTGTTTGTTTATTTTATTATGATTTTTTTTTTTCTATTAAGTAAGCTCCATTATTTTCTATAGGTAATAGGTACCTATCTGTGTATTCGTATTGTTAGACTTGTACATTTAACATTTTTATCATGTGTATTTGATTGTTCAAAGATCTTCGTTTGTGTTTTCCATAAAAAATTTACATTTTCTTGTTATAATTTTGATACTTCTTTCTAGACGTCCGAATAAATATTCTTTTTATTTTGTTAATGTACTTTTGAAATATGTTCCTGTTCTAGTGCCGCACAAAGTTAGACTGATTACCTACCTACGTTGACCTACTAGTCACTCAGTCGAGTCGGTCGCTATGCGCTGTGCTGTATTCGTATCGGCTGGCATAAATATTTTCTGCGATGAATTTTGAGCCGCAGCATCGCTGTTTTCTTGTACTTCTTTGCCTACCTGCGTCGAAAGTGAAATTTATAATTTCACATTCACGTTTTTCGCGTTTGTTCTTTCGAAGGGGTTCTCATTTTCGCTCTTGTTTTTTAAAAAGTTTGTAGGCGTTCTTCTTCAGTTCAACATGTTCTTGCTTTTGTTTTGTTTTGTTTTGTTTTGTTTTTTTTTGGAAAAACGCTTCGTCTTTTCAATCCTATTCTTTTTTAATTTTAAAGAATTAAGATAGGTAAATATGTAAAAAAAAATTGAACACGTTGTAGAGTAGAGGTAAAAGATCGAAAAGCCGTTTATATTTAAGTATTCTCGCCAATGAAAAAAGGAACGAAATGAAGGGAACCAACGAGTATAAAAAAGTGATTTTTAATGAGAAACAAGTTACTTTTTTATCCGCACTTGGCAGATGGGACAAGCAAAAAACAACCACACCAAGATGAATCGAACAGCGCGATTTTAGGCTTTAAAAATGTTTCGAATACCGTAGCGTTGGAGAATTACCTACATCGCATCGCATCAACAATTTCTTTTTTCACTCGTAGGTGAGGTCATGGTCAAATGGCGAAGAAAATATTTTATTAGCGATAGTGAAACATAGATTTTAGACTTGAGAAAGGAGTCAACCAAGAATACCTACCACTGTACCAGGATCCGTTAGGACCGTTACCGTTACTATGCAGATTCCAATGAGTAACTCCGGGCCCGGGCCATGCGATAAAGCATGTAAAAAAAAACACGTCTCCGACTCTGTCGCCATAATCTTCCCTAGAAGTTGGAATTTTTTGAAAAATTGACGCTCCAGGCTCCAGACTCCAGATCGTCATAGATAGTCATAGATAGTCATAGTAGTCCGATTTGCGAAGTGAAGTAGGTACCTAACATAGGCGTATCGCCTCTTTTCCTGTTACTCTACTCGCCTCGCTGCTGCCAATTAGTAATTACTAATCCAATCTCGTTGACCTTGCCAGGCAACGTTTAATCTGCTGATTTAGCGGCTGACTGCTGACTGCTGACGATTATACTGCTCCAAGTGGTTTAAATTTGAAGTTGAAGCCGAAATGAAAATGAGAAATTTAAATGTCTAGACCTAGACGGTGGACGCTAAAGTCCACCAATTTTTTTCCGGTGCAGTGCAAATGTTCGGATTACATCGTTGATCGTATATTAGCGTCTACTGTCGGCTCATCAGCTGTCGGAAATATGTACTTGGTTCAACTTCACCGAATCTTATATTTCATATTTCATTTGATGATTTGAATACATGCTTTTAAGGAATTCGATAGCTACCTACCTGTTTAGAATTACCTATTAATTTTTAATTCGATTTTTTGATTTTTTCGAACTTGCGTTTTTTCTCTTATCAAAATTTTTCTTTTTCGTCTATTTTTTTTATTCAATCAAAGTTGAAATCTTTTTCTTTCTATACTTACATTGAAATTTTGGACAAGTTTAGCCCGCCAGAGGTGATGATATGGCGGAATTGGCGGACTGACCGACTGACACGAGTATAGTACCAACATGTAGCGTAGACCGATACGAGTTCATCGCAACCCCTGCAAGCCCCCTTCCCCCTATCTGTTCAATGTGCATGGGAGGAAGATGAGTGTACCCGAAATTTGATTGAAAATATTTTTAATTTTTTTGAATAGAGGCAAAAATTGATGATAACCTTTTTTGTTGGAAATCATTTTTTACATAAGATACGATAGTATTTTTTTGATACCAAGTGTTTTAGATTGAAAAAAAATGAAAAAGAAAAAAGTGTACCAATGTACTTCTGTGTTTTTCAATTATGTTCATTCTTTGCAAAATCGCGCCTGTGCCTGTATTATTAGAGATAGGCAAAAAGTAATAATGACTTTTTTTGTAGGAAATTTAATTTCCTATAAGGTATTGGTCTTGGTTATTCGATTATTTTAAAATTGTAAGTTCATTACGTTCACTTGAAAAATGAAATTTCGGGTACACTTATCTTCCTCCCATGAACAGATCGTGGGGTGGAGGTGGGGGGGGGGCTTGCTGGGGCTGCGATGAACTCGTATCGGCCTAAGCTACATTACATACATGCTACCTACATGTTGGTACTACACTCGTGTAAATCCGCCATATCACCACGGGACGGCAGGTTGATAAGTTGAACGGGTGAACCAAGTATGCATTTCCGTTTTCCGACAGTATCCGATGTAATTCGAACGTTTGAAAGATGAAGATTGCAACCACAAAAAAAATTATTGGACTTTAGCGTCTAGTTACGTTAGCAATGTTAGCATGACAATGATACGATCACGATCGGATTCATATCGGATCGGATGGATCCGGTCGTTGTTGTTTGGTTTGAATTGAGTGATGCTGCTGTGCTTGGCAGAGGCAGTTGGCACTGTCCCTGTCCTCTATCGGTTTCGTTATCTTATCGTTTGTACTTTGTATTTTTGTAACAAGTATTAGGATTACTGGATTAGGTATAATTGCAATTGCAACCGCAAACGCGTTCTGTTCTGTGGTGTTTTTTTTGTGTCGTTGTTTGTGTAAATGTTTTCCGATTAGGTAGTTTTGGTTTTAATTTTGGTTTAGAAGTTGTAACGTCGCGTACTCTGTACTTTCGTAATTCGTACCTACCACTAATTATTCGTATAGAGATAGACGGTTCAGATAACGGAATTTAAGATATTGGTGCGCGTTTCAATAGTAGGGGTAGGTATCTTGTTTTGTTTTGATACAATTGTTTCTCAAGGTTTTGTGTAGCTGAACCGATAATTGGGTTCTCCATCTAGGTAACAGGTACGGTACCTACCTATCTACCTACCTACTTACTTACTTACTTACTTACAAATAGGCACTTACGTATGCGTAGAAACCATTTCTGATCGCTGCCGCGTGCCGCACAAATTGTACGATTAGAATTGCATTGCCAAAATCAGCAAAATGTAAGCAATACGCCGCGCCGCGGCCGCACCAATGAAATTGTAGTTACGTGAAGTTCGTATCGATCTATCGATGTGCCTAATGAGGAGGCTTACTTACGCGCATGAAATACCTACCAAATACCTATACATGCCCACTTACCTATTGATATCGGAAACGGACACTAAGAGCAGGTAGGTGTCTACGTCTAGCTACCTATATACCTACACCTACGTACTACGTACTACGTACTACGTATTATTACTATTACGATTAGGATTTCACGACTGTAGTCCGAATACTGTAATACTGATACTGATACTGAATACTGAATACTGAACAGGTTTATTATTCGCGCGCGGTTTCCGTCCGACTTGCGTTAGCAAGTGGTGATATCGCATCGCATCGCATCGCATCGCTGACAAGAAAAAAACAAAAGTGATACCTAACTGATACGTATACCTAATTACCTACCAAGCTAAGAGAATGCCGAACGTTGCCGCAGGACTAGGACTGTTGGGTTTAGGCGTTATGGTGGTTGTCGCTGTTGGCACGATAGCGTATTCTTTGTTTTACGATCAACCGCATACGCAGAGTGGCGAACAAGATTATTCATCTTACGCGCGGAATAATGATCGCCGGGCAACTTGGGATTCGTCAGATTTGCCAACCTCCACCTGTACCTCTACTGCTACGAGAACCGCAAACAGAAAGAAGTAAGCCGTATTCGCCTAGTACATACATACCTAATACATATGCATATGCTGCTAGCATGTAGTATAACACCGTAGGTAGGTAGGTAGGTAGGTATGTTTATTTGTTTTTTACCTACGTAATTACTCGTATTTGTTCTCAATCGAAATTATGCACAGACTTGTTCAAATTTCTTTTCACTTTCCTACTTAGGTACCTATTCGTAGGTATTTTAAGAAATACCTACGTCAACAGTTGAAGTCTCAGTCTCAGTCCGCCCCCGCGTACTGTGGGTGGGGAAACGATTTTGCATATAAAACATCAAGTTTTGTTTGAATACCTACCTATTTGAATTTGAAAAATGAATGCGTTGGAAAGGAAGATAAACTTTTTTATCACGTCAAAGTAGGTAGGTGCTAGGTGCTAGGTGCTAGGTACCCTGATTTTGATGATCCCGGCTGCTTTTTTAATTGTATTTTGTCGTTTTGTTTATCCTAATCAGTAATCATTTATGGAAATATGGAAATTATTTTGTACTTATCAATACCTAAGTATATGGTACCTACCTACCTACCTACACCTTTTTTTTTTTTTTTTTTTTTTTTCTCGTGCAAAACATTTATTGGTATAAATTACAATATTACAAAACTCACACCATCTCCTTGCATACCGGAGGTTAGCTACCTACCTACCCACCCACCCACCCACCCACCCCGAAAATGTCACCTGAGTGCACGAAACGTCGGTATCTGTGAAATAAAGGTGTTTAGCGTGATAAGAAAGTTGATTTTCTTTCCAATAAATGATAATGATATGAGTACCTATTGAGTATACCTAAGATAGGTAAACGTGCTCCAGAAACTTCATTTCTAAAAATAAATTCGTTACTTACGTAGGTACTTTTTTTCCTTTTTCAGGAGGAGGCAGCGTGCTTCGTTGGAGTTTATGTGAGTACCTATTACCTAACGTTATGCTATACATATTTTCATTTTCATATATGTACGTATTACGTACGAGTACCATACTTAGTATGTACTTACCTACGAGTACCTACGTATGGTATACCTACTAATACCTATACCTGTATAGATAATCTCACGTACTGTAAGTACCTAGCTAGTAGCTACCTACCACATATCTACCTATGCGAAGTTTGAAATCATCCCTGACGTTTGCCTGACGTTTGATTTGCACTTCGCAGGGAGAGTGATTTGTGTTCGATTTGTAAAGAGATCTTCAAGAAGAATGACGAGCTGACAAAGTTACCGTGTAAACATTGCTTTCACTACCAATGTATTAACGATTGGTTCGACATCTGCGCGGGTTCAGTAATGGAAACAGTACGTACCTATACCTACGTTCTACGTTCTACGTTCTACGTTCTACGTTCTACGTTCTACGTTTAGTTTAGACAGTACCTATACATATAATATATAAATTTACCCAACTACTTGCGCATTCGGAACGCAGTCGCAGTCGCAGTCGCAGTCGTAGTCGTAGTCGTAGCCTCGTAGCGCACAACTGCAGAAGGCTACAGGCTAGCTTATAGGCAGGTACTGTACTGTACTGTACTGTACTAATGGTACTACTCGTATAACGAGCTAACCTAGCTACCTACCCCACTACCTATACCTATAGTGTTTCACGCGTCCTTTTAAATAAGCATACCTACTACATAGGCCTACACATATTACTTTAATTTACTGTGTACCTAATGTACCTATTATTCTTACTCGCAATAAATTACAACAAATTAGAAACGATGCGATGGGTAAGTTCGACTAAATACCTGTTTCTTGCCTCGCCTTGTTTCGCAAAAATGAAACGAAAGACGAAACGAAATACATAGGTATTAAGTATATATGTAGGTAGGTAGGTAGGTATGTAGGTACATGATATAATGAAGACTGGCGTGGCGTGGCGGAGGGAGCCTGCTTAATTCGGGTAGCCTATTACGCAAAGATAGGCCTGAAGCTACATACAGTAGCGTGCAAATTAATGCGGACAAGCTGTTTTTCCACTTACGCAGTCGTGAATTAAAACGCTCGTAGCTCTGGTCAAAATGAACGTTCCGGGCTCGTTTTGGTCTCATTCGATTCGTCAGACTTTCCACTACAAAATGAGACCGGAACGAGCCCGGAACGTCGCTCGTTTTTGTCTTAAAAGATTCGTTGGAATGTCTACTATAAAACTAGGCCAAAAGTTTCGTCCAATTTTATTTTCGTTCAAAACTACAGGGATTTTCGTGAAACACTAAAGTTTTACGTTTTTGAAAACATAAACGCTCGTAGCTCCGGTCAAAATGGACGTTCCGGGCTCGTTCCGGTCTCATTTTGTAGTGGAAAGTCTGACGAATCGAATGAGACCAAAACGAGCCCGGAACGTTCATTTTGACCAGAGCTACGAGCGTTTTAATTCACGACTGCGTAAGTGGAAAAACAGCTTGTCCGCATTAATTTGCACGCTACTGTAAGTACCATACCACATAGGTAAAAAGTGTACTACCAAGTACCTACTAAGTGATTTACGTCGCGCCGTGCTTAAGACGTGGGTACATTTCGTATCTACCTAATACCTAATCTTATGTTAACCTATGTTACAGGGTACGTGTCCGATGTGTAGGAAAAATTTCTCAGCTCGAGATTTAATACAAAAAAGTCACGAACGAAGTTAGAAGAAGAAGAAAAAGAAAAAGAAAAAGAAAAAGAAGAAGAAGAAGAAGAAAATAATTCGTCATCGCTAATTGTAAGTGAAGTTTCGCTCGGAGGAAAATGACTTCGATTACGCGTAGTAGGTACCTAGCCGCGAACGCGTTGGTCTACGTTTACGTTCACGTTCACGTTCACGTTGGTGTTGGTGTTGGTACTTACCTACTTAAGTACCTACTTACTAGTTGGTCCAAGTTTCCTCGACGCGAGTTCCGAGGTTACCAACTTTCGCGTTTCATTACGTTTCTTCCAGCGCAGCGTTGGTAAGTTGAAATACAAATATCCACCGCTACCTAAACCTATTGGCGCGACGAACCAACTTTTCGCATTGCCATCCCTTTACTTTGGCAATTTTTCAAGTTTTTTTTTACTTTTTACCTAGGTAGGTACCTACTTATAACTTGATACTCATTTGTAAATGATACGTAGGTACTAGGTACTAGGTACTAGGTACATAGACATTGGTCCCTACAGCTACATATGTGCTTACTCGTATGTAGCAATGTAGCGAGTCAAATCACTAGGTAGGTAGTTTTCATCTTGTGTTTTTTTTCCTCTCGAGTTTTTGTCGTTAGATACCGTATAAGTATTGTTGTTTCTATGTATGGTACCGGTACTTAATGTAAGTGAGTATAATAGGTAATTTTTGTGTTTCTGTAACTCGCGCGTTGGCGTTTATGTGATAAATACCTGATTATAAGATAACTGGTACCTAGGTAATTACCTAACGAATAAAAATTACTTGAATAATTCTTGTCGAATAGCTAGCGAATAGGCGAATACGTAAAACGAATTTGTCGCCGATGAAAGCAAGAAGCAGTCGGGCGTCGCGTCGGGTCAACAAAGAAATTCTGGTCTCGTGGTCTGTATCTTACGATACTAAGTAGTAGGTACCCAAGTAAATTTGCATCTATCGGTAGTCGGCGCATTAGTTAATAAAGAATTGATACATGCGCTTAAACAACAACAACAACAACAACAACAACAACAACAACAACAACAACAAAAGAAAGAAAGAAAAAAATGTTGCTAGAAGAATTCATTTTGTAACAAAACAGCCAAGTTGAAGGTTTTCGTCTAGTCGTGTAATAATACCTATACCTAAACCTAATACCTACGATATGACATGCAATGTAGGTACCTATACCTACTTTCTTCGTGTACCTTCGCCTTTCGGTGTACTGCTGCAGCCTGCAGGTACGCATTAGCAACTAGCATTATGAACTAGGTATCCATGTATGTACCTATGTAGGTCGTAGGTCGTAGGTCTAGGTCTAGGTCTAGGTATAGGTACGTCTACGTAGACGTACACAAGGTAGCAACGTTACGTTACGTATACCATACCGTAACGTAAGCATTACCATCGCGAGGAAAACGCTACGACGGCGACGGCGACGGCGACGGCGACGGCGACGGGTGCGATTTTTCATTGTTCGGTCGGTTTGAGGCCGCCGCCGGCGGCGGCGACATCAAATGCAACGTTTCGTTTTCCAAGTCGAACAAATGGGGATCGTCCGCTTCGGGAACAACCTTTCTCATCCACTGAGCTAATTGCCGAAGGTAATCCACATTCAGACCAGACTTGCCTTTGCCGGAGATGATATTTTCGGCGATTTGCGCCACAGACGCTTCACCCGCGTACCACTTGTTGTCCGGATCGCCTATATACACGACCAAATCGAAAGGTCGTGCAGCTTCGTTTTTCGGATAGAATTTGCACTGTTTTTTCGTGTAGCCGTTTTTCTCGCGGAAATCTAGCCGACTCCATACCGCACCATTTTCGTTGTCGTCTACTTCGTAAGCTATACCCCATACTCGTTGCTACGGCGCGGCGCGATGGCAGCGTGACGCGGTGTGCACAGATAGCGTAGCAGCAATAATTTCGATTTCGATTTCGATTCAGATTCCGATTCCGATTCCGATTCCGATTCCGATTCCGATTTGTGTTGGTGAAACATGAAACGCAAACAAATTGGAACGTTATTCTCCACACATCACACACCGCACACCACACACCACACACAACGTGCACAGTTGCTGGTGGTACATACTACGTACCTCTACTGCGCAATGTGCATGGTAGGTAGCTGGATGTAGGTACTAGGTAGTAGGTACTACGTTTCACCACCACCACCACCACTACATAGGTACTACATACATAGGTACATCTACATATACGTAGGTACGCAATAAGAAAAAATTAATATCCAATAGGTACCTATATGTACATACCGTACATCACGTAAGTATTTCCTACCTCGGTATCGTTCGATTTCAACAAAGTGACAACCCTTCCTGGCTGTTTTAGTTGTAGGCGTAGATGTAGGTGTATAGGTACCATAATGAACGGAGCGGAGCGGAGCGGAGTGGAGATGCAAGCGTGAAACAGAAATTTACGCGGCTACGTATCAATAAATATAAAGAGAAAGACTAGAGAGTAGGCAGTACGCAGTACGCAGTACGCACCTACGCAGTAGACACTTCGTACCACCATTAAGTAGGCCCTAGGCTCCAATACCAGGTAGCGCCATCGGGTACGCAAATCATTTATTGTGGTTAACTGGTTACAGAGTAAATCAAAATTAGGTAGGTAGGTGGGTAGGTCATTGGGTATGTGTCAGTCTGCGTAGATATACGTTTGGCGAATAATACATATCATATTTTTATGTTAGGGAGAACGCGTAGGTGTAGCGTAAACGTAATCCTCCAGCGTTGGCTACCGCACCGCGGCGCGGCGCGGCGCGGCGTTACAGTGCAAGCGAGTCGCATTTCACATTTTTTGTTTCGGACTTGTAAGTGTTTTCGTTTTGGTTGGTTGGTAGGTAGGTAGGTAGGTAGGTAGGTAGATAGGTACATATAGATAGTCTACATACCTACTTCGCGTCGTAGACTAGATACTCACGTTTTCCTCGGTACCGCGGTGATCTGTGCTGTACTGATAGAAACGTCGCTCGAAACCTTTGATGTAGCCAACTTGTTTCCGTTTATAAGGAAAATCAGCTTTCCATATCAACGAGCCGTAACCAAAAAGCCACATATTATGCGATAGGAATGTCGGTCGATAGTAACCGATGCCAATTCCGCATTATTACCCGCAGTTGTACGGTAGTGGTAGAGACTACAGACTACATATAGTAGAATGCAGATCGTCAGATACGTAAGTCACGTAGGTAACCTAACAAAGTAGCGCTTTTACGATTTTAAATTTATAGGTAAGTCGAGGTAAGTATACCGCATCGAGACATCGAAAAAAATGCAACAACTTTTCCAATTCCAACATAATATAGAACCAGACCTTTTCGTTTTCCCATAGGAATAGGAGTTTTTTCTTCATCTTTTAAACCGCAAGATCGCCATCAGCGATCGACTAGCGACTACTCCGCCAGCATCATGCTTTGTGAATTACTGAATATACCTAGTTATTGTTGCGACTGCGAGTGAGTAGGCAGCTGTAGGGAGGTATGATGATTTTTTTTGTAGGTAGGTAATATAAATTATCAAAATTGAGATAAGTGTCTTTATTAAATTAAATTAAATTAAAAATCAAAATCAAATCTCCACTTCATTCACCGCCCTTCAAAAAATTGAATTGAATTGAATTGAAACGAATGTAAATTGTAAGAACGAAAAAGAACAGAAAAGAACCGAATTTTTTATTTACGATTCTGAATTTCTGACAGGGTAGGGCGGGGTGGGTCACCTTGATTTTTTGTTCCCGTTTTGTTCCTGGCTTTTCTATGTTTCAATTTTTTGTTCTGGTTTGAATCTCAAAGAACACAATTTTTCGTTCCCAGTTTTCGGTTTTGGTTCTGTTCTTTCATTTTTAGGTTTCAGTTCTTTTTTTGATTTCTTTCATCCTGAAAATAGCGTTAATTTCGTTATTGGTTCCCGATCCGGTTTCCGTTCTGTTTTGTTCTCGCAACACTGGTTAATAATTATGGGTGATACAGGACATTTTTTTTTGCATCATACGGATTCAAAATCAAAATTGCATAAGTAATCAGTCGTAATTTCGATTATTTCAAAAAATACTGGAAATATTTGAAAAATAGATGTTTTTCATCCTTATTGCATTTTTTGTGAGCTTCAGTATTTCTTCGCGTCATAATTGGAAAAGAACGGAAAAGAAAAGAACAGAAAAGCACAGAAAAGAAAAAGAACAGAATTTTTTTCGGTTCCCGTTCTGTTCCGGGGTGTTCTCAGACTATGGTTTTTAATTTCTGGTTCCCACTTCCCAGTTTTCGGCAGGGTTGCAAACGATTCATTTTTCACGATTCACAAATTCACAATTCATGAATCGATTCACAATTCAATGAATCGTGAATCGTGAGACGTGAATCGTGAATCTATTCATATTTTTTCAAAATGAATCGTGAATTGTGAATCGTTTGAGCTAGTATCATGAATTGTGAATCGTGAATCAGGGGTGGTAACCGTAACCAGTAACCGTAACCAGTAACCCGAACGTAACCAGGTATTTTCACATTCAAAAACCGTAACCACTAACCCGAAACCGAAATAAGAGGTTTTTTTGAAAACCGTAACAAAACCGTAATCAAAGAAGTGAAATTTTGAAAAATTTAACCCGAACCGCTAACCGTTAAAATTCGTTTCAGTTACGGTTTTTTTATAAAAAACCTTAACCGAAACAAAATTTTTATAAATTTTGAAAAATTTTCAATTTTTTGACTTTTTGACCTCTCTAGTCTTATTGAATCAAGAAAAGAGGACCTGCACAACAAATAACCATGTGAGATAAATGTTATCCGAATGAAAATGAGGGAAAAATAAAAAATTAAATTTTAAATTTTTGAGATTTTGAAATATTATTACATTTCATTGAAAATTACAACTTTACAGATGGTTTTCTGAAATTGAAACGTCAACTTTCTTTGAACTTTCACAGTTTCACATCAAGTATGGAATTTAACTTCACTATTACGCAAAAATACAAAAATTTATATGACGTTTTTAATCAGATCAGAATGCACTATGCAGCAAATAATGATCCATAGGTATACCTATGTATATAAAGACAAGAATTTAATTATCAAATTTGTTGCAATTCATGAATTCAGTTCAATAGCTAACCTCCGTTGTTGTATGCTCGTAGATTGTCTAGTCTAACGAAACGTAGTAATAATAACCACTAAAAAATTCCGAATTTTATATTTTTTTCTAATTCCAGGTACAACAGAGAACGGACATCATTTTTCATTTTTTTCATTTTTTTTTTTTTTAAAGAGAAAACCGCTAAAAACCGTAACCGTAACCGAAAACCGCTATTCAAAGAGAAAACCGTAACCGTAACCCAAACATTTGATGTGAAATTTCAGAAACCCTAACCGGAACCTAACCATAAATTTCATCATCCAGAAACCGCTAAAAACCGTAACTGTAACTAGGACCCATTACGGTTACCACCCCTGTCGTGAATCGATTCATTTTTATAAGACGATTCATTTTGACGGATCAAAAGTCAAAAAATCAGATACAGACAATATTGAGAATTTAAATAATGAAATATTTCAACTTGAACTCGCAAAAAAAATTATAATTAAAAATAATCATCTAATCATGTTTTAGATCAATTTTTCCCAATCAATAAGCATACCGAATACAGAATAGTCATACTGCAGCGAATTCACAAATGTGAGACTAACTTATACAAAAATCATTCACTCTCTCGTTTTATAATTCTCTAGTTTATTTTCAGCAATTTCAGAATCCTCCACAATGTGGAGGTTTGGGGAATTGGCAAACAACGGAAACAAGAAAAATGAATCAAAAAATGAATCGTGAATCAATTCCTTTTTTGAGGAAATGAACTTTGAGTCGTGATCCGTCATAAAAATTAAAATGATTCGCGAATCGTGATTCGATTCATTTTTTTTTTATGAATCGTCGCAACCCTGGTTTTCGGTTCTGATTTCGTTCTTTCATTTTTTAGGTTTCGGTTTTTGTTCGGATTTCCGGGATTTCGTTCGTCCCAAGGAATATAGATACTACGTTTATAGGTAGTCTGGATCGTTGAGAGTGTGTGCTAGTGTGAGTAAATTGTGACGTCACTGGTGGAAAAATGTTTAACACTACACCGCGATTGGATAACACGTTGAACACAGACACAGCAACGTAAAAATATTGTTTCCATGTACGCATGCGCGGGCATCGCTAGCTTATTTATTTCCACCACTGACGTCACTCGTACCGCACTTGCCTCAGCACCCTGGTGTGTATAACGACAATCAAGCGTTATTTTCGTTTTTGGTTCCCGTTTCCGTTCCCGTTATTTTTTGTTCTCACAACACTGTTAAAATCGAAGGCATTCGCGATCGCGACATCGCGAGTTCTTGTAATAATAATAATAATAATAATAATAATAATAAATAACGTAAGTCGTAAATCCTAAATAACAGTAAGTTCGACGTTACGCGTTACGGTAGGGCTCGTTACGGCGCGGCGCGGCGTTAGTGGCAAGTCAAGACGTTATCAATTTACAATTGTCCTCTCTAGTCTCTACTATCTCTACCTCTTTCCTGATGAAGTGATGATAACAAGCTGGCAAAGCTGCGTAAGTTTCTTACGAAGTGTGTTCGTTTTATTATTTTTTCTCACTTTTCACGTAGTAATTTTCAATTTTTTCACCAGTGAAAACAAGACACAAGTCTATAAATTGTCAATTTTCTAAAAAGTGTGTTGTGTCCGGCAAATTTCCAACATGAGTAATGAAGAGCAGTGCAACGAACCGCTTTCCCATTCCAGCAAGAGTAAAGAAATAGATATTACTTTTTTGCCGTTGATTTACGAAATAATTAGAAGGTATTCCAAATTACGAAAACGTTCGAGGCGTTCGAAGCGTAGTTTTCAGTAGTAAGCTCGAAGCTCGAAGCTCGACCGATTTTCTAATTTCTTTTCGTTTTTCATTCGCAGTTTGGAACGCGACCCCCACGATCCTGTACAGAAAAATGCTCAATCTCAAGATGTTAGTCAAAAAGTGATGGAAATTTTGCGAAAATTGGACGAAGTTCGTGAACATGTGAGTGCGCGAATGTTGCGGTACGGTACCCACTTTTTTGAAAACAAATGCGCCCGAGTATTGCGCATTTGCCATTTGCGCGCCCACGGAATTCTAGTAACTAAACTACCCAAGTACCCAGACCTACACATTTTCGACGAATGATTGATAATATGTATCTACAGTTGTACATACACGTGTACTTATAGGGTACCTACCTACTACCTACCTCATTATTTTGGCGGCTGTCAAAAGTTGTCAGTGTTGTCACCCGTGACGTTCTCAATTTTCATTTTGCAATATGTACCTAAAATATCTAATTACCTACATACATACCGTATGTCAGATGGTGATTACGTTATTAGTTAATCCCTCTAGAATACCTAGTTGTTGAACTTGTAACAACCAATAGTAGCGAAGACCCGACATTCATTCGTTTTCGTTTCTTCATTCTTCTCTCATTTTTCCCATCTACCATTCATCCGCATCCGCATCCGCATCCGCTTTTCCCGTAAGGTGGTAAGGTACTCTTTCTCGAGTGTTACTCGTGTACTCGCGTACTCGTGCGAAACCTTACGCGAAATCGTCGAAATATTATTTTTTTCAAATTTAAATTACTCGTTGTCTGCTGGAAAACGAAGAACATGTAACATGTAGTCATGTACCGATAACGGTGTAACGTTTTTCAGATACGCGGACTGCCTGGCATCGAATACAGCAAAAAGGAACAAAAGCAACAGCTGCAGTTCTTGCGCAATCAGTTATTAATGAAGCGTCAATTGATTCTCAAATTCAGAAATATGTACTCGTTCGATACCGTTAAATATTGACCTTCCGCTTCCGCTTCCGCTGCTGAAAAATCTGATTGGCTGTCCGGATATCCGAGTATGACGTGTAATATCGCGCACAACCGCGGTTACCATTTCAAGTTTGGGACTACACGTGGCTATAGCTGGTCCGTAATGCGTAAATAGGTATCTAAGCCTAAACGCGTGAAACCCCGAAGATGGATAATTTTGAAGAAATTAATTAATCGAGGACCTACCTACCTATTAGTTACTTGAAAATATACATGTCGCTCGCTAGCGTATTTCGTGTGTATTCTGTATTTTAAATTCCAACAGTGTCGCAACGTCGCGTCGCGGATCCGCTGCCGATAGCAGATATCAGGTATCTCTACCTACCCATCTACGTACATTATATTATTCAATTTATTCTGTTGGTTTACCCGCGAGTAGGTACGCAAACGCGAAGCAATTTCCTTCGAACGGCTGTTTCTCCGTGTGATTATATTTCGCTTCAGACTCGCAGATCATTCATATTATGTACAATTGTACATCAAACCTACTTAATAGGCGCCTATTTACCTACAAATTACAAAACCGTTCAACTTCGAATTTCAAAAAAATATAAAAGTGCTCGTATAGTCGTATTCAGTTGGGTACTTACTTCTTTTTAGCCTCCGGAAGTGTTCAAAGTCAAAATGTTAGCTCCGGCTCCGGGGATGAGTGATGGCATGAAGAAGATGCTTGAAAGAAATGAAACGCGCGCGTGCACATTTCTAGCGTTTAAATTTAAATATTTAATTAATGAAAAACGTACGAATGCGATATTATGCGAATAACATAACTTGTCCTTGCTTATGTAGGTGCCTACGAAAGTGCAGAGTGACCGAAAAAGCAGTAGTTCCAAAAATTCCTTTATTAATTTAGGTAGGTACCTATTCGAAAAATTTCAAGTCTGGTGGCATCCTTGGTCCATTACTATTCAAACATAGGTCGCTTCATAAATTCTCAATCGTTTTAAAATTTTTTGTGAACAGTAATTTACTTTCGCTTTAGACAATATAGGTACCTACGTGAACATAATCGAACGGAATTTAAAGACTACATGGAATAACATCTAGAAATATCTGCGGATAGGTGTTGAGTTACTCAAAAGCTTGAATTAAACCCTGTTGAACTCAAACCAATGCGCTCAACGTTGAAATAAGAATGATTCAATTTCAGCATTTCACAAATTTGAACCAGACGTTCTATTCTGTATTATTGCAATTATTTCTCTGTTTTGATGTAATAATTGTAGGTACATTATCGAGGTTCTTCGAATAAATGCTTGTACAGAAGTTGGAAGAAGATTAATTTTAGTAGAATATTTAAAAAGGAAATTTATCCCATCCATAATAAATTTTTATTGGAATTTCAAATTTTTTATGGGAGGTACTTTTCGTTTTCAGCGAAGCACCGGCACCGTGCTCACTACTCCGGGCTAGCTCCGGACTCCGGGTACCTATGTAGCACTATGTACTCATCGATTCGCGACCGGACCAGGGGCATTTTTTTTTTTGTATAAACGCCTTGTGCCATTGCTTGCTACAAGACCGGGCATTACGACTCTTTCATGCCAGATGAACGAAACATTAAGGTGGACGTGGAGTGAAAATAAAATTGGAACATTTTTTATTTTATTCCTGCAAAAGTGCAAATCATTCGTAGTGAGCTAGTGACCAATAAGGACCGGATGCGTATGAAAAAACATACTTACTTTTCTATGAACATCCCAATTCCCAATTCCCAATTGCGCATAAAATCGATTTCTTTAAAGAGCCTTTTCTGATAAGGGTCTAAAACTGCCCTTGAACCAAAATCGGTCGAAACTCACCCAAAATGTTAGTCTTTTAGTCGAAAACCATCCGAATTTTTTTTAACACACCCCTCCCCCCGCACCCCTTCCGGAATTATCGCACCCCAATGTCGAAAATTCAATAATTCAACTCGCGATTTTTCTGGAAAGGTCGGATAATTTTTTTTGACATTTTCACAGATGATACTTTTTGCCGGGTAGTATGTATAAGTAAGACTTTTTTGCAAATTTTCGGCTCAAATTTTTCCAATACTTTTTCATGTTGAATTTTTTTTTTTTTTTTAAAACCTTCTTTCACTGCTTTTTTACTAATTAACAAAAGAGGTAGCTATTCCAACTCAAAGTAAAATTTTGAGCAGAAACAGAAATGAATTAGAAGTAGGTAGCTAGGTAAGTACCTACATCATTAAAGAACCCAATTTCCAAAATTTCAAGTGCTGAAGTGCATATCCCGAATTTTGGCAAATTTTTAAAATTTACAAACTATCTCATCGTCCTGTAAATTATAGAAATTTGATCTGATCAACGAAAAAAGCTGAAATTTAGTATGTACCCTATTTACGACCTCCCGAATCGATTGGAAGCGGTTTCGAGACGTTTCAGTGGCCCTAGAATATTTTGGAATTTTCCAGTGCTGCGCTGTAGAAAACCCCATTCAAAAGTTACGGAATTCGGGAAATTTATGCTTTGATCGATCAAATAGGTTACCAATATAGGTAACAAGCGATTATAAGCGCTGAAGTCCATAAATGTACTTACTTACTAGTTGTATGGGGTTTTCAATAACGTACCTACCTAGCGCTGGAAAATTTCGAAATATTCCGTGGCCACTGAAACGTCTCGAAACCGCTTCCAATCGATTCGGCCAGTCAAAAATAAGATATCTAGGTATCAACTTTCAGCTTTTTGCCTCCCAATGCTTTTCCAGAATAGGCTGACGTTTTTGAAAATCGCCCATAACTCGGCCAAAAAATGTCCGAATTGCAAAAACTATGACTTTTTGAAATCCCCTCGTTATCAGCCATATTTTCGTATAATCATATTTGAATTTTGACCAATTTCTACGATATCGATATTTTGTCCAATAGCTTTTGATGCGTAAGATATGAGTGTTGGTGTATTTTTTAATTTTTAGCAGGAAAATTTTCTTCCAAAAAATATGGATTAGAACACAAAGGTGTTTTAATTGATCAAATTGGTCACCAATATAGGTAATTCGCGATTATAGATGCTGTGGTTCATATGTAGGTTTAGGTACCTACGCGTTTCAACAGGCCTTTCTCCAGTGCTAGAAAAGTCAAATATTCCCTGGAGGCTCCAAAACGTCTCGAAACCGCTTCCAATCGATTCGGGAGGTCGTAAATAGGGTACATACTAAATTTCCGGTTTTTTCGTTGATCAGATCAAATTTCCATAATTTGCAAGACGATGAGATAATTTGGAAATTTTAAAAATTTGCCGAAATTCCAGATATGCGTTTCAGCACTTGAAATTTTGGAAATGGGGTTCTGTTATGATGTACCTAGCTACCTACTTTTAATTCATTTCTGTTTCTGCTCAAAATCTTGCTTCGAGTTGGAATACCAAAAATGTTGTTTTTTTTTTGGTTTTGCTTTTTTTGGCCATGTTGCACCCAATCTTGGAATCTAAAAATAATATACCTATGTGATGCGTGACCACTTAAGAAAAGTAATTTAAAAAATTTCCAGCCATGCCCGCTCCCCCTCCCCCCAAATGATTTTTTTTGAATTTTTTTTTGTAAATTTCAACATAAAAAGTAGGTATTGGAAAAATTTGAACCGAAAATTTTCAAAAAATTCTCATACATACACATACACATACTACCCGGCAAAAAGTACCATTTGTGAAAATGTCAAAAAAAAGTATCCACCCCTTCCGGAGATATCGTGAATTGAATTTTCGACATTGGCGGTGCGATAATTCCGGAAGGGGTGGTGGTGGTGGTGGTGGAGGTGGTGGGGGTTTAAAAATTTTCGGATGGTTTTAGACTAAAAGTAACATTTTGGGTGAGCTTCGACCGATTTTGGGTCAATGGCTGTTTTCGACTCTTATTAGGAAAGGCTCTTTCAAACCCAAAATGAACGCTTCGGTTCTTAATGGTGTCCAAAATTTCAAAATTTTGTTCTTTTACCACTATGTCTGGATTCTGGATTTTCTTAGCTTTTATTTTCCAATTTTCTAGCGCTGATGTACCTACTTTCAGAAATTGTTAAAAGCACAATATTAAAATGACTCAAATTTTTTTCTCTACTTCGATAAAAATTTTTCCAGCATTGATTTTTATCAATTTTTTCTCGACTTTGAATTATCTCAACATTTATTCTCTCCAACCTCTTAGCTACGTTCTTTGAGCTTACACTCATTTCAATTTTTAAAAGTATGAGTTTTCCTGTCTTAAAATTTGAAAAAAAAAACAATTTTCACTTTTCAGCTCTTTTAAATTAGGTATATAGGTACGGGTACCTAAGTAGGTATATTTGAGTTAGGTGTTTGTATTGAAGTCTAGAAAATAAATAAAAACTTTCAATGCTAGAGAAATGTTGAGTTTAGCAAAAAAGGTACGTACCTATGATGTTGAAAAAAATTTAAGTCAAGTCGAATGATAGGTACAGGGAGAGAGAGAGTCGGAATTCGGAAAGAGTTGTTTTCGTTCAAGCGATAATTCGATAATTCGAGTGGTGACTGGTGAACGAAGCCTGCGGTGTTCCATTTCGACGCGTCTCTTGGTCTTGGCGTCTTGGTTGTTGGCTCTTGGCACAAAGTGTCTACATAAAAAAATAGTGCCGCACGCGTAGCCTAATCGCAGTTTTATTAATCTTTTTTTTTTTAAAAAAACAATATTTTTGATTTTGATTTTCGCACCGTTCGAAGCATTCCGCATTTGACATTATTAATTGTAACGGGGGAGGTGGATTTATTTGCCATTAGCCAATGCATTCGTTATCCGCTATCCGATGATTCAACTTGAACTACAGTTCATGCTGTGAAATTATTCGTTTACTATTACTTTGTTTTCGTTTCTATTGTACGATTGTGTGGTGTTGCGTATTGCGGCTAAATAATCGTGTCATTGATCACAAAAATCATTTTCCAATTTTGTAATACTTATTCGATTTTCGAATTTTGTTGTCGTCGGAACGTCGGTACTGGTGATTCGTTTCGCTACGTTACGTTGAAAAAAAAAACAACGTTACGTATATGTATTCGTTTTCGGCTTCGGCTACGGCTAGTTGGAGACCAAATGTCTTAGTTGAAGAGTGTTGGGCAGCTGCGTTTATTTCAGTCGATTTGTTGGGCGATCCGTCGGAATTCAACTCATAGGTTTGGAAATGTTTAAAAGTGTTCCTCTATGTAATATTTAACGAGGTATTTGATTGTCGTAAATATTTTCGCGACAGATGCTCGTGTAAAAAATTGTGCGCGAAAAATTTTTGCGCCAGCTACGTACCCACAATGCAAAAGTTACAATATGGGTCTGAAATTGATGTTGTCGTTTGTGAAGAATTGAATGCTGCAATTATTTTTGAGAATCGAGATTGAATTGAATCCAATTTGCAAAGGCAAGGTTCAAAAAACTTCGCGATTTCGAACATAAAACGTAACGTTTGTCTCAACGCAGTAGTACACCGAGAGGCCGTGACGAAGTATTATGACGTCACAACGCTATTCCTATCGAAATACTTATTTTTTGTGAAATTACGACATAGAATTGCATTATTTTTTATTTTATACGATTGGAGTCTTTTGGAAATGATGGAATTGAATTCCTTTATTTTTTGGAATTCACAAATTTACTAAAAGCATAAATAATTCCAAGTTGAAAAAAATTATTGAAAATTCAAGTACTTACTTAGTAGAAATTTTATTTAGATACTTACTTACTTACTTTGAAATTTATTTACCTATTCAGAAAATATGACGTGTCCAAATGAATTTCAAAATTTACCAAATTTTTTCAAATTGATAAGCAACTGAAAAAGTTATCAAAAATGCATCTTTGAAGTTTATTCAGATTGAAAGTTGATGAAAAAAGACGTAGGTAATACATATCTTCCAAAATTTTCAAAAACTGACTTTGACGATAAATTACCTACAAATTTTCTAAAATTAATCTATGTGAATTTTATTCAGACTACAATTTTTCAAAAAAGGCGTGCAATTGTTATCAAAGTTTTTCTAAAACATTAATTATAGGTACTTACCTACTCTGAGAAAAAGGTAAGGTAATAGATACATTGAAATAAGCTAAGTTTGCTTCAAGACGAACTTAGGGGAATGAGTACTTACATTAAATTTTACCCTGCCAATTTGTTTTCAGTGGGTACCATAATTAAAAAGACGATAAAACCAATCGGTAGGGTAAAATTTAATGTACTCATTCCCCCAAGTTCGTCTTGAAGCAAACTTACTTTAATTAATGTATTTATCCATTATCTTAAATTTACCTTACATTTTTCTCAGTGTAGGTATCTATTTAATAAAGAATTCGTTCTGTTTCCAAAAAAGAAAAAAAAGGCGTTGCCACTTTAAGGGGATTGGCTTCAGAGTTTAGAGTCAAAATACTCAATCTTCGAATTAGATTCAGGAAGATTGGAAATCGCCTTGCAGCTTTTTTCATTTTTTTTTTTGTGTTTGCAATTTCCTCTTGAGGCTGGACAACATTTAAAGCATACCATTCTGACTCAAAAAACATCAAATGATCGAAACCCTCAAATTTTAAAGCTCTATCTTGATTTTGTATCTACCTTTGGTGCGACTTCAATGTTGGGTAACACCATAAAGAGCCCACCCTATACGAACAGTGTCCAATAATAACTTTGACCTCGTAATAGAATGAAGAATGAACTTCCATAATCGTCTACAGCTAAAATGTCTAAAAATTTATCAGTTTGCAAAGTAGGTGGATAGAAAAAAAAGGTAAAAAATATCGCTGAAGTGTTACCTGAACTTCAAAAGTCTTGCCACATGCGCACAAAAAGAGATATACGGTTTTCGAATTTGTGACATTCCATTTCTTGAGGTTTTTTGAGTCTGGAAATAATTTTTAATTTTTTTCTGCCCCCAGGGGCATCTCTTTTTGTGCGACTTTAGTGGAACAGTAACACTACAGCAGTTTTTTACGTCCTTTTTGTGGGACTTGCAATTTGATTTTCCTCTGTCATGGAGCTACCTATGTAGAATAATTTTGAGATCTACTATTTCCGATTCAAAAAACTTCAATGAACTTTTTGGAGGTCGAAAAGATGCATGAATATTCCCCTTAAAAATTTCTCGATCTCGAGTCTCACGTTCTGCTCACTTGAACAAGGTTTTAGATCAGGTTCACTGCTCAGAATGTCTACTAATTTACGAGAATAATAAAAGTTCGTGCTAATTTTTTTTTTTCGGATTAAAAATTAGAAATTTTTCTTGCATTTGATTGCTTACCTCCTTCTCTCTCCGGAACGAAATACATACATGTGCTCTACCATAATAATATATCGATAATCTCACGCAAGCCCCTGCAAAATTTTCTGGTTTGCTCCGTCACGCGGCAAAATTTTTTACGAAAAACGACAATCAAGAGCCGAAATTCCATTATGCCAAGAAGACAAAGTGAGAAAAATTTGATTTGAAAAATTTTTTCAATCAAATAATATTGTACTTTTGGACTGATTTACGGAATTTCGTACTTTTCCGGAGGGGTTTTCGCAATTTTCGTAACCGGTGGACATCTGACGGTTGAAACATCCAGCGCCCATCGTGGCTTGGCCCCAAATATGTACATGGGAAGCTCACATTTTTTTCTGGAAGGTTCCATGCTAAAAATAAACTACCTCGCCATTTTTCGTCCGAATCTACGTGGACAATGTTTCGTTTGTTTGTTTTTCGATCCGCCGTTATATTTATACCTAGGTACCTAAACCTAAATGTGACGTAGTTGTGTAAAAGTGCAAATGTAACAAAAAACTGTGCTTAGGTACTTAATGTTTACTCGTCTGTTTATTTACTTATTTTGTTTCGTATCTTGAAATGCAGGGTGTCATCGGGAGAAATTCAAATTCAACTCGCATAAACGACAGTTGCACACCGACGGCAGTGGATGATGTGACCACGGGCACGCTGACCTTAGGGGCTACTAAAAAAGGTATGGTCCACGATGTGGTGTCGTGGGACTCGATGTCTGCCGATTGTGTCGCCAACTCGTCCTCATTCACGCATCCTGCGGTGGTTACTCCTCCTCCTCCTCCGACCCAAATCAACAAATTGCAACTGAGCGCTTCTACCATTCGTAAAGATAAACGACGCAGCTCTTCAAGATTCAACATCAGCAGTAACAGGGAGATGTTTAAATTGCCATCGATTAGAGGTAGGTAACTAAATTTCGAAACGATCAACCATCATCTGATTTTCATTTTCATTTTTCTCGCTCTTCGCGCTATTTGCTGCATTTATCGTTTGTTGGTATGGTATGGTATGGTACCTAGGTATCGAACATGATTGGTGTCTGTGTCGGTCTTGGTATGCTTGGGTTTTCGATTTGGTTTCAATTTTATCTTTTTTTTTTTCGGTTTTCCCAATTCAAAAATTCAAATTAGAGGTGTTCTCCTCCGACATATGTATGTATGCATGTGTACCTACTACCTACATAAGGGTAAGGTAGCCCATTATCGCCTACTGCCCAATGTCGACCACCTCGTCTATCTCCGTCGCTATGGGCGACAGCGAGCCGACATTTTTTTTTTTCATATTCTTCATCGAAAATCCGGAAAAATAAGACCACTCTGACATCCTGAAAGCTAAAACTCGCGGAGAAAAGTGGAAAAGAAGAAATTAGAAGGCCAAAACCTTTTTTTTAGCAATTGCTTGCACGCGTAGGATTTTTTTTTTAAATTATCGAGTTAAATGTTTCTAGTGTTTTTGTGATTGAGAACGTTCAAAGTTCTTACAACTTTAAGTAAAAAGAAATTCACTCAAAGTTCATTTTTATGGTGTGTCCCATTATCGACCACCTATAATCTAATGTAATTTGTTGTTTTTAAGTGATTTCGTTTTTTTCAATTTTCTCGAATTTTGGTTGTATGGTTGTCATTTTGGTCTCAAATTGTTCATCTGTGAAAGAGGAACACAAAAAAAAATATTTTCCGGTAGATTTCGTTCATAGCGGACAAAATCAGTCGGTGGTCGATATTGGGAGCCGAAAATTTCGACCTTGCGTTTTGACATGTCTCAGAAAAAAATTCTTAAAAAATACTAAATTTTTTTGAACGACCCCGGGGCTCTCTGAAATTGTAGAGGAAGGATCTCGGTATCCATTAAGCCATCAATCACATTTCCAACCCTTATGCATTTGAAATGGCGAGACCTCAAAAAAAAAAAGTGGTCGATAATGGGCTACCTTACCCTTACTTATTTCGCCAGAAACACCGCCGACGATAGTTTTTAGCGGACTTCCCGCTCTAGCGGGAATCCGCTATTGCGTTCATAAGGGTTTTTTTATTTATTTGTTTGTTTGTTTGTTTGTTTGTTTGTTGAAGCCTTTTTTTTCTGACGCGATTTCTCTCGCTAAACTGAATAGATCGGGCTGAAATTTTTACAGTAGGTGTAGTTCATGCAGGAGAAGAGCTGATTAGTTTTTGGTGCAATTCTGTGCACAGAAAGCTGAGCTTTTCAACTTTAAAGCTCATTTTTGGGACATTTCTTTTTGACGCGATAACTCACGTTAGAGTTGACCAATCGACTTGAAATTTTTACAGTGGTTAGAACGTGTACACGAGAAGAGCTGATTAAATTTTGAAGTCGATCCGTGCTTTGAAAGTCGAGCTTTTGAAGCTCAAAGTTTATCCAGTTTTTCGAAAATATCTCGCGAACGGCACATCGTAGAGGAAAACGGAGGCCAAAAGGATAGTCAGGAATTTCAAGCTCTACAACTTTGGTTCTTATGAATTTTTCTTAAAAGCTCACCGTTTTCGAGAAAATTGAGCTCAAAGTTGGAAGGCCTGTGATTGGTCAACTTTTCTGATGCGATTTAATCATATTTCTCAACAATGGGTCGGCAGATAAAATATTTTCTTTGAACCCTTGCAATACCACCTGCTGGGTCGGCATTTTTAGACCAACACAAAGACTGATTTTATGGCCCCTTTGAGGCAGTGGTCGGCAGATAAAATCTGCATCAAAAATTCCTTATAAGGCTTGAGCTCAAAGTTGGAAGGCCTGTGATTGGTCAATTTTTCCACCTCAATATCTCTCGTGTAACTGAACCAATCGTTTCGAAATTTCTGTAGTAGGTGTAGATCGTGCAAGAGAGAAAATTATCATTTTTTGGTTCAATTCAGTGCATAGAAAGCTGAGCTTGGAGCTTTCAAGTTCATTTTTGTGATCCTATAATTCAAGTTAGAGTTGACCAATCGACTTGAAATTTTTACAGTGGTTAGAACGTGTACAGGAGAAAAGCTGATTAAATTTTGAAGTCGATCCGTGCAATGAAAGTCGAGCTTTTAAAGCTCAAAGTTTATTTAGTTTTCGAAAATATCTCAAAAATGGTGCATCGTAGAGAAAAACGGTGACCAAACGGATGGTTAGGAATTTTAAGCTCTACAACTTTGATTCTCATGAATTTTTCTTAAAAGCTCACCATTTTCGAGAAAGTTGGAAGGGTTGTGATTGGTCAATATTTCTGACTCAATTTCTCTCGTTCAACGGAACCAATCGTTTTGAAATTTTTACAGTAAGTTTACATCGTACAGGAGAAAAACCGATTATGTTTTGGTGTAACTCTGTGCATAGAAAGCTGAGCTTTGAAACTCCAAAGCTCATTTTTCTGAAACCTACCTCTGGCAAGATAAATAAAATCGACCGATCGATTCGAAATTTTTATGGTGATAAGAATGTGTTTAGGAGAAAATCTGATTGAATTTGGAAGGCGATCTGTGCATAGAAAGCTGAGCTTTTGAAGCTCAAATTTATTCAGTTATTCAAAAATATCTTAGAAACGGTGCATTGTAGAGAAAAATGGACGTCAAAAAAATGGTTAGGAATTTCAAGGTCTATTTTTCATGAATTTTTCTAAAAATCTCACGTTTTCGAGAAAAATGAGCTCAAAGTTCAAAAGTTTGTAATAGGTCAATTTTTCCGACTTGATTTCTCTCGTTTAACTGAACCGATCGTTTTGAAATTTTTACAGTACGTGTAGATCGTGCAGGAGAAGACCTAATTTTTTAGGTTAAATTTTGAGCAAGGAAAGCTGAGCTTTGAAGTTTTAAAGTTCTTTTTTGTGACACCATAACTCAAGTCAGAGTTGATCGATCGACTTGAAATTTCCGTAGTAATTAGAATGTGTATAGAGGAAGAGATGATTAAATTTTGAAGTTGATACGTGCATTGAAAGTTGAGCTTCACAAGTTCAATTCTAGTTTGTATATAATAGGAAGTCCGCTCTTTTGACACAGTGTGTCAATTCTGTGCCCAGAAAGCTGAGCTTTTCAACTTTAAAGCTCATTTTTGGGACATTTCTTTCTGACGCGATAACTCACGTTAGAGTTGACCAATCGACTTGAATTTTTTACAGTGGTTAGAACATGTACACGAGAAGAGCTGATTAAATTTTGAAGTCGATCCGTGCTTTGAAAGTTGAGCTTTTCGAGTTCAAAGTTTATCCAGTTTTTCGAAAATATCTCCCGAACGGCACATCGTAGAGGAAAACGGAGGCCAAAAGGATAGTCAGGAATTTCACGCTCTACAACTTTGGTTCTGAGGACTTTTTCTTGAAAGCTCACCATTTACGAGAAAATTGAGCTCAAAGTTTGGAGGCTTGTGATTGGTCAACTTTTCTGATGCGATTTAATCATATTTCTCAACAATGGGTCGGCAGATAAAATATTTTCTTTGAACCCTTGCAATACCACCTGCTGGGTCGGCATTTTTAGACCAACACAAAGACTGATTTTATGGCCCCTTTGAGGCAGTGGTCGGCAGATAAAATCTTCATCAAAAATTCCTTATAAGGCTTGAGCTCAAAGTTGGAAGGCCTGTGATTGGTCAATTTTTCCACCTCAATTTCCCTCGTTTAACTGAACCAATCGTTTCGAAATTTCTGTAGTAGGTGTAGATGGTGCAAGAGGGAAAATGACCATTTTTTGGTTCAATTCAGTGCATAGAAAGCTGAGCTTGGAGCTTTCAAGTTCATTTTTGTGATCCTATAATTCAAGTTAGAGTTGACCAATCGACTTGAAATTTTTACAGTGGTTAGAACGTGTACAGGAGAAGAGCTGATTAAAATTTTGAAGTCGATCCGTGCAATGAAAGTCGAGCTTTTGAAGCTCAAAGTTTATTTAGTTTTTGGAAAATATCTCGAAAATGGTGCATTGTAGAGAAAAAACGGTGACCAAATGGATGGTTCGGAATTTTAAGCTCTACAACTTTGATTCTCATGAATTTGTCTTAAAAGCTCACCATTTTCGAGAAAGTTGGAAGGGTTGTGATTGGCCAATTTTTCTGACTCAATTTCTCTCGTTCAACTGAACCAATCGTTTTGAAATTTTTACAGTAAGTTTACATCGTACAGGAGAAAAACTGATTATGTTTTGGTGTAACTCTGTGCATAGAAAGCTGAGCTTTGAAACTCCAAAGCTCATTTTTCTGAAACCTCCCTCTGACAAGATAAATAAAATCGACCGATCGATTTGAAATTTTTATGGTGATAAGAATGTGTTTAGGAGAAAATTTGATTCAATTCAGAACGTGATCCGTGCATAGAAAGCTGAGCTTTTGAAGCTCAAATTTATTCAGTTATTCAAAAATATCTCGGAAACAGTGCATTGTAGAGACAAATGGAGGTCAAAAAAATGGTTAGGAATTTCAAGCTCTATTTATCATGAATTTTTCTTAAAATCTCACGTTTTCGAGAAAAATGAGCCCAAAGTTCAAAAGCTTGTAATTGGTCAATTTTACCGACTTGATTTCTCTCGTTTAACTGAACCGATCGTTTTGAAATTTTTACGGTATGTGTAGATCGTGCAGGAGAAGAGCTAATTTTTTTAGGTTAAATTTTGAGCAAGGAAAGCTGAGCTTTGAAGTTTTAAAGTTCTTTTTTGTGACACCATAACTCAAGTCAGAGTTGATCGATCGACTTGAAATTTCCGTAGTAATTAGAATGTGTATAGAGGAAGAGATGATTAAACTTTGAAGTTGATACGTGCATTGAAAGTTGAGCTTCACAAGTTCAATTCTAGTTTGTATATAATAGGAAGTCCGCTCTTTTGACACAGTGTGTCTAGTTTTTTCGCGTTGCGCTGCGTTGTCGAAATTATGTATTTACAACAAATTGTTGAAAATATAATAATGTTAAATATTTATTGCTAAAAAAAAAAAAAAAGATGAAGAACGTGTTTCAAATGGAAAACAAGAGCTGTGAATGGGGATGGGAACAATACCGGTAGATGAGGACATGACATGACGAGTAGGAACGAGAAAAAAGAATAAAACAAGCTACCAGCTACTCGCTGGTCGCAAAAGGGGTTTTGTTTTTGTTATTTTGCTAATTTACTTTTTGTTACTTACAGGTATATTTATTCGACTGCTTGTCGTTTTATCACTTTTTTGCTGAAAATCATTAGGCTTATTGCTAAATCTTCATAATTTCAAAATTAGAAACGTTTAAATATTTCTTGATAATGTCTCCAAAAAATGATCATTTTATATTCCCAATTTACTCCCGTATCCAGTTCCAAAGAATTACGCTTCGCTGATCGGTCTCCTAGAAATATGTACTAGTCGCTGATTGGCTACACATTGAAAGATCTACGAAAAAAAAGTGATCGCAATATGGTTTTTGCGCCAGCGCAAAACCCCTAAAAAGAGTAGTTGGAATAATTGAGGATTGCATGCAAACGTGCACGTGCGTGTGTGCAATCTGTTACTGTGGCAAGCTGCATTACTTTGTCCAGCTGTTACGAGGATAGAGGTATACCTCTTCTTGCCTGATGCCCATCAGTATCAGCTTTCATTGTATTGTACCTATCATATTATCAATTTTTGTGTAGGTAGTAGGTACGACTAATTAAGTATCAAGTACCTAGATACCTACCTATGTATTGTACCGCAGTCTTCGTTATCGTACCTAATAATTACCTACGCATGTTTTCCTATGTATTTTTGTTGCAGATGCCGCACCTTCGGAGCAAGAAGAGTTGTTTGTTCAAAAATTGCAACAATGTTGCGTTCTGTTTGATTTTGTTTCGGATCCGTTGTCAGATATCAAATGGAAAGAAGTAAAACGAGATGCTTTACAAGAAATGGTCGAGTATGTTACCTCGGAGAAGAATGTTATTACAGAAGCTATATACCCCGAAGCTGTCCACATGGTGTGTATAGTGCTTGCATATTTAACTACGCCACAACCAACCTGTTTTTACTATTACTTAGATACTTACATTGTACCTAGTATCTGCTGCGTAGGTATTTGCCTTTGTATCTCCCTTCCATACGACATTCTGGTCCCGTCACACCACGGAATATCTGTTTGTACGTCTTCTTCCCTTTATAGAGGCTGTGAGTAAACAGTCCCTTGCAGAGCTGGGAAACTGAAAATTGTGCCAATAATTATTTATGCACAACATATTTTTTTGTTTGCGTTTTCTTCCCTATTAAGTTGCGCTCCTTTCATAGCTGAAAAGTTAGAAAACTGTGCCAAGTTTGTGCTTTTATTTGTGTTCTATTGTGCACTGTATTTTTTGCGGACTTCCGCTCTAGGGGAGCGGAGTCCGCTATTGCAATCGTAAGGATTTATTCATTCATTTATTTGAGATCCGTGTGAGGGGGAGGGGGGGGGGGGTTACCCAAAGTCGGAAAACTGAATTTTGCGTTGAAGCCAAAAAACGAGAAGTGGGCAATTTTTTCAATTTTTTTGCATTTTCAAGTAGTTCAGACCTTTACGCAACTGCTGCGCAACTGTTGACAAAGTTTCACTTCGAATAACCTATTAGAACATGTCTAAATGACGTTCAAACCGACTGAAGAAAAGGTTCCTAAAGTCGGAACGTTAAAAAAATAGATGTGCGCTGCAAAATGCGGTTCATAAAATGTGTCACCTTTTTGGGGACTCGTCAGTCTAAACGTAAAAAACTTCAAAAATCTCAAAATCATTTTCCCCGCTATAATTTTTGCAATTTACTTAATAATAAAGAATACCCAGATTTCTTTTTGTAATGCAGTTTTTTTTTCAAAATTAAACGCATTTAAATTGTAAACTTTTTCATTTTCCTCTTCTGTTAAGGTAATTTTTGACGTCCGTGAAATTTTGGTGTAGAAAAATAGTTTTTGGCAGCTTTTTTGATGATTGATAGGTACCTACATAGTTAAAAACCAGTAGTGAAAACTTTGAATGCGTTTTTCTCAGAATTTTGTTTTTTCGGAATTCAAGAATCTCTCAACTTCAAATGTCTCTATCTCGGCGAAAAAACTACTTTAGATACTCATCAAGGTCTCAGTAATTTTATGTTCCTTAATATGGTCTTCTTTATTATTTTAGCTAAAAAACTCATTTTTGAAAATTCCGACTTCAGTAGGTACCTTTTCCCTGCACGGGTCACATTTATTGAAGCCTTTTTTTTTCTCTTGTTCAACTGAACAGATCTGATTGAGATTTGATTAGTTCTTGGTGCAATTCTCGTGCACAGGAAGTTTCAATTTTCAACTTTGAAGTTTATTTTTGGGACATCTCTTTTTGACGCGATAACTGACGTTAGAGTTGACTGATCAACTTAAAATCTTTGCGGTGATCAGAACGAAGAGCTGAATAAATTTTGAAATCGATCCATGCATTGGAAGTTGAGCTTTTCGAGTTCAAAGTTATTCACTTTCTTGATAATATCTCGTGAACAGTACATCGTCGAGGAAAACGGATGCCAAAAGGATGGTCAGGAATTTCACATTCTACAACTTCGGTTTTGAGGCTTTTCCCCCTAAAAGCTCACCGTTTACAACAAAAATTTAGTTCAAAGTTTGAAGGCTTGTGATTGGTCAATTTTTCTGATGCAATTTCATCATATTTCTCAGCAAGAGGTTGGCGTTTATACCACCCACTGTATAGGCATTTTCAGACCAGCCCAAAGATTGGTTTTATTGTCCCTGTGAAGCATCATATTTCTCAACTGGGCCAAATAGCGAATTATAGCAAAGAAATTGATTATTGGTAATATTGCATAGTTTCAAAATTTTCAGAATTTATACAATTTTGCCAAATTTTTTCATTTTACAAAAATAAAACAGAACTTTGAATAAAATTGTATTAAATGACAAATTGGCAACTTTGGAAATCAAAAAATTGCTCATTTCTCTACTTTAACACATGAATTTGAATAATAATGTGTAAACATAGAAAACGACAGTTCTAAACATAAAAGGCTGAGCTTTTGAGCTTTGAATCATTTTTTTCCTTTTAATTGAAATAATTATTGATGTGTGACTGAAGTGATCAGTTTGAAAATTTCTATGGGAGTTTGGATGAGTATTGGGTAGGTATAAGAAATGGGTAGATTAAATCTTGAAACCGATCCATATATTGAAAGTTGAGCTTTTCAAGTTCAAAGCTCATTTAATTTTTTTGAAAATATCTTGCAAATGGTTCATTATCGGGAAAATAGATACCAAAATAACACGCAGAAATGTCACATTTTACAATTTTGGCGGCCATAATGCCATAAATTTTTCTAAAAATCTCATTTTCAAAAAAGAAAAGAAAAGGAGCTTGAAGTTTGAAAGCTTATGATTGGTCAAATTTTCTGGTTTGATGATACACAAAATGAATGGAAGGAAATCCACTACTATGATGCAAAGTGTCTAGTTTTTTGTGTGTTTTTCCCTGTCAACTTGGACTATGGAAACAGTATTTAAAGGATACATGCTGCGGAGGTGAGGTGGATATGCCATTCGATTGTGCTTCTATTGTTAAGGATGGCGCACTAAACAAACCACTCATCCACTCCTCATAACCATAGCACTTATGGAAGGATCAATGGAGACACGGTTCCTGCCAAGTGCTAAAGCTGGAAAATGTTTAAAATTTGTGGTTAATGTTTGCACCCCATTGTGCAATGTGCATTTGGAATTTTCATTTGCGCATTGATCTCTGTAGCAAGAGCTGAAGTAAAGCAGTTCTTGCTATATGTTGGAACAAGTCGTAAATGCTGTCAAATCATTTGCGCTCAACTGTGCTCGACTTTTTTTTTTGAATTTGGGTTGATAGTGAGTAGGAGAATCTTTACAGGTATTTGAAATAGGTACCCTTACGTAGTGGGTATACTTAAAATATATGTATAGACACACTACCATCGTCATTACCAACAGTGTTGTCATTTTAATGCATCCATTTATTTTGCATATATGCAGTTTGCTGTAAATGTGTTTCGTACTTTACCACCATGCAGTAATCCCAATGGCGCCGAATTTGATCCGGAAGAAGACGAGCCAACTCTTGAAGCCGCATGGCCACATCTACAGTTGGTGTATGAATTTTTTCTGAGGTAAGCAAATTACTAGACATTACATTTGTCTCTGTGTGTTAGTTGTTAGTGATATACTGCTGTGCACATTACCTACCCAAGTTATGTAAAATGGGTACCTAGACCTCTACCTATAGTCTATTTTAAATAAGAAGATGCAAACATATTCAGCGCCCTTGGAAAGTGGGGTACAAAGGGTGCAAAGTATCAAATGCACATCCCCCTCCCCCATCAGAAAGGAATAGGAATTTTTCAAGTATTAAAACACAAAAAAATGTCGTGTGGGTATTAAAAATCCAATTTTTTAAAGCTTTGACCTTGCTTCGCTCGGACATAAACAAAATCACAATTATATGAACTATTTGAGGCACCAGTACCAAAGAATGTTCCTTTTTATCCCCTTCTCCTAAAATCTTTCTCGTATTCTAAATTTTCAAACTCTCTTCGCACCCTCCCAAAAAAGTTTCATCGACGCTATCATACAACACTGAAATATCAACCTCATAAACTTACATATTGGAATTTTGTATGCTTTAAAATGCTCCACAGTGAGATTAATACCAGAGTTATACATATGACAGCAACAACAAGATGTAATGACGATTATGTGGTTAGCAGGCTTGTAGGACTGCTTGGGTTTTGCGGCTGCTCCCATGGTCTGACAATCCATTTACAGACACATGCATGCAGTTGGTCAGATCGGTTCGGTCCATTTCAAAATTTTTGAGGTCCTAGGTAGGGTTATTAGGACACATTTTTTTAATAGGGTTTGTCAGTCAAGTCTTTGATCTCATATTTTAATTTTTGGTGTAGTTAAGTCCGGCTTGGTCCATCATGTGATGAGATTTTATTTTGGGTTGTTGGTCATTTTAATTTAATTTAAAAACAAAAAACAAAAAACAATGATCTAACCATTATTGGCACGCCTTCTTTTGATTAATTTTCTTTTCTAAAATACTTTTTAAAAAATTCAGAATATGTGACACCTGACACGACACGCCATGAGAAACCATAACTTAGGGTAAAACACATGTTTTTGAGAAAAACACCAAAATAGGTTGAAATTTCTCAAAAATGACTTTTCGCTGGAAATGTATTCTGTGATGCCTGAAGAACAATTTAAGCATCCTACCTACTTGTTTTCGTCATTTTACTGCTTCATACAAGCGTTTTTTTTTATTTTTTCAAAAATAATAAAATTAATGTAGTTTCATCATTTTTTCAACTCTCTCCCAAGTAGTGATGCCGTTCGAGACAATCGAGACGAGAAATCAGCATTTCTCGCCTCGTCTCGAAATGTTGAAACATAATCGAGACGATCAACAAGACACGAGTTTTCTCGTTCAGGAATTGTTGTGTCACAGAATGTCTCGATATCATTCAACAAAATAGGGTACGGCCAGACCACAAAGCATAGCTTTTGCAGTTTTAGCAACTGGCAATTCAACTTTCAAAACTATGCCATTTTCCTTATCTCAAACACCTATGCACTCACTCAAAATTCTGAGTTATTTTAATGTAAAGTGACAGAAACCAAAATATTTGCAATGAAAACGTATGTTTACAACTTTGAACTTTTCTAACTTTTTTTTGGTTAGCGGGAAAACTTTCAAACCTGCGCCATTTTGTAGAGATATTAACGTAGAATATTTTCCTTACCTCAAACACCTATGTCCTCACTCAAAATTTTGAGTTATTTTAATGTAAAGTGACAGAAAACAAAATATAGGCAATGAAAACGTATGTTTACAACTTTGAACTTTTTAAACTTTTGTTCGGTTACAGGAAAAACTTTCAAATCTATGCAATCTTGCAATCTTGTAGAGAATTTAACTTGGAATATTTTCCTCATCTCAAACATTACCCTAATCCGAGTTTTTGTCATCCTGACGGAGCGATGCGTTGCCTCAAACGCGAATCGAGACAAAAACGAGACGAGACTTTTCGAGAAATTTTCGAGACAAGACGTAATTCTCGGCGAGAGTCTCGTCTCAAACGGCATCTCTACTCCCAAGGTTGGTTACACTGAGTGATGAGATATGGACCTGAAACTTGCACCTACTTGCACCATTGAATTCTTGGTAAAATGTTACTATGTACATGACCACCAATTTTTCATCATATGTAATTTCATTTCGATGCCTTCATAAGTCGTAATAATTGAAAAAAAAAAAATGCAATGAAAAACTTTTGGAGTCTTTTTCTTGAAAAGTTATTCTCAGCACTCCTCAACTTTAAAGTGTCTTAACTCATCAAGTTTTGCTCCAATTGAGCTGTGGTTTGCTCCATTCGATTCCTCATATATATTTATTTCAGAAAATGTCAAAATCTCATTTTTGACCTTCTTCACCCTAAGGTATGGTTTCTCACGACGCGTCACATATGAATTTAAGGCTACAAAAGTGAAAAAAAAATGAAGAAAGAAACTGACCAATGATCGAGGATTTTCTAGGTGGTCATTGGCCTGGTCCGATCTTCAAAATATGCCCATCAACAGTTCATGTTCTGGTCTGGTGGAAAAAAAGAATATTCATCAGATCATCACGTAAAAAATTTAGGGTTGGTCTGGTTCTGTCCAGTTCATGCAGTGATATGACCTTTTTTGAGGTCCTGATTGGTCATCGGTTGGAGTCTTTCAGTCTGGTCCTACAAGTCTGGTGATTAGTATAATGTCTTAAAATACAGTTTTTTCTCAATACAGTAGACCAGGACCGGTGAAAGTAGTGGTGCAAACGTGAGCTTGCACATTCTGAAATTTCTCATTTTTTTATTTGACACTTTTGGAAGAAAAAAATTGAACGCAATACCTACATAATTGTCTTTTACCTATGTCAAAAATATGAACCTGATTTTTTTTCACAATGAAGTTTTATTTTTGGTCATCATCATTTGATAAATGTCACCTTCTCACATTTTAATCACAAAATTTTAAATTATTCTTAACTCTTGATGTGATCATATCAACCTGAAAAAATACTTATTTTGTTACCAACACTAATATTCATCCTCGCGTTTTTATCGAAAAAATAGATTTTTTTTAAAAATAAAATAAATTTTGATCTTGAAATATCGTTCCTCAACCTTTTTGATAAGGTTAATCATCAAAGTACCTATCATGATTTTCCATTTTGATAGGTATCAATGCTTACTTACACTAATTTTTAATTCATTTTATCAAAAAATTGATTTTTCATTTTCTTTTTTTCGAAAAAGCGTCAGTTTTGATCAAAAATTGTCAATTTTGATAGTGAAACGTCAAATTTTGACTTTTTGATGAAAAATGAAAGGTAGGGGTGTCGGAGGGTCAAGTGGAACGTTGGGGCAAGTGGAACGACGACGATAACTCGAAAAGTATTGGTTTGTAGGACTTGGTTGTGGGATTGGGATGTGTATAACTAATATTTGAATCAGTAAAGTGAGTTGATAACCCTGCGTATGTGTTTGGTTTTATCTCAGAAGTCAAAAAATAAAATCACTATGCTCCAGTAACTTTCAGTCTTATTTTTCGAGTCAAAAAAATATATATTAAAAAAGGTTCCGGATCGTCTTAAATATCTCATTGTATCGGGTAAGCGTTCTATTTTAACCTAAGCTTATCGATTTCTAATGAAAATTAAATGCAACCGAGTAATTAATTTTTTTTCAAAAAAATGGTGGTGCGGGTCAAGTGGAACGATGATTTGTGGGGCAAGTGGAACGCGATTTCGTGATATCAATGTTGAAGTAATGAACTTTGATATCACGAAATCGCGTTCCACTTGCCCCACAAATCATCGTTCCACTTGACCCGCACCACCATTTTTTTGAAAAAAAATTAATTACTCGGTTGCATTTAATTTTCATTAGAAATCGATAAGCTTAGGTTAAAATAGAACGCTTACCCGATACAATGAGATATTTAAGACGATCCGGAACCTGTTGGAAAAGGCAGACAGCTTTGGTATAGATGCAGATCGTGTGGTAAATGGTCCCATGCCTTGTGCTCGGGTTGGGACACCCCCGAAGACTATGTGTGCGATTTTTGTGTGGCTAAGTAAGCTATAATAAAAACGATTCAAGCGATGTTTTTTTGTTTTTCCTTATGGAAAATCCCAAGTTCCACTTGCCCCTACATACGATTCCACTTGACCCTACAGTCGGGGCAAGTGGGACGATTTCTCCCGTGTCAGAAAAAAATTCATAGCGCGGAAGTTTTTGGACCGAAATGGAAAAGGGAGGGGGGGGGGATTTGTAGCCAAAAGATGAGGCTTTCTAATGAGCCTAATACGAACTTTCTATCTATAATAAGGAGCTCACAATTTCACTTCAAAGAAAAATCGTTCCATTTGACCCTGCGACACCCCTAAAGTGTGGAATTGCGATTGCAAAATGACAATTTTTCAGTCATAAAATGTCAAAATTTTGCTTTCTGATATGGAAACGTCGAATTTTGACTTTTTGGCCAAAAAATGTCACTTTGTCGAATTATTATTGCAAAACGACAATTTTGGACTTTCTGGACATGAAATGTCAACATTTCCACCTTCGACTTTTTGATTAAAAAATTCAGTTTATCAAATTCGAATCATACCTACAATGACTAAATAAACATCCGAAAACGAACACGAAAGCACCTGAAGTCACAACCTGAAGTTGTGTACCGAAGCGCTCGTGTAATTGGTCTCAACATTTTTAACATTACGAAAATCAAAAAAATTATTTAAAAACAAAACACTAAAAACTTATTTTTTAAAAATGTTGCGCATGTTAGATATCAGTTAAACATAATGGTAACGTAGTGATAGCGCTCTGATAAACCATAAACCTGTACTCCATGAATTAAGGAACTACGCGTTAAACGCAAAACGCAACCCGCAACACCCTAAACGGGAATTTCTCTATGCCAAATTATTTCCCCGCATTTTAAGAACTCATTTATTACATTTTTTCTGAAAAAAACCTGAACTTTTCGATTATCCGACTTGTTTAGGCGGAACCTACTGCTTGTACCTTCTTATTTGGTACCTATAAATTATACATTAGTAGTCATATAAACACCTACTGTTTACCTAATTGGTTGGCTAATTCAAGAAAAATTGTAAAACATTCTAGGTTTATCGAATCGCCAGATTTTCAACCAAGCATCGCCAAAAAACACGTGGATCAGAAGTTTGTTCTACAGGTAAGCCGTCACTCTATGCTTTGTTCCTTGATCACGTTTGACGCCGCATTACGCTGCACTCTGTCATGTACCGAAGGCGTAGGCTGCTAGGTACCTTGTGTGTGTGTAAAAATGTCCAAAACTGAAAAAAAAAACACAAAAAAACCGAGTGTAGGTAGGTAGGTATGTAGGTACTTGAGCAGTGCTGCGCGTTGACTGGAATATCGTTGGCGGTGGCGTCAACCATAGTACATTATGTAGTACATTGCAGGGGTGGCAACCTTTGTAGAGTATATAGCATGTGTAGCACGATGATACACCCAGAAACAGTAGTTCGCTACCTCCGGAAAAATAGTTTGCTACACCTGGAAAATTTTCAATTTCTTACAAATTTTACTCGGATTTTTTCAAATACACAATACTATAAAAACATTTTTCTACGCAACATTAGCAATGGGTCATTCCATGTCAGTTCAACCACAAAGTGGAAAGTGGGGTCTTGGATTTTTTTGATTTTTTGCATGTTTGTAGAGCTCGATGAGAGATGTCGAATGCCGCAAACCGGAGCTTCCAAAGTCTTTTTGGAGGGGAGCTACGAGCACTCAAAGTTTTAAGGTGAGGTTGGATATGGTAAATTTCGAGCGTGGATAACTCGGAAACGGTGATAGGTGGAAAATTGAAACTTTTTACAATGTATAAGGCCCTTGATGAGCTTTTTGGTGATTTTTCAGTGTCTATGCTGCATTTCTTAGCGAGCATGGACACTGAAGGCGTTTCTTATAAATTAACAAATTAAGATCGGAATTTTATGCTGTACTTATTACTTTCTTTTTCATAATAAATTTAATTATTTTTCAGTTACATTCTGTTCAAAGATGATACAAGACCGCCATCCGATGACGGTCTTGAAGGGTAAATGTGAAAAAAGCCTAGGTACCTATACAATACATAACACCCAGAATCGACTTGCAAAAAATAGTTCTGATCACTAATTTTTAATATTGATGAAAATTCGGTAAAAACAATGTAATTTAATCAATTTTGGAGATTTTCAGCAATTGGGATAAAAAATTACGTTTTCGCATAAACTTTGAAATTTTTTAAAACGAGTTTAAAAAATAACGCCATCCCAGTTTTTATATAATTATGTTAATCAGTACGAAAAGTTGTATCATATATATTTTTTTCAGAATTTTTGAAGGTGTCCTTCATGTAGAAACAGCTCTTTTCAACTTTTACAGCTAATTTTCGGCGTTAAAAAAAGTGGTAACACTGATTTCAAAAAAATCACCAAAAAGCTCATCAAGGGCCTTATACATTGTAAAAAGTTTCAATTTTCCACCTATCACCGTTTCCGAGTTATCCACGCTCGAAATTTACCATATCCAACCTCACCTTAAAACTTTGAGTGCTCGTAGCTCCCCTCCAAAAAGACTTTGGAAGCTCCGGTTTGCGGCATTCGACATCTCTCATCGAGCTCTACAAACATGCAAAAAATCAAAAAAATCCAAGACCCCACTTTCCACTTTGTGGTTGAACTGACATGGAATGACCCAATATCTTCAGATGAAAAGAAATCTGTTCTTTTGAGGTTGATACAATTGCATGAGGCAGTTAATGTTTACATCGATAACACAGGTCAACGTTGAAAATGCTGTTTGAAGTTTATGGGACGATTTTCAAAGTATCTTTTCATAGGCGGAGATAAGGGGGGGCATGGGGGGGCTGAAGCCCCCCAAATGTTGAATTAGCCCCCCCAAATCATTTTCGTGTGTATCAAATGAGCACGAAATTTCGTTGAAAAACTTTGAAAAGGATGCAATTTTTACTCCAAAGTAATGGAATTTTTCATTCAACAGACCTTTAAAAATGGAATTATTTTCTTTCTGGAAATCGAAAATTTTTCAAATCTTAGCCCTCGCTTCGCTCGGGCATGTGGAACCTTTACTTTTCAAGGGATAAATTATCAATGTGACGAATTTCCTGTTTTTTTCAAGCTACAAAAATGGTCTTTTTAATATCTAACGAAAATAATTAGGTGCTATGAGCAATCAGCAAATTGAATTGCAAACTAGCACGAAAATGTAAGAAATAAAAAAAAATACAAATTTTTATTCTTGTTCAGAACTACAAAAAAAGCACGAAATTTCGTTTAAAAACTTCGAAAAGGACGAAATTTTTACTCCTAAGTATGGATTTATTCACTCAACAAACCATTAAAAATGAAATTGTTTTCTTTCTAAAAATTGACAATTTTTCAAATCTTCGCCCTCGCTTCGCTCGGGCATATAAAGTCTAAAATATTTAATAAGAAATAGAGGTTGAACTGGTTGAAGATTTCACTTCCTCTTCAATAAGTACTAAAATATTGATTTAAAAAATAAAAATATTTCAGTTTTGGATTTTTTTCCAAAAATTTTCGCCCTCGCTTCGCTCGGGCTTGATAAACGTCTTCAAAAAAGAATTCAGCAAAAAATTGCTTAAAAATAGAGGAAAGTTTTTTGGAGGGGGGGGGGGGGTGGTCATCGAAAATGAACATTTTTGTTTCGTGTTTTTCATTCCTTTTTAACTGGGGCACAAGCCCCCCCAAAAGTTATGTTCTATCTCCGCCTATGTATCTTTTGCGTTGATTACGAGAAAAATAATGTAAAAATTCCATTATCCAAAAATTTTTCACAATTTGAATTTTTTGTTGAACAGTTTTTTGAGTTTTTACTTTTTCTACTTTTTTTTGATATCTACGAAAAAAATGAATAGAACATAAATTGAAGGGCATAATCGTTTCCTTTCCATAACGTTCAATAAGTTTTTTCTTGAGAGGCTTAGGTTTCGAGATATTCTAGTTCAAAGTTCAACTTTTTTTAAAATTGAAAATATCTCAAAAATTAAGCCTCCTGAGAAAAAACGAATGGGACTCTACGGAGAGGAAATTTTACGTTCTACAATTTATATCCTATTCATTTTTTCGAAGGACCCTATCTTTTCCCAGAAAATCGATTCTAAAGGTCAAAAATTTTTGCTACACCCGGAAAAACTCCAGGTTTTTATCCCCCCCTCCAAAAATTTTGGGTTTGCTATACCCGGAAAAATTTAGGATTCCACCACTGGTATATTGGAGATATATGAAAGCGAAATTGAAGAGATGTAGAATTTTGCATGCAAGATTTGAGGGTAGGTATGAAGAAAAATGTTGAAAAAAAAACACAAAATTTATTCACAAGTACAAATCAGCAGTTTGTTACGTATAGAAAACAGAGTAGACTTTACATGATTTTCGCCGTAATTTGATTTTTGAATATGTATGTAGTAGGTAGTAGGTACCTACTCTTACTTTATCTTGTAACATCGGCAGTGGCAATAATCTAGAATAACGTGTCTTAGTTCTATAATTTGGGAATACTTAGTGTTTGTATTTGTGGTTTGTTTCAGTTACTGGAACTGTTTGATTCGGAAGATCCTAGGGAAAGGGATTTTTTGAAAACCACGCTTCATCGAATATATGGCAAATTTTTGGGCCTGCGAGCTTACATAAGAAAACAAATCAACAACATTTTTTATAGGTAAGCGACCGACCTATCTATTACCTACATGCATGTAATGAAACAGAACCTAAAACAATGACAATTTTTCATTGATATTTACGTTTTATTTTTGTAATTTTCTTCTCTACTATGACTGGTTTTATTCATTCCAGATTCATTTATGAAACCGAACATCACAATGGAATAGCAGAATTATTGGAAATCTTGGGAAGGTAAGCAAAGTATTGCTAGCTAGCAATATTACACTTAGCACTTCTAATGCCTATTCTTGAAATTCTTTATCCTACATATTACTCCTGCGATTTTTCTCAATAAATAACAAGAGAGACACCAAAAAATTAGCGTACTAAAAATCATTTGTAATTTTTTCGGAAAATTGGGCTTGGGTTAGCCCTTTTCCGCTCCCGACAGCACACATATATGACATGCGAAAACCGGTCAATTGCCCGACGCGACGTCACATATGTGTGACTGTGACATCGTTTACCTAAGTATAGTTCGATCCAAAAGAGTTTGCCAAAAACAACAGGACTTCGCGAACAATAACAAACAAAACAGAGCAACAATATTCATTGGCTATTCAAAAAATTACGAAATTTTATTGACCGCACAGTGTGAATAATTATTACCTCTTCATTACCCCGCACCGCCTAGTATGAATCGGCCATTTTGGCACTCTTTTGGATCGAACTACCTATATAATCTTATGGCGATTTTTCCGGCACCGGGCTATCAAAACAGTTCTACTGTGCACCATCGAGCAGTAGGTACCCAGACACAACTTTTTTTGATTTGGTTGATAAATAGAAAAATTTAAATCACTATGCAATTCGGCTCCAAAGTCTTGACGTCATAGTTACGTGACATTTGGCTTATTTTTGCTTATTTACCAATTTGGGAACACTGATTTGAAGTTGTAAAGGTGAATTATGGAGAAAAATACATTACAAAATGTAGTTTTTCAAAATTTTTGCAAAAGTTATAGATTTCTGAGCAAAGTTTTTTTGAAGTTTTTTTTAAGTGGAGAAAATTCTGAATATAACGAAAGTTGTTTCATTCCGATTGGTTGTATAGTCAGGGGTGCGGTAACCCCTTTGAGTCAACGATGAGTGCCCCCCATTCTCCAGGCACGCCCCCCCCACTTTCACCAATATCCTTATTTTTTCAAGCTTTAGTATGTTTATAAAGAAAGGAATGCGGGGGGAGAGGTGCAAAAATGGGTATTAGTTTTTAAAAAAAGGAATGAATAAATATTGCCCGAGCGAAGCGAGGGCGAAATTTTTTATAAAAAATCATATTGAAACTGCAAAAAATTGCTATGTATTCTTCATTGAGCATTTAACAAGATATTTTTTACTTCATGGGGAGGTGGGATGGCGTGAGCTGGTATACCGGTATTTTGTGGACTGAATCCAAAATTGAGAAAAAAAATGTTTAGGGGAAGGCCTGAAGCTTAACTAAATCATTGCAGGTACACTGATGTAACAGGTTGGCCCGAGCCAAGCGAGGGCAATTTTTTTTGAAAAACTTATGGGGGCCCGGTCGGTCTTATTATTGGGGGTGTCTTATTTTTAGGGGGGTCATTTTAAATGAATTTTTGTCAAGTTATACTCGTATTTTTCTTTAAAATTGAAATTTGTATCTATTTTTTAATTAAAGTTTTATTCTTGGCAATTTAATAAGGCCCCCCAAAATTTTCAACGATGAGTTGCTCATCAAAAATATGCCCTCACCGCACCCCTGTTGTAGTGTGAGAGAATCTGGGTAGGTATGTGCGAAAAGTTGAAATTTCTCCTCGGTTGGTTTTGATTTCCCCTCCGTGCTGATAAGAGTATGAACGAGTACCGAGAGAGAGCAAGTGAGCTCGTTCTGTTGTTTTGTAGCACCGTTAGGTGTATGTAGTTTTTAATTTTCCATGTATGTATGTTCGTTTTGAAGTTTATTCATGTATGATTTTGTATGAAAGTCATGGCCACGTTTTGGCGAGTTTTTGTGAAGATTTTTTGAGACACTCTTTATTGTGCGATTTATACTGAATGTATAAATAGAGAAAGTTCTAATTCCTTTGGAATTCGGTCATTTTTATTGTGTTGTTTTTCGAGTAATTGCGAAACATGAGGTACCGGCAGTGTGACACGTTGGTTCCAGCAACAGAGATGGCGGAGTAGGATTTTCAAGGTAAAGATAGGTCAGAATAGTTGAAATTCGTATTATGGGCTGAGGTGAAAAGTGTATTTCTAGAGTTCAGCTTCGCCCCAAGATCGTGTTTTGGCGTAGGGCATTTTTAGTAGGGTTTTTACCTTTTTTGGTAGTCTAGGTAGGTTAGCCTAGCTAGGCTATTTTTTATGCCCAAGTGCGCCTTTATGGTGACGGCCTGCCTATAACTAGGTACCTATCTCGTGGCGTTAGGCCTTTCTCATTTTGGGATATTTTTACCCGGGAGAAACGTAGATAGGTATTTAGAAATAGGTAAGGCAGCTTCGTGCTGTCTGCGTACGTATGTGGAGAATGAAAAGGATATTCGTTTCGATGCCCCTTTTTTATCTCTCCTCATATTGGTAAAAATTTATTTTTGTTTTTCCCTCTTTTTTCAAATGGTTCGTTTTTTCGTTCCTGAGTTTTCCTTATGTGGTCAACGCCTTTTTGTGTGTTTTTCCCATGTCTAAAAGCTCTCCTAGCCGGCTGAGCAGAATTAAACACTCATTGAGAAATTCGAGTTGTTTAATTCTCCCCTTTTTGGTTTACCCCCTTTACCAGGTAACACACCACACTGTGTATAGTTTCTGAGGTATGATAGAAAAACTTCATTTTTAATTCCACTTTTCTCCATAATTCATCTTTACGTAGGTAATCTTATCAATGTACACGAACCGAAAATCACGTGACTATGACGTCAAGACTTTGGAGCCGAATTTATGGCGTTTAAGATTGTTTTTTCTCCCAAGAGAGTAGCTCAGCTACAGTGAAAAATTCGAAAAACTGGTTCAAAAACAAACGTTGGGGGGGGGGGGGGGGGGAGGTCGCATTGGGTGTAAATGTAATGTACATACGACGTACCTACGTGTAATTTTAAACCCCAAAGTGAACACAGCCATGTGCATAAGAACATTCAAGGGGCCTCCTTAAGCCATGTGCATTTTTTCACTCTTCAAACATGATTTTTTAAAAACATTTTCGCCGTCGCTTCGTTCGGGCAGTATTTTAGTCTTTCTATTTTAAAATTAATGATTTAAAAATTTTTCTTTGCTCAAATCTGTTTATGTACTTACTTATTGTCAGCCCACTAAGAATATCCTTACTACGTCATCGCCACTGAAATAACAAGTTACTCAATTTTTTCATTAAAATGTCGCCCCTCTCACTATTTTTTTTCGAATTCTCAGCCCCTACCATAAATAATTTCTGGGTGCGCTTATGGCCATGTGTAAGGTCAATTGGGGTAATTGTAAATTTCTCGGAAAATTGAACCGATTTTGTGATACTCTTTTTCGTTTTACACTGTAGGTAAGTAAGAAAGCAAAGTGATTTCAATTTTTACCATGTACCATCAATGAATGTATGAGGAGTAATATGGCGGCTTGTTTTCATCGATTCGATCATTCATTCCGAAATTATGGACTTCGTTTACATTTGAACAAGAATATTTACATTTACCCCACAATGCTGGGGTAAATGTGAGTGCATACATTGTGCCTCATAAAAAACGTATCCCTCGGTGTTTTTTTTTTGCAGAATTTGGAAAAAAATTATACAGATTAAATATTTAAACGCATGAAAAAACTAACTTGTAAAAAAAAAATTGAAAAAAAAATCGAAACCAAAAAAGTGATCTTTTGTGTTTAAATTTGCGAATCCCATTTAAAAAACACGTGTTCACAATTACCCCACACCTGAAAAATTTGATGGGTATTCGTGAATGCTGCAGAAAATTAATTTCTCAGGTTCACAAACGATAAGAATAGAAGTTCATCATTTTTGAATGTCCGTAGAACTAAATTAATGCATCAAACACAAACTTTTTTACTTTTTTTCTATTTTTTCTCGAATTTTGAAGATACCTACCTACTTAGATTGTGTGAAAATCGAAATTTGATATCATGTTTTTTTCATCACGAAATTTTTCATCACAGCTGTCACCAAGAACCCGAAATTCTTTATTATAGTAAGACCAATCATTCAAAGTGTTTATTTTGTCAACTCCAGCTCGCTAGATGCATTTAAGTACATATTTACAGCATGACTTGCTTACAATTACCCCAAATGACCTTGCTTATTTGGCTGTCACTATTATGTATCTTAAAGACATTTTCCTTCATAATGTCAGCTATCTACTCTCATCGAAAGGAAATTGTATTTTTTTCAATTTCATCTTTCCCCTCAGAGAGAAACCTTGTTTCATAGACCTTTAAGTACCTACCTATTAACATAGACCGCGCTTGGTGATAAAAAGCGTGCTCCGATATATGTAGAATTCTATAAGTATTCTGGTTCCAAACAAACAGAAATTACTATGCATATTGGTTGATAATTCCATTTGTTTGGAACCAGAATACCTACTTATAGAATCCACGTATGTTCGGGCCACTGATAATACGAATTAGCAGTGGACAGCGCGGTCTACTTGTTTAAAGAGGCAATACTGCGAGTTTGTAATGATAAGTATAGATACTCCGACGAGGTGTACGTTTTCTCCAGTACCCACTGATGTTTTCGATGATATTATAACAGTTAATTATGTATTTTCTCTCTGCGCAGCATAATAAATGGTTTCGCATTGCCGCTGAAAGAGGAACATAAAGTTTTCTTGCTCAAAGTTTTATTGCCCTTACATAAAGTCAAGTCTTTATCCGCCTACCATCCGCAACTGGCTTACTGCGTTGTACAGTTTTTGGAAAAAGACGCTTCTCTCAGTGAACCGGTTGTTCGTTCACTTTTGAAATATTGGCCAAAAACCCATTCTCCTAAAGAGGTAAGCGAAATTTGAACTTTGCACTCATTGATGCCCTGTAACTGTATTGACATTTCAATTTCAATTTTTCACCTATACCTACAAGTACGCAACTAAATCTTGTTTTTGTTTGTTTGCCGCCTTCTTCTTTTAGGTCATGTTTCTCAATGAAATGGAAGAAATTTTAGATGTGATCGAACCAGCAGAATTCCAAAAAATTATGGTGCCATTATTTCACCAGCTAGCCAAATGTATCTCCAGTCCACATTTTCAAGTTAGCGCCTGCTTTTTAAATTTGATACCTCGTGAATTAAGTATATTCTTAGGTACCTACGGTGGCCTTTTACATCATGTGTAAATAATCATTTTGTGGTACATGATTGTGGGAAGCTTATCGAGTTTCATGAAAACACACCAAAGCTAATCTGTGATGAAATGAAATGCGGATAGTGTAACTTTGAAGCTCGTGAAAGTTATGGATGATACTTATGCTGTTGTTTGAAATCCGTGTTGAACGGGATTATAGGAGGAAGAGAAAGATGAGGAGGGGAGGGGAGGGGGAGGGAATAGACGTATGTATCTACGATGTAGGATTTCAGATGGAATAGTGAAATCTTCTTTGATAAAAAAAAAGATTTCTTTCTTCTCTTGGTTTTTGAGTGTTCCTTAATTTAAACACAAAACTTACCTAACCTTGGTGTATTCTGTACCTACTTCATGGTTTTGTTGTAGGTAGCCGAAAGAGCGTTGTATTATTGGAATAACGAATATATAATGTCTTTGATTAGCGACAACGTCAGCGTTATACTTCCAATCATGTTTGCGCCTTTGTATCGTAACTCTAAAACTCACTGGAATAAGTAAGCATATACATGCATAACCTTTAGGTATATTTTCTGTACCGTATTCTGGGCTGCGTTCAATTTGGGCTTGAAAATATGTTTGCTCAAATTTAAATTGTGGTAAACAAAGCGTAGGTAGTCAAGGTAGTCAATCAGATTTTTTCGTTTCTTGAGCGATTGGAATCGATCATTTTGTCACCTTCGGTACCAAAATGAACTGGCTATTGGCTATTTTATTATAGGTAAGTAATTCAAATGACAAAAAACGTGCTAACCAACAGTTTCTGAATTTAAATGAGCGAATTTGCACACGTTAAATTTTGTTGTTGATTTAAAATGGTGTAATCTTTGATTATATAGGGTGTAATACCTACGTCAATTCAAACCCAAAGTGAACGCACCCGTTATTCTGTAAAAATGGCTAGAACGCTGTTGTAGGTTGTTTGGTAGGTATAGGTATACCAGTGTAGTAATAGAGTCTATTGATATTTCATATAGTATGCGACGCATGGAATTTGAAAAAGGCCCAACTCCCAAACTCTGCTGGACACTTTCGTAAAACTTTTTTTTTTCTGACTTGAAGAGCCATCTATGGCATGTAATGGTGTGCAATGCAGTCAGGAGGGAGAAGTGGTCATCATAAACACCTAATTTTTAGTTGGAACATTTTGAATCTAATGGGGATGGCGCTTCAAGTCAAAAATACCGTTTTACATATTTTTTCCAAGCAGGATTTAGGTATCTTTTTTTTTTTCTCTTCGAAAACTCTAAATCTCCAACTTGATGGTTCTCTTTTTACATACCTAGCATTACCTACCTTCTTAATTTAGATTTAGAGGTCGCAAATGTTCTTTTCAAACTTAGCTTGATTGAGGATTGCCTGCGTATAAAGTAAAACTGTTTGAGTGCGTGGGTGTACGAGTGTTAGTCTGCTAGTGTTTTGCTCCTTTCCCATGATTGGAACCAGTGACACACTCTGTTTAAAAGAGAGAACTCGTATTGCAACCCAATTCTTCAAGAAAGAGTTCAGTCCTAACCCCAATTCTTCAGACGATGGTTGTTTCGTAGTGTTGAAGACCCGGTATGCAAAAAAAGCAGACAAATTCTGCTCCTTTCTGCTCCTTTCTGCTGAGAATTTCTGCTCTTTTCTGCTCTCTTTTCTGCTCTTTTCTGCTCTTGTCTGCTCTTGTCTGCTCCTTTCTGCTCTTTTTTCTGCTCTTGTCTGCTCCCGATGCGCAACGGGGGGTAAAAAAGAGTCGTTTAACGAGCAACAGGTAGTCAAAAAAGGTCGTTCATCGCGCAACGGGGGTCCAAAAGAGCAGACAAATGAGAATTTCTGCTCTTTTCTGCCCATTTGTCTGCTTTTTTTGCATACCGGGGAACTATCGATAGTATTTCGATAGTATCGATAGTGATGACTATCGATAGACTATCGATAGTGAAATTTCGCTATCGATATATCGAAACAGTGTTGCTTTTTTGAGATAGGTTCGAGTAATTGAGTATAAAACTTGAAAAGTAACATCATGTTCAGGTCAATTTTTAATCTTCCTCACGCCTGGAAATTATTTCTTGGGTTTTCGAATATATTTCCATTGTTAAAAGCCATTCTTGCTCATTCCTGCTCATGCCTCAATATTTCCCTCGGTAATTTCATTGTAATGTATAGTTGAAAAATCCGATGGAATTTCCTAAGCCTATTTGATTTCAAAGATTATAGTTTCAATGTGAATAGGAGAGAAATAAATTTGGCCCGAGCGCAGCGAGGGCAAAAATTTTTGAAGACCTTAAATTCAAAATGCCATAAAACAATGTTTTAAATTAATTAACTTGAATAAAAAATCGGCCAACTTTCCTCAAAAATTATTTAAGAAGAAATAAACAGGGCCGAGCGCAGCGAGGCCGAAGCTTTTGAAAAATTTGATTTCCAAACCTCGAAAATGAGTTTTAATGAGAAATAATTTGATAAAATTAGTTGTAATAATTTTGAGGAAAAATACGAAAAAAAATCATTTTTATAGGATTTAGTGTTTTGAAATTATGGAAGAAAAAATTCAATAAGACCGAGCGCAGCGAGGCCGAAATTTTTGAAAAATGTTGCTTCGAGAGTAAAGCGGGGTCCACACGCTTCAATCTTTTTCAATTTTACTAGAACCAGTGTGATCAAGTAGCTTGAATCAAATTTTTATCAGTTCAAAGGAATTGTTTGTTTATTTCTAAATTGTTTCCATTTTTTAATACTTACATCAACCAATTAAAATCAACTGTAAGGTTACCAAAACATAGCCAAATATTTCTCACAAAATTTTTATTCCTATTGGTTAAAATGCAGTCAAGTTGAATCAAGTGACAAATAAAGTTGAAAATTTTCAACTTTATTTTCCGCTGGTCACCGCTTGATTCCAAAAATTTGCAGTTGAAACAAATTGGTACACACGAGTCAAGTATGTTCAAGTTTACTTGATTCAAGCTATTTGATCATACTGGTTCCAGTAAAATTGAAGCGTGTGGACCCCGCATAAGTAATTTTAGAGTTGGATTGTAATTTCTGAAAGAGGACAGTAAACTTGAAATTTTAAGAGGCTCAGTTTTTCATTACTTATGCTGCAAAATTTCCAAACATTTTTTCAATTTGCCGAAATTTCCAAGATTTTGCCGAATTACTTGAAATCTAATCTCCCATTTAAAAAAAATTCAACCGATAGTATCGATAGTTATCGATAGTTGCTTTACGATATATCGAAACTATCGATAGTTCTTCAACACTATAATGTTTCGAGTTTGAATGAAAATTACATTACATTCAGAAAAGTGTTCAGAAGTCTCTGTTGTCTGTTGTTTCTACGTAATCTTCTTCTAGTTTCTTAGAAACTTTCTTGTGTAATTATTGTCTATTTGTTTACGCTTCTTTCATAATACTTGAGCCAGATTTGTTTATTAATGTAGATATTTTTGACTGTTGTAGAACTATTCACGGCTTGATATATAACGCTTTGAAATTGTTTACCGAAATGAATCAGAAACTATTCGACGAATGTACGCAAAAGTATAAAAACGAAAGGCTCAGGTAAGACAAAAAATCATGCAGTTTCAGTTTGTCGGTTCAGCATTGTAGCTTACTGTCTTGGTAGACAGTAAGCTACAATAAGGCGCGTGTTAAAGTCAATGCATAAACAGTATACTTATTACTTACCTACTCGTAAATAGAACCTGCTGGGCCAAGTACATAATAGGTACTGGTACTGGTACCTATACTTACAGTAGGTAATTATCAATTAAGTAGGTACTATTAGTCTTTTCCTATGTTTCAAATAAATACGAGTAAATAATGTGGAAATGAAGGGTCCCCGTTAGAGCGATTCTTTCCATTTCACGTTGTATCACTAGGGGGACACATCACACAGTGGAATTTTATTTTTGCTACCTAAATTAAATCGTCATTCAGACAGAGACAACTCTTTCAGACGCGGCCGTTTTAGAATACGTACTTACATAATTTTATTACAATGGTAATCGTCGAAGTACCTACCAATACTTATGTAGGTACTTGCCCATTAGGTACCTACATAAGGTGTAAAGTGAAGTGAAACGAATGCAAAGGCATCTCGAATCTCTAACGAAAATAGGTGAGGTAGATTACATCGAGTGAGGAACATCCTAGAAAATGGTTGAGCCCCCCCCCCCCACTCCCCCTACTGTTCAAAGGGAGATGGAATTAAACGTCAACGAAGTGCCATTTCTGGACAAATAAATAAGAAACAACCGCAGTTTCTTACTATTTCTGGTTATTGGTGTATTGTCGCATGCGTAGCACCTCAGTCAAATCCTTCGGAATATTGTAATTTGGGTTACTACCTACATAAGTATGTATTATACTTAGGTATTTACCTCGGTGACCCGCTGGCCTTAAAATTGGATACAAATCTGATTCCTCTGTATGGGGTAGGGCGCGAATTTTATTATGTAATTTTACCAAATTCAACGAGTTCACTTGAACGCCTTATAAATCGAATCAATTTTTTTTTCACGTGTCCAGAAGAAATTCTGATGAAAAGAAGTATTCGGCTCTGAAAAACTTTCCATTTAATAGCAAAAAAATAGGCTCATTTTCCAACCCATCGAATGAACTACATGGTCGAATTTTATTGAAATTGTAGGATGTAGGTATTAGTCAAATTAATATGCATTAGGTAGTCGATAGAGGACGTGAGGTAGGCATGTACTCGTATAATGGGAGTAAGGAGTAAGGAGTAAGGAGTGAGGAGTGAGGAGTGAGGAGTGAGGAGTGAGGAGTGAGGAGTGTAATATTGCGTATGGTATCCATGTATGTAATTCTCATTGCTTCGACCGGAGAATGTAATACTGATCTTGAGTAAACAAACTAGCAGCTTCGTAGTGCTGTTCGGCGCAGCTATGGATAGGTATTTAGGTAGGTAGCTAGGTACGCAACGTACATATATAGGGATGGCAAATGCTCACGCATTTTGTTTTGTGTGCGCGTTCTCGAGCATATGCGCGCATATGCTCGAGCATGCGAGCATTTTCTGTAATTTTGTACCTCACTCTATTCTCTACAACATATCCAAAATTCGTCGAAATCTGTTCAGCTGTTTTCGAAAAATCCTGCAGAAACGGTTGTCCCATTCCACTGACTCTGATAATTTTTATAATTGAAAATAACTCCAAATATACAGCGTTTCAGTCACATCTGACATATAATAATGAAAAATTAGAAGAAACTGAAAAATAGGAAATACAAAATACTCACGAGTTTATCAATTATCAAACATGTTTTTATCAAGCCGCAATTGGGCTGTTTACTGTAGAAATTTTTCTGATTTTTTTTTAGAAAATGCTCTTGCTCGCGCACATATAGAAAGTGCGTTCTCGCGCATTTGAGCATATGCTCAAAATGCTCATTTGAGCATTTGAGCATGCCATCCATCCATCCCTACATATGAAGATGACATTTGTACCTCGATAGGTACTTCTAGATTATCGATATGCGATATATGGTACCTAGGACCTACCTAAGATATGTGCGTGGTGCGTGATGTGCAGTACGACAATACCTACTGTACATAAGTATGTAGTTACTAGTTAGGTAGATAGGTATAGGTACTACATAGGTAGTTACGCTATATACCTTAACCTTAACCTTAACCTTAACCTTAACCTTACAGCATATGATATTATCAAGAATCTGAAACAGTTGCTCGTACTAAGTAGGTACCTGTTGCATTTTCGTTTTCTGCAGGGAAAAAGAAAGATTGAAAGATCGAGAGGAAATGTGGTATAAAATAGAATTATTAGCGAAACAAAGTGCCGGCGCTGGCGTCGGTTACCATTGCAACGGAGAAAATTCTTTATCCAACTCCAGCGTGTGTTCTCCTTCAGGAAACGACGCCGATATCGAAGATTTTGATTTGTACGAAAGGATAGAATCGGGATCTAAAAATGTAAGCGGTCACATTTTGTTAATAGATGGTAGCTAGTAGGTAGCTAGGTACGTACTACGTAGGTAGGCTACTTACTGTGTATGTGCGCTTGCGCGTGCGCGTGCGCGTGCGCGTACGCGTACGCGTACGCGGTTTTTTCTTAGTACCTATACCTACCTACTACGTACCTAAAGAGGAAAACCTAGATTTTTGTTTGTACTTACTGCTGTAAGGATCGAAGTACCTACTCGGACAGTGGTACTATGGTACTAGGTAAGATACTTATTTATAATATCGGTAAGCAACTAAGCATACATATAGTACCTCTACCTACCTAAGCCGAATTTTCTGCCATGATACCTATGTTGTTTGTTGTTTGTTGTTGATTGTTGGTTGTCGCAGATTGAAAGAGCGAAAAAAGATAAACCTTTACTAAGACGAAAATCAGAGTTACCGTATGACACGTATACGGTTAAGGCGTTAACCGATCACAAAAGAGCTGACGAATATCTCACTACACCGCCGAATGTTAACCAATGCTGATGAATTTTCGTTTAGCCTACTATACCTACCTATACCTACACCTATATTACATGCATAGGTACAGGTACCTATACCTACCTACAGATATGTACAACTGTACAACGCAACGCGGCCTTCGCGAGCGCTGAATTACCAAAAATTACCTCCACGTACGGAACGGTACAACTTTACGTTTGTTGTGTAATTGTAATAAAATTGTATTTATGGCGTATGTGAGTCCAATACTCGTGTACATAGGACAACCATTAACCTACCTATACCTACCTATGTACTTATGCTCCCGCGTACCTATCTGCTAATTTTTTGAACGTTTCAGTTTTTTTTTTCTTTGCATTAGGTAGGTAGGTAGGTAGGTAGGTAGGTAGGCAGGTAGGTAGGTACTGTATCATTGTTGTTGCGACTTGCGACACGTTTTTACGTATCTACCAGTCTACCTACATACCTACCTACCTACCTACCTACCTACCTACGTACGTACTTTTAGTGTTTACATGTTAATATTTTATCAACTTACGTTATACGTTACATATGTATAACTACTACCTATGTACTATGTACCTAGCTACCTACTCGTCGTGCATGTACACGCGCTTACGTGCCGACGACTAATTGTATCGTGGATTTTGAAAAAATACGACTGGTTCGACGAAGCGACGCAACAAATTTGTAATCACTACGGTAGGTATTAAGTAAAATAAATTAATGACTACCCCGCGATGCAAGGTACGATCACATGTGGTACCTACCCACCTATTTACCGATCCAGTTTCTTTACAGTACCTACACCTACTTGGGTACCTACCTACCTGGTTGAACTTTACTAAATGCGTATGTTAATATTACGAAGAGGATAGGTACTTAATATGATTTCTGAGCTTTTTTCTTTCTTAATATAATTATGTATGTACATTCTCGAGTACCCTCTCTCCCCCCCTCTTCAATTTGTGAGCTGTAATAGTAAATACCTACCTACTTGATGTGTCTGTCTCTGTACCGCATGTTGTGTTACATATTTACGCAAACCTATACACCTACTGTACTGTACTTTAAGGATGTAAAACGAATACTAAATAAATACGTCTATTACCGACCACAACGATTAATCATCATCATCATCATCATTATATAGGTATGAAAAGAATCGTGACGAAAACCCCGGTCATTTTCGGAATCAGGACGTCGAGACGAATATTTTCGTATAATCACAATTGAATTTTGGTCCATATTTCAAAATGTTCGGGTAGGCCAATGCTTTTCCAGAAAATGCCAATGTTTTTGAAAATCCCCAAAAATTGTCCGAATTGCAAAAACTAGGTCATTTTCGGAATCAGGACGACGAGACGAACATTTTCGTATAATCACAATTGAATTTTGGTCCATATTTCAAAATGTTCGGGTAGGCCAATGCTTTTCCAGAAAAGGCCAATGTTTTTGAATATTCCCAAAAATTGTCCGAATTGCAAAAACCATGTCATTTTTGGAATGCTGACGTCGAGACGAATATTTTCGTATAATCACAATTGAATTTTGGTCCATATTTCAAAATGTTAGGGTAGGCCAATGCTTTTCCATAAAAGGCCAATGTTTTTAAAAATCCCCAAAAATTGTCAGAATTGCAAAAACCAGGTGATTTTTGGAATGCTGACGTCGAGACGAATATTTTCGTATAATCACATTTGATTTTTGGTCCATATTTCAAAAAGTTAGGGTAGGCGAATGCTTTTCCAGAAAAGGCCAATGTTTTTGAAAATCCCCAAAAATTGTCCGAATTGCAAAAACCAGGTCATTTTTGGAATGCTGACGTCGAGACGAATATTTTTTATATAATCACAATTGAATTTTGGTCCATATTTCAAAATGTTCGGGTGGGCCAATGCTTTTCCAGAAAAATTTTTTTTCGCCGGATCGCGTTTGGAATTCGGCTATAGCCTAATTTTGGGTCGCTGAACACGAATCCGGCGTCGGTTTTTCGATCCGGCCATTTGTCGAGCTAATTTTCGCAATTTTCGCCTCAATTTTTCCAATTTTCACGCGCGAATAGCCGAAAAACGCGACGTCAAAACGGAAATCCGACGCCGAATTCGGATTCAGCGACCTCGAATTAGCCTATAACCGAGTTCCAAGCGCGATCCGAGTGTAAAATCGCTCGGTCGTTTTTTCGCCCCAAAAAGTGAGGATTTTCCGACGGAAAAATTTTTATCGCCGGATCGCGTTTGGAATTCAACTATAGGCTAATTTTGGGTCGCTGAACACGAATCCGGCGTCGGTTTTTCGATCCGGCCATTTGTCGAGCTGATTTTCGCAATTTTCGCCTCAATTTTTCCAATTTTCACGCGCGAATAGCCGAAAAACGCGACGTCAAAACGGAAATCCGACACCGAATTCGGATTCAGCGACCTCGAATTAGCCTATAACCGAGTTCCAAGCGCGATCCGAGTGTAAAATCGCTCGGTCGTTTTTTCGCCCCAAAAAGTGAGGATTTTCAGTCGAAAAAATTTTTATCGCCGGATCGCGTTTGGAATTCGGCTATAGGCTAATTTTGGGTCGCTGAAAACGAATCCGGCGTCGGTTTTTCGATCCGGCCATTTGTCGAGCTAATTTTCGCAATTTTCGCCTCAATTTTTCCAATTTTCACGCGCGAATAGCGGAAAAACGCGACGTCAAAACGGAAATCCGACGCCGAATTCGGATTCAGCGACCTCGAATTAGCCTATAACCGAGTTCCAAGCGCGATCCGAGTGTAAAATCGCTCGGTCGTTTTTTCGCCCCAAAAAGTGAGGATTTTCCGACGAAAAATTTTTTATCGCCGGATCGCGTTTGGAATTCGGCTATAGCCTAATTTTGGGTCGCTGAACACGAATCCGGCGTCGGTTTTTCGATCCGGCCATTTGTCGAGCTAATTTTCGCAATTTTCGCCTCAATTTTTCCAATTTTCACGCGCGAATAGCGGAAAAACGCGACGTCAAAACGGAAATCCGACGCCGAATTCGGATTCAGCGACCTCGAATTAGCCTATAACCGAGCTCCAAGAGCGATCCGAGTGTAAAATCGCCAGGTCGTTTTTTCGCCCCAAAAAGTGATGATTTTTGGACGAAAAAATTTTTATCGCCGGATCGCGTTTGGAATTGGGCTATAGGCTGTTTTGGGGTCGCTGAACACGAATCCGGCGTCGGTTTTTCGATCCGGCCATTTGTCGAGCTGCTATTCGCAATTTTCAATAGCGGAAAAACGCGACGTCAAAACTGAAATCCGACACCGAATTCGGATTCAGCGACCTCGAATTAGCCTATAACCGAGCTCCAAGAGCGATCCGAGTGTAAAATCGCTCGGTCGTTTTTTTCGCCCCAAAAAGTGAGGATTTTCCGACGAAAAAATTTTTATCGCCGGATCGCCGTTTGGAATTCGGCTATAGGCTAATTTTGGGTCGCTGAACACGAATCCGGCGTCGGTTTTTCGATCCGGCCATTTGTCGAGCTGA